>PVJL010001483.1:0-235163 GCA_004026885.1 Lyroderma lyra | reverse complement strand
TGTTTCCATTACTACACAAGTTCATTTTTTAGACATAGTCAAGTGCCAAAAGTAAAAATTTTGTATTTCACCGACAAATGAATTGATTGTTGAATTAATTAAATTAGGAAGAGCAACTGTAGAAATGTATACTTTAGTTCATATGAAAGTGGAAGGCATTAGCTAGAGTGTAATTAATACACTAATTGTTGGCCAATCTTGGTCATGTGATGTCTTAGAAAACTAGGTCAGCCCTGTCATTTCTTCCAAACAGGTGTATTTTCTTAAAAGCTCACCATTTCATTATGACATAGGACATGCACACCATGTCTGTGTGATGAGATTGATTTACATCAAACATTTTTCACAGAGAAATGGGTGAGTCTCTCTGTTTCAGAACCAAGTTAATTTTTCTTTTAATCTGTAGAAACTAAATTCAGTTTGTCATGCAGTGAAAGCATATTCAGTCATTTCATTGTAACCAATTTTTGTTTTAGGTAATAGGAGGTTCTAGAGGTGAGTTCCAAAGTTTGTGAGCTTTTGACATTGGTTCCTTTCCCCTCTTTTCTTCAAGCTGGATAGAGGTCTGTGTCAGGGTATTGGGTGGTCTTCTCAAATTTGGTGGGTGGCTGTTGGGCACAGGAAGGTAAACCTTCTTTGTTCATTTAGACAGTTTCGTTATGAAGCATGTACTTTCGATATAGGGCTGCCAGATTTAGCAAATGAAAGTAAGGGATGCAGTCAAACTTGAATTTTAGGTAGACAAAGAGTAATTTTTTTAGTATCACTATGTCTCATATTTCATGTTATTTTCATTGTTTGTCTGAAATTCAAATTCAACTTCATTTTTTATTGAGCAACTCTTTTTGTATAACATTTTCCATAATAAAGTGTATTAACCCATTTCTCCTTATATGTTCTACTTACATTAAATAAGAGAGTAGAAGCTAATAAGGAAAACAAAATAAAATTTATCCATGAAGTATCTGGGGAAAGCACAAAAAATCAACATAATATTTTATATTAAAAGAATAAAAAATTGGCAATAATTTTTTCCTAAATATTAAGCCCATGTAAAGTAACTATTAGGCTGTATTACTTTACACAATAAAGCAAATGACACCTAACAGAGCATAACATTTAGAAGATTAAAAATTTGTTATAACATTCAAGTCACATTACCTAGTAGTGTATTCTGTTACATTTTAAAGCTGCCTTTGCATTAGTTATGATAGATATTTTTATTAAAAGTTCTGGAGGGAAAATTTTCTAGAAAATGAACCTTTTGGTTAAAGCAATTTCACTTCTGAGATAATGGAAATAAAGCATGGCTTCCTTTTCACGTGATGTGCCACTTTCAATAACTTTAGAATCTTGTTACCTTTTGAAACATCAGCTTCCATCACGACCTAAGACTTAGAGACATAACCTCTGCTGTGTCTGTGTTTGCCCTAGACCAGCCTGGATATTTGACACGGTGTCTAGAGACTGGTAGTCCCCCCTCCGTGTTGTGGCCCACGTTGCAGTTTCTCCCCTTCTTACAGCCATCTGATCTGACCGCCCCCAGCTCCCTGGTTTCCACCCTTTCCCATTTTGCTCGGACCCGTGCCAGAGACAAGCTTCCCAGCTGGGTCTTCTCCCCACACTCATCAGCCCCAAGTTTGTTTCTGTTCTGCAGCTTTGGGCAGAGAGAAACAGACCTGGAGACTTTCAAAGTGTCAGCCATCAAGTCACACTAAGCACACACATGCTCATCCACATGTTCACACGCAATGAATCTTCTCATTTTATGAGGCAATTTGTCTTATCAACTTGGCCTCCTTTATTTTATACAGAGGGACATGAGCACATAAAGATAAGGAGATCGTTTTCAAAACCACGTAGTCACAAGTCAGGGCTGGGACCTTGATCTCTTCATTAAATCAGTCTTTTCAAGAGTTAAGTTTTTCCTCTGACATATGGGATCTTATGGCCATAGAATGATGTTTTTTCTTTTGGAGAATTAAATAAGAATTTAAATTACCTAGCTCAACAGCTTATAGTGGGGTTTCAGAAAACGCACGTTTCCCCCTTCCCTGTTTTCACGGACAGATAATTTATTAGCATTTATTAATGAATTTATTAAAGACTTAGCTTTGGTGGGGGTCAAAATGCTATTCATTCCTAGGTCTCTGCCTCCCTTGCTGTTTGAGGCTGAGTATTTTATTTAACCTTTCTCTCCCTGGACATAGTTCTTTGTCAGACATAAATGTTTAGTGATTGTATACATTTTCTATTGCAGTGTTTGACTCATTAATTAGCATGTTGTTGTAACTGAATAAGTATTTTCAAATGAATAATGCATGAGTAAATGGTGATATCTAAAGTTGTTATTATTTTCCAGCTGTTTAATGATACATCTGAAAGTAATATAGGTAATATATGGCTTCTTTGGATATTTTAAAGTAACGTATGGTATTTTTAAAGTAGTTGGATTATTTTTTTAAAGTCCCATATTTTTAAGTATGATTTTTACTCAGTTTCATGACATTTTACACTGTCCCTCATTTAAACCTTTGACTTTCTTTTACCTCCTGAAGCTCCTTCACCTCTCTGTAAGTCCCTAATCAAAGAGTAGATTGTACTTTATAAAGGTTGTACTATCTTGTTAACACAATAAAGTTTAAATTCCTCTGCAAGACATTAAGGACTTCAATCTGTTTCCAGAGTACCAAACTTAGGACAGGTGCCCCCTGCATCTCCTGGACCCATCTCTTTCTAGTTCATATCGACACACCACTACATTCCAGCACAGTGGGGTTCCATGCCCAAAAGTCACTCACGAAAGTGTTGTGTAATAGAAGGCAGTGAGGTACATGAGCACAGGCTTTGCAATGAGGCAGCCAGGACGCAAATGTGGCTGTATCATTTAGTAGCTGTCTCTGTAAGTCCACCTCATTCAATCAAAAACCAGGATACTAATATAGCACAGTGCTCCTGTAGGATTAAATGAGATAGCATCATTTAAATTATGTTATAAACTGCTTGGGACATGGAAGGCCATAAATGGCAGCTATTGTGATACGATAAAGATGATCACAAAAGTCTTTGATTAACTTGCACCTCTTGTCTAAAAAGTTTTTCAATTACTTTTACTTCTAGCAAAATTACCTTTGTTCTTCAAGATGTTTATCCCCAGTATTCACATTAATATGTAATGTTTAAGTTGCATGTTCTCGCAATTCCACTCTCTTATTTATTAATTCATAGTGTATCCTGTTCTAGTCTTTAAATTGTTGCTTTTAAAAAATCAGTCAGTCATAAGTAATGAGTGAAGGGGACTGTTACAATCATTTACTCCAATATTCTTATTTAATAACTAAGAAAATTGAAATTCAGGTTTATTAATAACATACGTTTTGTGATTAATTGTATAATTTCTGCCTTTCTAGTTGCCTATGCATGTTCAAAAAGTAGAAAACCGTTATCTATCTGATTGGCTTGTATTCATAATGATTGGCACAGGGTGGAACCACAGTCATGGATGTATCTGGAATAAGTGAATGTCATGAAACCACTTCTGCCCAGACTTACACGTTCAAAGTCAGTGCTGTACTGTATTTCCTTTCATTCAAGCTTCATCTTATTCTACAGATTCACTTACTGAAAATCTCTCCTGAAAACTAGTGATCATCCTGGCGTGGCCCATATAAAGCTGATACTTGTAGGATCCAGGAACTTTGTCCGGTTCTGTAATGCGATCACTTAGCTCCCTTGGAAGTTGTAAGGATGCAAACCCATGGAGGCGGCCCGGGGGAGAGGGAGGCTGCAGCACTCTGACTTCCTCCTGCTAAAATTGATCTGGACATGTGGCGCTACTTCCCCTGACATCAGATGTCCTTTCTTACACGTACCAATGGATTGTTTCAACTTTGACCTCATGATAGTGCCCATCTTGTGTCTATCTTGGCTGTCTGCAGACTACTTTTATGCTTGTTAACCTCATTTCTACTCCAGAATAACCCAAGGAGACGCCACAAACTTATTAGGATCCATGATTTACAGATACAGAAACTAGGGTTTGGTTTGAATTCAGATTTCCTTTTGCTTATACGGGTGTTCTCACACTGTACAATTGGCCTCTCATTACTTGTTTGGGGGTGACTTATACTTGTGTCACAGCTATTCTATACAAGTAAAATACTGTACATTTATTTTATTTATTTATTTATTTATTTATTTATTTATTTATTTTTTTGCTTTTTGGTATATGGGTAGTTCCCTGGCTGGGAATCGAACCCAGGCCGCAGCGTTAACAGCGCCGGCGCCAAAGCCTTAAGCCACTACACCACCAGGGAACTCCCCAAAAGGTTATCTCTGATAATCTCTTTTTTTTTTTTTTGTATGTGGGTAGCTCTCTAGATGGGAATCGAACCCAGGCCGCAGGGCTGATAGCACCGGAGCCTTAAGCCACTACACCACCAGAGAACTCTGTACATTTATTTTACATCAGTAAAAATCCCTTATATTCTTCCAGGTAAGTCCTAGCAAAATTCCAAGAATAGCAATGGGCTGTAGACCCATTGAGTGTCCCTGCTAGAGGCCCCTTTAGTTCCTAAAAATAAATGGCTGGCACACACGGAAAGGGATAGAAAAAGATAGTTCTTGAAAATTGAAATAAAGCTGGGGTAGCCATATTTATATGAGACAAAACAGATTTTAAAGCAAAGGTTTAAGTAGAGAAAAAGAAGGACCTAACAATAAAACTTTTGGATATTTATCTGAAGAAACTTAAAACACTACTTCGAGAGGACATGTGATCCATATGTTCATCACAGCCTTATTTACAATAGCCAATATCTGAAGCCAACCTGGGTGTCCCTGAATGGGCAAATGGATAAAAAAGAGGTGGTACATATATACAATGGAATATTACTGAGTCATACAAAGAGTGAAATCTTGCCATCTGCAGCAACGTGGACTGACCTAGAAGCTATTGTCTGAGTATTGTAAGTCAGAGAGAAAAAAGACAAATTTCATAAGATTTCACTTTTAAGTGGACTCTAAAGAACAAAATAAACAAGTGAGATAGAAACAAGCTCATAGATACAGACTATTTTGTATTCTGTAGAGAATATATATATAATAATATATATTTATTTATTTATTTATTTATCTATTATTTATTTATTTATTTTAGTGGTGAAACAAAGAGATAGTTTATTGAAGAGAAAGTTCACTCCAAAGAAGTAGGAGCAGTTTCGAGCAAGGAGAGTTGTAGAGAATATTTTGATGGTTGCCAGATGGGAGGGGTTTGGAGGTGGGTGGGAAAAGGGGAAAGGATTAAGAAGCACAGATATGTTGCTACTAAGTAGTCACGGGGATGTAGGATATAGCATGAAGAATATAGTCAATAATATTGTAATAACTATGTATAGTATCAGATGGGTACTAGATTTATCAGAGTGATAGAAGAGAAAAGTTAGGGGGCAGGGTGAAAAAAACGAAGGGATTGAGAAGTACAAATTGGTAGTCATGGGGATATAAAGTAAAGCATAGGGAATATAGTGAATAATATGGTATAGTGCCATATATAGTCCCAGGTGGGTACTAGACTAGCCAGGGGGATCATTTCTTAAATTATATAAAGGTCTAACCACTAGGCAGTACACCTGAAATTCATTTAAAATAATATTGAATGTCAACTGTCACTGAAAAATTAAAAATGGGGGAAGATAAAGGGCAATAAGAGGTTCAGATTTCCAAATATAAAACAAATAAGTCAAGCAATATAGTCAGTAATAGTGTGACAGCATGGTACAGTGTCAGATGGTTGCTGGACTTATCATGGTGATCACTTTTTTTAGGTATATAAATGTTAAATAGCTATGTACACCTGAAATTAATATAATATTGTGAGTTAGCTATATTTTAATAAAAATCTTAAAACAATAAAATGAACAGCTGGCTAGTTCAGATTGTGGTTTAAGGACACACAATGTGTGTTTGGTAATTAGTTCTCAAACTCAACAATAACCTTCAGTGAGTCTTTCATTTCCCTTCTCAGGGAGAGAAAAATCAACACAGGGAGAGTATCCTCCATTATCGGTTTGTCAAAGTTGAGGTCACTTGTTAAATGCATGGCCTTAAACAATTCTTTATCTCTGTGCCTCTGATGCTTCATCTGTAAAACAGGGTCAACCTCAAAGGTTGTGGAAAAGGGTGAATGAAATAACAAATGTAGCAGAACAGTGCTTGGCTCATAGTGAGTGTTTAATAAATATTAACTGGTAACCATTATTGTTATTTATTACTTTGTAAAAATTAAAAACAACAGTTTTATCCATTCTGAGTTGATCATGGAAAATATCGTACTTCTGTTTATGTAAATAAAAACAAATTTCTTTACAAACAAGAAGGGTTGAAATTCATTTATTTGTGTATAATGAGGTGATTTCAGTTCATTCTGTTTTCAGTAGAAGCATCTTTGTCAGTATTGACCACGGTGGAAACTGAACACATTTCTTTTGGCATTGTTGGCGTCACATTGGGAATGAATTTAGCCTTACACTGAAAGTAGTCGCAAGTGCCAGATTCTCTCGATACTTGCTTGAAATTCACCCCTTCAGGGTTATGTATTAATAATGAAGGATGGAAATTTGCTCTAAGCAGTCAGGTCTCATGTAGGCATAGGTTAATATTGTTTGCCTGTAATCAATTTAAACATCCAAAGACTGCTTTCTCGCTTATTTTATCACATCTATTGTAAAACTAACAACTATTAATCACTCCCGTTTTGCTATTAAAGCAGCTAGGACAGAACAAAGGAGTGTATTAATGTAGCTTAATGTAGACAACTGAAAGAATTGCAAAACTCTTCCTACCCAAGAAAATGGACAATATTTGGTGAAGGCAGTTTGGGGAAGAGGAAATCCGGCACTACAGGCTTATCTCACATCAATATTAATACTCCTTATGTAACCAGTACTTCCAAAACTCTCTTTTCCAAATTCACTTTTTACAAATATATACTATTGTGGTCTGTTACCAATCACTAATGAAGAATTGTATGACTAACTTTTGCATACAAAACAATTATTTGCTGTATGAGAATAGATTTGCAAAACAAGATATGTTGGCGTTTAAATGGCCACTTAATTTTTGTAGAAGACGGCCCTGACTGTGGCCTAATGCTTAGATTGTCATCTCATGACGTAATTATCTGCAGGCCCAGATGTGTGACTCTTGCTCTTAAGGAGCATAAGGAAAGCCAATTTGATTAAAATAGGATGTTTCTTATCGTTAGGAAAATTGTGGGTGGAAAATGTTGTGTAATAAACATACGGTTCGAAGTCATGTTCATCCGCAAAGGTAATTAGCAATCCCATCCTTGCAGGAACCAGGAAGGCACCAATTTTTTCTTTTGTATGCTTTTTCTAAAGAAAGAATAGTGTGTGTAATTCCTGAGAGGTCAAAGTGAGCAAAGTGACACATGTCACTTATAGTGTGAATATTATAGGAAGTATACCATAACTCATTTCTTCCTTTCAACCCATGAAATTGTTCTTCTAACGTATTTTATCGTCAAAATTTCTAAAAAGAAAAACACCTAAGGATTTCATAATAGCATCATAATTCCTTCTATCTTATTTTTATTTGTTATGTTGGTTATCTGGATCCTTTAAAGTTATTTTAAAATTGCTTTCTTCTGTTGATGTTGCTACACTCCATTTCAAACATTGATATCTGAGGGTAATGATAATGTAAACAATGGTTCAGTAAAAGACACATTTGTATTTTAAATAGTTCTCAGGATATTTGATTCATAGCCTAGAATTCATGCGCTGAAATAGAAAGCAACAACGTTATAGAGGTTTCTTTTTTTAATGTCTAGGACTTAAACCACATGGAAACAAACTTTAAGTATTTATTTTATAACTAATCCCCACAGAAAACTCTTGCAAGTGCTGTTTTATGTTGTTTAAAGTGTAAATGAGGAGGATAAACAAAATATTTTTAAATAAAGTAGGAGTGACCCGCCTGAAGCCACAGCAATAGTTTATGGCTGTGCCAAAAATTAAACTTAGATTTTCTGATTTGCTCATGTCCGGTTCACTAGTCCTTTAAAGAAGGCAATGTTTGAAGACAACTGACCTTAGTACGTGGTTTACTATCTTTACTTGTCAACACGAAGTACGCTTCACACTCTTAAGGTGCTTCCATAAAGTGTATAAAACATAAATGCTAATATGACACCCAATATGTGATGCTTAATCCTAAATAGCAGTATAATGTAGCAAACATTTATTAAATTATTGATTTTTTCAGTATGAATATTTCTGTGACTAGTGTTTTTATGTTAAGAAATACCAGTAATTAATGAAAGGTGAAAACAGTCAGTAGTAAGATGCTTTCAGATTTTTAAAACTAATTCAGTGCTATTCAATATATTCAGCAGAATTAACAGCAAGTTTCTTCTGCATCACAAAGATGGGAATCTGCTATTTCTTTGATGGAACACTTGCTAAATCACAAAATGATAAATAAGGTCATATGAGTTAGGAAATTTTGGGAAATGTAGTTCCAAAGAGAAAACTTTCTACGTGATGGAAGAAAAAATTAATTTAACTTATCTGAAACAGACGAACCATGAAAGATGACAAAAGCATTGGCACGTGATCTTTGGAACAAGGCTAGGCCTTGAGGAATTTTAGAAGCCGCCCTTACATGCATAGCATCACACTGTCACGCCTCCCTCCCAGATTTTTCATCTCCTCCTCCGCTGCCTGAAATATTTACCCAACATACATCAGTCCTAAATATCACATTCTCCACAACTCCTTCCCAGACTCCTCAAGGCTGTGGCAAAGACTCGCCAATGTGTTACTTTGTATCCTGTACTTTGCCCAACCTTTGTCACACTAGGACTAGCAGACGGTCCTGTGCTTGCCCATTTACCTGGCATTCTCTCCCTGGACTCTTACCTGGACTCTCAACTCCATGAGGAAAGGGGCCAGTGTCCCATTACTAAGCCCAGAGTTTCACGCACAGTAAGTGGGCAGCTTTGACTGAGGGAAGAAATAGTGAGTTAACCAAGTCCTGTGCAATTCTCTATAGCTTATACACACAGGATGCCTTGTGAGGCTCTATACAACTCCTTATTTCATTCATATTACAGAGGAGAGAGATAAGACTTCCACAGGCTAAGAGGTAAGAGGCCACATGCCTTAAATGGCAGAGTGAGAAAATCAAACCCATTCTGTGTTGTCATTTATTCTTTCATTTAATAGTTTTATGCTTATCATCCTCTACATGCCAGACATTATGTCAGGGATGGAGATCCAAGAAAAATAGGTTCAGATCACCTGATACTCTCTGCCTAGTCAGACAAATAGACTATAAACAGTAATTATAACACAATGTGATAAGGGCTTTGACAAAACAATGCACTCTTGTACGGTGGGATTAGACAGTGCATATTCATTTGTTCTGTTTTATTTTTAATATTCTTTTAGTACCCTTTGTGTCTGAATGTTTAGTATATAACCACTATAATTCAAAGAACAAGGTAGTTAAAGGCCTATGCCAATGAATATTTAAATATTACAATACCATTTCTAAACTAATTAGTTTTAATTATTGTTCATATTATACATGAATTAGAATATCAAACACAAATCTGTATAAAGCCTAATCCATAATAGTTTTAAGTGGCTTGCTCAGGAAAATCATGGTTATTGTCATTTATTTAACTTAGAATCCTGAGATAATTCTCAAGAGAGAATAATTATAAGCACGTTCACAGGTTTGGATGAGTGGAAGGACTAGGGTAGGAGTGTAGTATGACATGAAGGTGGCTTAGGTTGAGTCAGGAACTCACAAGACTGTTCTAGAAGGCAGCTGTGTGCCTGAGTTTTGATCAGAAGTACATGTGCTATTTTTTATAAAATCTTGTAAAGAAAAACTAGTTGACTGGATTAAAAAATTTATTTCACTTTTCTTAGTTTTTGAATTATTCTTCAGAGAAAAGAAAGTAACCATGGAAAAAGTAGCATTTCATTATGGCAATTAAAATAGTTACCTGATTGAATGAAAAATGGGTAAAATGTCCATAAATAGCACTAGTCCATTTGCATTACCTACTGATCGCTAAGGCATTCAAAAGGCAGAGCTTTTAAAGAACAAGCCATGAGCATACCAGCTTCCTGAAGGAAGTGTCTTGAGGAAAGGGCCTTTGCCTTGTTTCTCCGTGTATTTCCAGGGCTGACGGGGGTTCATGGTCAAAAGGCTTCAACCAAGATGATCTGACTCGTTTAACTAACAACCTCATTCTTTAATGTAAAGATAGAAGCACCAAAACAAAAGTAGAAAAGACCTATATCAAATGTGGATTAAATGAAGCTCTGCTTTATTTTTATTTATTTATTTATTTATCTATCTATTTATTTATTTATTTATTTGTTTGTTTATTGGGTAGCTCCCTGCCTGGGTATTGAACCCAGGCTGTGGCATTGAGAGCCCTGAAGCCTAGCCACTACACAACCAGGGAACCCCAGAAGTCCTGCTTTAAAAGCCAACTTCAGGAAGCTAAGAGCAATCAGTAACCAGTAAGGGCTAGGAGGCTCACTGAGTATTTAAAAGTAATACTTGTACAAATTGCTGGTTATAAAAACAGTCATAGGGGAGTTCCCTGGTGGTGTAGTGGCTAAGGCTTCGGTGCTGTCAACGCTGCAGCCTGGGTTCAAGTCCCAGCCAGGGAACCACCCACATAAAATAAGTAAATAAATAGATAAATACTGACACTTAAAAAAAAACAGTCATGGGGATATAAAGTACAGTGTAGGGAGAATGGTGAACGATATTGTAATAACTATGTATGGTGTCAGATGGGCACTGGCCTTATGGGGTGATCACTTCATCAGTTATATAATGTCTAATCACTATGTTGTATACCTGAAACTAATATAAGATCATATGTCAGTAGTAATTTGAAAAAAAAAAATTTTAAGTAAAGAAGGCAAGACCCAGAACGGTGCCACAGTTTGTCCTAGATGATATAGCTAGTCAGCTGAGCAGGACTCCTTACAGGACATCAGGCTAAAATGATATATGAGTACATTTCCATATGTCACTTTGTTGGCAATGCATATAAAAGTATTACCCACACATTTAATAAAAAATAAAAGTAATACCTGCCTCCTACTAAAGCAGCCAAACCAGCGAAAATGGGTAGAAGCCAGTAAGAGGGCAGTCACCCCTTCCAAGCATTTAAAGAATGCACATTCAACACATTCCAAGAGAGAAACACCTCCCCCGCTGGCGACTTTGCTTGGCCCAATGGTTATCCACCTCAAACCACATTGTGCAAAAATTAATAGGGGGAAAGAAAGATGCTGCTCTGGCATTGTCTAGCTGCTCCACATGGGTAACCCTTTCCCTTGCACTCAGGAGAAAGCAAGCCAGTCATAAGCCCACTGTGAAGAAGGGAGAGGTGTGACCCCAAAAGTGTCTGGTAAAGGAAGTGAAAAGGTCTGCGGAGAGAAACACAGTAGCCCACATAGAATTTGCTAGATATTTTTTTCCTTCGGGGCAGTCTTTATAATTTTTTGGTGAAATCCCCACCTGACCACCTTCAACTGAAGGCTCGTATTTTCCAAGTAGATAGGAGTATATGCAATGAACTACAACTCAGACACAAGAAAAGATGAAATACTGATCTTGAGAGTATCATGCTAAGTGAAATAAGTCAGTTGGAAAAAGTCAAGAATCATATGATTTCACTCATATGTGACATATGAAATGGAAAGCAATGAATCAACAAACAGGACAAACAAAAACTCATAGACACAGACCACAGTATGGTGATTACCTAAGGGAAAGGGGGTGGGAGGCAGTAGAAAAAGGTAAAGGGGGTCAAATATTTAATGAAGGAAGGAGACTTGACTTTGGGTAGTGAGCACACAATGCAAGAAACAGATGATGTAGTTCAGAATGGTACACTTGAAATATAATTTTATTAGCCAATGTCACCCCAATAAACTTAATAAAATTACAAATCAATAAATATATAAGTAAATAAATAAAAGTATAGCTTGTAACCTTAAAAAGAAAGAATGGAGAAGGTTTTTAGCTGTGGATTAATAGCACGTAGTTAAGTAATGTGAGTGGCATCAAGAGGCATAAAGTCCTGCCTTTAACAGGATTCACTGACCATCTGATGGCGACATACAAATCAAGCATTTCAGGAAACTCTTTCTACCCTGGATAAACAGAAGCAGCAGTAAACCAGCAAACTGTACTATGCCAGTAGTTTTTCTGCTGTATAGATGCCTGTGAATACCCATCAAGGGACATTATAACGTCATATGTAATGTAGATGACTTGCTCCCGGCGCCTTTACTTTCTATCAATATCATCCATGATTTTCGTAGTAAAGTCACAAAAGCTTAGCAAGATTTTAAAAGCTAAAAATGAGCCCCATATAACTAAATTTTTCACTATAATAGGGCAAGATAATTATAGTGAGGTCTAATAATATCTATTTAGTATGATTTCACTGTAAATCATTTTATTTACATTGTCTTTATGTATTAACATCTGTCATAAAACATATTTGATTACTTTTTCACTGGAGAGGCATCATGCTCCAATCATTTTTTGAAAACCATCTTCATCTTCTAGCTTTGTATTATAGGGGGAGCCTAATTTAACCTTGATTTTTCATTATGATCATATGTTAACTTCAGTCATAATCCTGCTTTTCATAATTTCTAAATTATACGTGTAGGAGGATGGAAGTGTTTGCCTTAGAACAAACCCTGGTCATATTTTGGTCTTGCTTATAAGACCACTCGTTATACAAACATTTATAAAATAGTCTGAAGTAAATGGTTTCTATCATTGTTTGTCATGTTATTTTCTGTGGAAAGTGAATGTTTTACTAAATATAGTTGACTTAGAATTTTTAAGTGATACATTCCAGTCTGCACTTCATATGAGAAATAGTTACTGAGACAGGTTATATTTATGGGACCAAAAGCCAGAAATAAAATTTTCCCAAAATAGCTGTATTTCTTTATGTCATTCTGCCTAGTAAAAAATGTATATTGGGTTTTACCTGAGTGATGTTTTCCTAATAGTAATGCTTTGCAATTCTGGTGTTTTTGTATGTGTGTGTGTGTATTTCAAATTCTTGGCAATTGTGATTTTTATCAGCAGGTAGCATAAATTAATTTAAGTGTTTTGCCTTTACTAATTATCTACAAAAGATATGACAAGTTACCATACAAGTCTTTCATTGAGAATTTATCTAGTTCTGTTGGCGGTTGAGGGGCTTCAAGAAATAGGAGAGAATACAAGGGCTGTCTGGAAAAATCCCAGCCATAAATGCCTCTATTTTTCATAGTACATAGCTGGACACCTTCCAGACAGCCCTCATATATCTGCGAAACTCTAAATAACATTTTAGTGTTGAAACCATGTGGGTTGTCAGTTTAATATGCCCCCTCCCCTACACGCCACTCCAGGTGGCCCTTATTCTTACATTCAGACCTACAATCTTGTTTTCACATTTATACTTCATTTTCTTCCCTCAAATACCTCTCATGTGTGTGTGTGTTTGAGTATATGTGTATGAGTGTGTGTGTGTGTGTGTGTGTGTGTGTGTAACATGATGGCTTTTTGAAAAATAACATAGACAGAGGACATAAATTGGGAAGGAAATAGAATAATAGCCATCTTATCAGTGTTTTAAATACCATAAACTTCAAAAGTTATTATATATTTTCAAAATTGAAAATTAAAATGTGAATATGATTTTTAAATACTAAGTACTTCATCCTAAAGCTATGCCTACTGAAAAGTGCATGAAATACTGACTAGAATTCATCAGGAAAGAGTCCCACTGAGTAGTGAACTGCATCCTGCCATTTTAAAAATCTTAGTGACTTTCATTTAATAGAAGTGTTTGCCCTTAATTTGAGTATAGATCTCGCTTAGTCATTGCTTTCAATTCTTAGTGAAATTTTTATTTAAAAATTCTAATGTAGAATACGGATGAACATGTTCTTACAGTTTTTGAGTTTTTTGCCCATGTTAAATACCACGAGTTTTTAACTTTATGGTATTTTAATATCATTTGTCAAAAAAGGAAGTTTATTATCTTTCTTTTTCTCAACAAAAGCTTTAAGGAGAGATGTCAGATTTTAAAAAATTTTAAATGTACCCACCATGCCCTGTTCTCTTACTTAGAAACTAATTTTGTGAAAACTAACCTTGCTATTTAAGAAATGGAAAATTATGGATTCCTCTTGAAAAGCAGTCAATCAAAAAAAAAGTTTTTTGGAAACCAGCAGCTTTCATTCCATATCCTATAAATTAAGTGCAGTATATACTAAAAAATAAAGCTTTACTTTGAATTATTAAAATTAATATAACCCCATATTTTTCAGGTTTCTCTAATTTTTCCAGACTCTAAGGCAGCAGTACCCAACCTTTTGGCTTCCCTGGGCCACAATGAAGAAAGAATTGTCTGGGGCCACACATAAAATACACTAACACTAATAATAGCTGACAGGCTAAAAAAAAAAGTCACAAATAAATTCATAACGTTTTAAGAATTTGTGTTGGTCTACATTCAGAGTTGTGCTGAGTTGCAGGTTGGACATGCCTGCTAAGGGGTTTATTCTGAAACCACCTAATTAGACTTTAACATTTTTGGTGTTTTTATTTTGTCACTGGCTATTAACATCCCATCAGAGCACATCAGAATCATAAGGTGTTCCTTAAAATGAAAAATTAGAACATCTTCAACATCATTCAATAGTATTTTTCTTAGGAAAATAAAATTTCCCTCTATGTATTTATATGCATCTCTTGACTCTATATTGGACCTGAATTAATCTCTCTACTCATTTTCTTGTTCAGTTGAATGAAAGGAGGATTTAAGACATTATAATTCTTGCAAACTAAGAAAAAGTGAGTATCACACATAAGAAAATAACCAATTTACAACACTTATTTTCCTTCGGGCAGTTGACCCACACATGTGCATGCATGACAGCCTTCTGCAGTGAAGTCAGTTTATAGAGGAGACCCTTCAACTTCGTAAAAGACATCTAATCTATTTGATAATACTTCATTTGCATTGAGAGTTCCAACACAGGCTGCATTAAGTGTATATGCATCCAGAGTTGGAAGAAAGGTAATTTAACAAGCATTTAGAAATTGTTTTGAAGAACACGCTGCTGCAAGGTGGCATAGCCATGTAAACATGACACCATCTTATGGAATATA
Source organism: Lyroderma lyra (assembly GCA_004026885.1). NCBI lineage: Eukaryota > Metazoa > Chordata > Mammalia > Chiroptera > Megadermatidae > Lyroderma > Lyroderma lyra. Next base: position 219,911 of record PVJL010001483.1, on the reverse strand, counting down.
CAAAAAAGGGGTGTCTCTTGTGCCAAATAAACATTCTTCAATTAACGCTTCACAATATGTAGTGTGAACATTCATAGTCTGTGTTTATCCATCCTGAGGCTGCTACTTTTAATGCCTCAAAAACTGTCGCCCGTGTGTATTCTCCTTCTGGTGTATCTTGGGGGGAAGATCTGATTGCAGACACATTTTCCCCTTTGAAACAGCCTAAAAGCTAAACTAAAACCAAAAGAATACAGGATAGAAGGCCTCTTATGATGAATTAAGTTGTGTCCTATAAATAGAGGTTAGAAAGGGCAACAAGGAAACTAATGGCATAATAAACTCTTTGTATTTGAACATGTAATACTTACTTTGAATTCCGTAATTAGGATACTCACATGAAAAGATTCCTACACAAGGAAGTTTTGGAGGACAAAAGTTATTTCATTTTATTGTGAGGTTGTGAATAGGCATTTTGACGTCCATTATCTATTTGCAGGGAAATGGCAGGTTTTCAAAACGAAATAGACTGTATTACCTGTTCTGTCCCCTTTGCTACTGAAAGTTTTACTCACATTGTTCGCCTTGTCTGTATTACACTTACGTTTTAAAAAAAATACACATTCTTTTTCATTAGTTCTATTTATTTAAATATAACACCTTAATTTTGAATAGCTATGAATAACTTTATGTGTAATTCTTCAAAAAGGTTAATGTTAAAAAAACTACAGTTGATCCTTGAATAACATGGGTTGACCCTGTCTATCCACAGGCTTTACATCTGTGGATTCGATCAAATGCTGATCGAAAACAGTATTTCTGACCCAACACAGGGAATCTGAGGATGCAGAGGGCTGACTGTGTACATTGCTCCACGGCATTCTATGAGATTTGCACATCCATGGATTTTGGTACCCACAGGGGTCCTGGAACCAATCTCCCTCAGATACCGAGGGATGACTGTAGTTACGTTTTTGCAAAGTCAAAAGTTACATGCAGATTTTCAACTGGGTGGGGTTCGGCACCCGTAACCCCTACATTGTTAACTGTATAATGGTTCTATTCTTTACATTTATTATATATGTATACATATTCCAAAGAAAATAATGTTTATCCTCGGGATGGCTTAGATTTTGCTGCCTTTATCTTATCAGGGATATTCATATTTCTTAAAACAGCCAAAATTCACATCACGTTAGTACTGTACAGACACACAATGGTAGGTGACTTGTTCCTCAGCAGAAGGGCATATCTCCTTGATTCATAAATTTTTCTTTTCTGTTGTCTGTCCCTTAACTTATTTTTCTTTGCTTATGTTAAATTTAGTTTATAGGCCTCTTTAAAATGGCAATGCTCAAATAATTAAACAGTTCTTTGAAGCTCAGGTTTTAGCCCTTGTTTGGTCTTACCTACATGATTTATTCCAGTTATCATTATCCCAACTGAACTGCATGTTAAGTGGTAGCAGCAGAGGTAGAGGTAAGATCAGACTCTTGTAGAAGAAACAGGGATGGACTCGGCAGTTAATCTGTTGAGTCTACGTGAAGGGATGGTTCTCAGAAGCTTGTTAAATTCACAGGTTGTTCCAACATAGCTAGCGTGATGCTCTTTGAACTGTGGGCAGCTGGACTTCCTCTTGATGCATGTGTTACCTCTTTTATGATTGCCAGCATTTTCTTTTCCATTTATTATTTTCACTGGAAGAGAGAGGCCTTACAATGTTAGCCTTGTTATATTTCCTTGTATGTAAGATAGATGTACTTATTACTTAAATCATATATGAATTAGATTTATTCTTCAATAAAAAGTTTTAAAGCCATTATGCCCTTTCCTAATCATTTTTCTAGAAATAAGTTAGTTTTCATACTAGGTAAGGCTAATGGGTAATGGTCGCCTTGGTGTAGACTCTTAACCTAGAACTAAGCAAGGTTCTCTGATAAGTAGACCTCAAGGTATAAGAATTATTTTTAATATTATCAGAAATATGCTTACTATTAACCTAAAGCTCTAAATTGTTATTACATTTATGAAATTCAATTCTCTCCTTACTTCTTTCTTATTCAAGTTATCTTCCCTGAGAGCAATAATATTGCCACACTTTGGGACGACTTTTTCTTTGCTCCAGTCAAAACTAGAAAATGTAATTAAGGTACATGTAATGAATTTTGCATGTATATTCTTTGAAAACAAGGTCAAGCATATTTTTAATTGCTGTAATAAATAGAACAAATATTTGTTAACACCCAAAACTACGACCATCTAAACTTCAAATGTAGACAACTGAGTAAAATTAAAAGAGGGTTTTCTGAAATCTCAAAGGAAGAAGAGGCAGTCACACAATCATCAGCTTTGATGAACGAATGATTTGAAAGTTTGGTTAAAAGCCAAAAGAAATTATAAGAATGGTAGCAAAAAGCTACCATTGAATGTACTTAGAAATGGAGGCACACTCAACTGGTCAAAGGTAGTAGGATTTCTGTTGTTCCATGGCTGCATGACAGGCAGATTAGAAGGAATCGTTTTCAAATTATCCCAACGTATCTGCTCAGGGGATGAGTGGCTTGTGGTATGGAGGTTGTCTGCTAAATCTCAAGTGGAAGAGAATATAAGCCAATGTAGCAAGGGAGCAAAGACTATGAGCGTAGCATGAACTGATATTATGAAATTCTAAAGCCCTTAGTAATTTCATCTTTTTTTGTATTACGTATTATTGTTATTTCTCCTCAGAAACAGACCGTTCTTTGACTTTTCTTTCCTGTCTTTGTATTTTTCAAAACAGTATCTAATACATTTTGTACTTAATCGCAAGGAAAATTTTCAGGGTTTCTTTAAATTCTAACTTCAGTGTTTTCCAAGATAGAGCAAACCATTCTGCAGAAAGGAACCCAACATTCTAGACATGTGTGAGGCATGTAAAACCTCTGAAGTACTTGGGTCCTGGAGAGCTGGAGGAACAACTTAGGTAGCTGTCCTGAAAATTAAGGAGGTCAAATATCCCTCTTTGTTTAGAAATTCTAACTATGATTTGTTCAAGGTAGGCTTTTTGTGAGAATGATGACTGTAAGGAGTGAACGAATGAAGAGCAATTTTTTGTTAAACAAGCTCGACTTCCTGCTGCTGCTACTGTCCCTTTGTTGTTATAATATATGCTTCCTCTTCACGCAATACCTAATATGTTTTCCTCTTCTCTTTAAGAAATATCCCTTAGTGAAATACTTTTACTTCTAAACAATGTGATATATGTCATATATGTGTGTATATACAAAGGCTGTCTGGAAAATTTCCAACCGTAAATGCCTCTATTTTTTATATTACATGGCTGGATACTTGGCAGACAGCCCTCGTATATATGATTGAAATTTTCTTTTAGCTAATAGATCTATTTGAAAGTGTTGTATAGAATATTGACAAAAATCTTTCCAGATATCCTCATGGCTACCTTAACAGAGGATGAAGAGTAGAACAGAAATATGCTTTCTATATCCCCACATTATTTATTGAATTTTGATAATTAATAAAAGCAAAAATAAACTATAAAAATTATCCAGGATACATGGGAAAATATTACTCACTTTACGGTGATAAAAACTGAATATTGAAGGCTTGCAATCAGGGCAGCTTTCTTTAAAACTGGTTGGGATTGGATCCCTCTCCCACCCTAGTGAGAAAGTCCCCTTGTAGTTACTGCTCATAGGACAGAAAGAAAAAACTGTAAAAGAACCCATAAATATTATATTTCCCTGATTTGTTCACTCACCTCCTCCTTCTTCCCATAAGTAGATGTGTTTCTTAGGGTCTGTGTGCAAGTCATTATTTAAAAAATTATTACAAGATCATCTTCTCAAAGGAATCTAAAACGTCTTTCATATTTTTCATTGGTTTGTAAATTCCGGGGAAGGGATGTGTGAATTGAGATGGCATTACTATTACGGTTTGGAAATTTTATTTATCTGATTCTTCAAGTCAAAATAGGGCCCACAGATCCTGCAAATTCTACTAGTTGTCTTTATTTCTTTTTACCTTACTGAACCTTATGTATGTCAGTTGAAGGAAGAATTTTGGACATTTTTCTTCACTCTCCACTCTGCTGCATGTCTTCAAAACCCAGCAGTTCTATCCCCACCTGCCAAGTGTGTAAAGCCAAATGTGAGAAATTGAAATCAATTGGATTTTTTTCATTTAATAAAATTTGCATTAAAAGTAGCAGGTAAAATAACCCCAAATCAATCCATTACATGGAAATGTTAGTTTGCATTTATATGGTAGTTACTGTTTTCCTTAGGCTTAAAGTTGCAAAATTGACATTCCTGTTCAATGTGGTAGCTTCCTTGAAGAGTTAAGTCATCTGCCTGCAATTGCACAATAAACATGGCAGAGACAAAATTAGAGCTCAGAGTTTCTAAATTTCAGTGCATTTTTTCATATACTTTTCTTTTATACAGTAAATCCCCAATTTAGGAGTGCTGTTTACTTTCAAAATTAATTTAGACCTCTCAAAAACTCTTCTCCTGCAAGTATAAAACACTTGTGCTTACTTCTCCATGATTTAAGCATTTATTTTCAAAAGGTTAAAAATGTTAGAAATGTGCATTAAATGGAAATTCAAATAAAAGCCTCCAAAGTGGTAGATTTCTTGTTTTGATAAAAATCCTCATGGGAGATTTAGTACAAACTTTGATGTTCCACCAACTGACCTTATTCCTTGGAATAGACATAATGGTGTATTGCCAAATGTTCTTTTATCATGTAACTTGAGACTACCGCATGGGAGAAAACAGAATATTTTGTTGATAAGTCCTTTGAACATTAAAGTATTTGGTGGCTACTCTCAAAGTCTACCAGATTAAAAACATGTCTTATCTTTAGCTGATTTTTCCATCATGTAATGTGTAGCCAGATGAGAAATGGATGAGCAACAAAATGGTTGAGTAATGGACCAATGTAAAAATGAATGAATGAATGAAACTTATAATCAAAAGCTTCAAAGAAATCATATTAGATATCACGATTCTAAGTTTGATATATTGGAAAATTCAAATAAAAGTGGAAAACATCTCCAGGCCATCAATTATTTGGTAATGCCAAAGTTACTCAGTCTTTTTTAAATCATTACAACCTTCTCACTTCCACAATATTTTACAAGAAGAAATTCAAATAGTGAACAAGACACATAGAGGAAAGTATTCAACACTCTTCAGAATATCCCCAAATCGGAACCTCTAGAGTTTTTCCCAACCCCTAGAGTTAAGAAACAGTTAAACAAATTATGGTACACTCCCAAGATGAAATTTTATGCAGGTTCTTAAACTATTAATTAGATTATAGCATGATATGAAGGAAAGAACATGAGCTTTGGGATTGGACAGACGTGTGTTTCAATATTTCTGCCACTTTCGAAATGTTCACATTTGTACAGAGGGATTCCTCAAATCTCTGTGCCATGTCAGAAGTTCTCCGTGGGATCCTCCTGATGTCCCATTACTGTCTGTGTTGTCGGGTAGTGACATCCAAATTCAGAAGCGTGATTTCAGAAAGGTCAATTCAATTTTGAGAGGTAATCTGACAAAACTGTTAAGAGAGAGACTTCAGAATCAGATAGGCCAGGCTCAAATTCTAGCCATTTACTAGTGGTTTGGCATTTGGGTACAATACCTGTCTTTGAAGCTCAGCTTCCCTGTCAATAAATTGCAAATCAAATGATAACCACTTACCTCATGAAATCATTGTAATGGTAAAATGGTATGATGTATACCAGCACAGGATAGATAGGTGTTGAACATGATAATTACTGTTTTTATTGTTGTGTCATTATCAAAAACTACTCAAAAACATTTTAATTGTTCATTTTTGTCTAAATAATTAATTTCCAATATAATATTAACTGTTATTACTGTGCTTCAATCCAACTGCCTGGCCATTTTTCCTACTATCTCTCTTTGTGTAAGCCAATATTCTACCACTCTGCCCTGGTCATTTCCCAGACATTGCATGAATGTTTGAGCCTTTCCTCTGTCTCTGCCTACAAACTAGACATCTTTTTTTTAACTTGGCTTCCTCTAACGGTCCTTCTGATCCTTCAAGGCCTTACACAAGTTGAGCTTTCTGGTATAAGTCTTCTTTATAGTGCTCAAAACTTACTCTATCTCTCCTCTGTGTTTTTATAACACTTTGCATTTAAGAGTATGCTTCACATTTTTTGTGTATTACACTGTTTGCATCTGACCCTGCTTCTACATATTAAGCTGTTCAAGGAAAGAGGCCATTTCTCCCCTCATTTTATTAATCATTTCAGCAACTTAGTCACTTGTGCACAATGGAGACTCAAAGATATATATGTCAAATTAAATTCAGTAGTGACTGAAGGCTCTAGAAATAAGGTCTGTGTCATTTGAAGTGCCCATGTGAGTATGGTTTTTCTAATTTTTACTTAGCAATTTTTCATTTTTATGAGGTTGGCACCAAAATGGCAAAAAGCATTGGGATACTTGACTCCAAATTACCTTTTTATTCCTCTTACTTTATTTTAATTAATTGCACAGAAATAAATAAGGCTTATTGGCACAATTATATGTTATAATATTCTTTCTGTCTAGGCTAGTTCATGGACATAATGTTTATGTAACTCAAAAGGTCTATCCCTAGCTTGCATACAATAGTGCCTATAATATTTTGGGAAATTTCTACTACTTAAAGATGTGGAAAGATATATGAGGGCTGTCTGGAAAGTATCCAGCCATGTAATATGAAAAATAGAGGCATTTATGGCTGGATTTTTTTTCAGGCAGCCCATATATTTGTTGATTAACATGATATATCTGGAAGATTTGAAGATCTTCTAGAAAGAAAATAGACTCACGATTTCAAATGTAATTTTTTATCATTCTTTCTTCGAAGAGGAAGAAATCTTAGTTCTTTAAAACTGATTTAACTACAGAGGTGATGAGATTGGGGGAGAGAAAAGGCCAGAACTTGATCCTAAATGTAAATGTCAGCTAATCTTGAATGAGTCCTAATTTTAGTCTAATTAATTTTTTTTTTGGCAGCCTGGTCTACAACTTCACCCACTGATAGGCAATATCTACCAGGCCTCCAAAGACAAAAGCTCTTCTTATAGATTCCTGATTTCCTCACATCTTTACAATTTTATGAACTAGTTTTACAATAACTGACTCTCTGAGTGACGCAGAAGATCAATTAAACCATAAAATTTTATATATAAGTAATAATATCTATATGTGTATATGTATATATCTATGTAATGTAGATTTTTTTCTTTCCCAAAGAATCTATACCTAAAGTAATGTCCCATTACTTTCTAACCTAGAGAATTTGGCTAATCCCTCCTAGATAAAACATTAAAAAATGGTTAGTGATATACACTTCCTGACAAGGAGTCTATATACTTGATAATCAATGGATCAAAATATCTGTTCATAATCTTACAATTTGTAAATATCCTGATTACATTCTCTTAATATTTCATCCTGAATATGTGCTACCAATATCAACCCTGGTTAGAGAAGTGAGGGGGTTTGCCAGGGTTTGACAAAGAAAAACCCATCAAAATGGAAAACTATCAAGGTCAGAGTAGACTTTCAAAAACCTTTATTCCTTGTCAGATGCAGTGGTGAACTTCAACTTGAAAGATAAGTCCATCAGTATTTTGCAAGTCATTATAAGATTCAATTCTCTTATATCAGAAATAAAGAAAAAATTATTTAAATATTACATATTTCTCTTTAAATAGAAAAGAGGTAAATTAGTTTATATGTAATCTTAACTTGGAAGTATAATTTGCTTCAGGAAGGCTAGAATATGTGTTAAAAATTCTAACTTATGAGCCCTCTCTCTGTTTCATGCCATGTTGCTTCCCCAACCCCACTTTCCTGCCTTCTCCTGTTCATTTTTATGCACCAAAACTGGACTTTTCCCCTCTCCCTGAATGCATGTTTTTTGCTACTTTTGAACTTGCCAAGTTTCAAACAACTTTGAAATATATAAAATTCTACCATTTCCCCAAGGAGACTGGATGATACTCATGTACTATTACAAACGAAATAAGCATATAAGCTAACAACTAAGATAAATAAATGCTGCCTTAATGAGTAAAAATCAATTATTAGGATTAAAAAGGCTTTATTAAAGAACAACTAATTATGGTTCTTTATGCCAGTTTACTGGTAATTATATTTAAATAAATTTTATAATTTAATACATTTCATACATTTTAAAATTTACGTTGTGACTTTCTTAACACCCAGCCCAAAGATATTAAAACTATTACCACAAAAATTTTTATGTATTAAGCTTAACAAAGGATTTGGAATATTGATGCTAGTACTTAACAAGATCAAACTAATATGAATGGATTAAACCATCCTTTAGCATAATAAGAGGAAAGTATACTCACAGATAGACATGGAATAATTGCCTATTTTAGACTCTTTTCCCTCAGTCTTCCCTTCAGAAGTACATGAGGAACTATTCTTAGAAGACAGAGGCCAGTATACCTTTTTAGAATTTAACAAGTCATGATGATAGCGTGATGGCATCTTTCGGTAAAGCTTTCGTAACCTATGTTTCATAGATTACATATTGAATGTTTATTTTATAATTAAAGGCCAAAAAATTGTAAGCAAAGAAAATGGGTAAAAAGTTAATCAAAATTTGATATTACTAAGTTTAAGTAAGCAACTAACTGATTTCTATTACCCTGAAATTATTAAAAGTATACCTCATGACATTGAATAATTCATTATTATTACATGTAGTTGTTAGCTGAACCTAGTAGTACAATGTGTTATCAGTTGGGGAACACCTAAGACAAGCTATTTTCTAACAAGTACTCCCACTCTTATCTTTTGTCTCTCAGCTGAAATTTGCACAGGAAGTCTATTTTGTTTGTCTTGTTATGAACAAGTGTTTGTGGAATAGTTTGTCATGCTATTTGTACAGGTGATTTTCAGTAGAAATAGATTATGAAGATTCCTGGATATTTATTATTTTTACAGACATAGTAAGTGTTTATTTATATAATCATGAATGTATATATGAAGGCTGTCCAGAAAACATCCAGCCATAAATGCCTCTATTTTTCATATTACAGGGCTAGATACTTTCCAGACAGCCTTCGTATGTAAATATGTCATATGTGACAGATGTTTTAGAAATATTACACATTTGAATGCATATATTGGCATCGTAGGATCGCAGGACTCTGGAATACACGTGAATTCAAATAACTAAAGTGTTATTCAGTCACGTGAATTTCCATACTTTAATATTACTGGGAAGAGCAGAGTGCGGGAGTTTGCCTCATTTTAGTCTTATTTTAAAGCAACAAAAAGTTTAACTGCTTGCCTAATTTTAAATGATATGCCCATAAAATTAAACTATCTCCATTTAAGAATTTTTCCTATAAAATTAACTTTTCCTCTACTTGTGAAAATTATTATCTAGTAGACTCCTGTTATTTCTGGATTGGCTGATTTGTATCTGAAAAAAGACAGATTTTTTTTAATGGTGTGCACTCCCAAAATGATTAAATTAAAAAAACAACAACAACTGGGATTTTACACGTCAGGAATAATAGAATAAGCAGATACACATTGGGGTTTTTGAAATTACCTACCCAAGACACACTGACAGTTGAGCTAGAAAGGACAACAGGTCCCTATTCTGCAGGGAATCTAAAGAGGCAAATGTGCCTTTTTCTAGAGCCCACAGCCAGTTAATCACCAGTGAGGGGCAAGAGGGCAGATCTCCCAACTTTCAGTTAGGTGCAGTTTTCTCTTACCCTGAAATTCATAAAGGTAATCCTCATGACACTGAATGTTTTGTTATTTATTAAATCACATATCTAACATTTTTAGACTATTTTTCTACAGCATGTGTACTCGATACATGTATCAGTCATACATTTACCACGTGAATGAACTTAACTACCTTTATGGGAATTTAATATCTAATGGAGAACGCAGCTTACTATGTGGTCACCATCTGTCATTCACTATAAACTGAAAGCATACCTTACTACTATTTATTTTTTCACTCTTTTTAGTTAGAGGTACAGTTCAGCGGGTTGTTACTGATTGTTGATCCTATGTAATTGAAATAGCCACACATTTAAAGAAGAAGGTTAAACAAAGAAAGTTATTTATTTGTATATTGATTGAACTAAAGAAAGAAAAACAAAGTATAATTGTGATATGTTGGTGTATTTTTTTAATACAATAAAAACTGGATGGAAAAGTTTGCCAGACATATATATTTATTTTCCCAAGATGAATATCTTTCTGATGACTTTAGTGAAGAAAATGTTGCATTTGAAGCAATATGTTGTGCTTAACTTAAATGCCAAGGATGCGTTTATTCTTCTGGGTTTTTATTTGCTTAGTTAATTCAATATTTATGGAAGGTTCTTTACATCAAGGATTGGCTGCATCAGTTTTAGTTTGGGGGAGTCTTCATTTGTGCCCTAGGTGCAGTTAGATGCTTCTAGGGTAGAGCCAAAGAGGCTGCTGCTCTCGGGTTTCTCTCCTAGTGCCAGAATCACCTCCTGCAAGACTGCATGCGGGACATTTCTGATCCGAGTTTGTTTCTTCCAGGACTCTGGCTCCTGGGGGATTTGCCTGCCTCGCTGGAGGGAGGTATTCCAGCCTGCTTTCTTTCAGATAGTATTTCTCCTTCATTTTATCTAAATAGAGGATTATATTAGCTAAACATGATTAAACTTGAGATACGAGTTAGGTACGTTTCTGGTATCTGGTTTTGCTACAGGTTCTTCTGGTCCCCTGGTGCTTCTGCATGTAAGTTAGGTTTAATGTAACCGTCTTTAAATAGCTGTGTCTCCTAAGAAAAAGTTTTGAAGAAAAAGTTATTGGAAAGAAATAGGCATTTATATGCTTAATCCAATTAGCTACTCATGAAGCCTCTACCAATGAGGATGCAAGTGGCTTTATAAGCATTAATTTCATGAAACGAACATTTTGGAGAAGTGAATGAGGATTTTGTAAGTCTTTAGGAAAATCTTCAGTGTTGGTTGAATTTATTTAAAGAGCTTTTCTGGTCACCTTTGAACCTCAATGATTTCTCCAGATGTACAGAAGTGAACAATGTAAAAATCTTGCTGTTTCAGCAGAACTGATTCCAGCTGGCTGGGAACTGGATCTGCAAGTCATTGGTTACAGCTGTGTTTCGATTTATATGTGATGGTTGAAAAAATAAATTACCCGATTAGATGGCTAGAAAGAGGACTCTTTGTTTAGCCCTTGTGTGGGGACTGAAAGTGTTTATGGTGCTGTTTTCTACGCAGTCTTTGCAAAGTAAGCCGGACAAATAGATTTATTCAATGCTCCTAAGAAATGTTGCATATTCAGCTTTAATTCTTTGCAAAAGAAACTATTTTTTTTTTAAATAATGCTGTCATCTAGCAAATGTTTTAAAGGTCTAGCATTTAAAGGAAGCAGTAAGTTTTCTGTCCTACTGAGCACTGCGTTTAGCAATTGAAAAGCCATTTTCTTTTGTTTAATGTGCCCTTGAAAACATGTCTTTGTCAGGCATAGGAATGGAAGTATGTTTCTCCTAAATTCAAAACTTTATAATAGTAAAGTATCTGGGGGGACAATCTATTTTAATGCTTTTTCTTAATGAGTTATTTCTCATGGCATGTAAAAGAGAATAATTATATTGGTAAATAAAGAAATATAATCAAGCATTACTGAAAAATATCGACATGCTTGTGAGCCACTTAGAGTATGAGAGTTTTGAATTTGTGAATATTTGCTTTGTTATCTAAGTAAAGTTTCCAGACACAGTAGGAAGAACGTGTACTTTTCAGGTTAGTAAAAGTCAAAATGCTACTAACACTTGCAGGTTCAGAGTACAGTGTCCCAAAATACCCTCCCTAGGGGATTAACATACTACTGTAACATTGTATGAAAGTTTTTGTTTTTGTTTTTGTTTTCAATTATTTCCCAAGGTAGCTTGACTTGAGTCCTTCAGTTTCTTTAAGTTATAAAGCTGTCAGGACCAATGGGTTGTTTGCAGCTCAACCAATTCCATCGAGGCATTAAAAAAATTAATGGGTAGGGGGTTCTGGAGAAGAAGGCTACAGTGATGTATTTTCATTTTTATTTTCTCAAATGGACATTGATTTCCTAAATGAATTCAACATTTTTTAGTTTCTTTTCTAAAGCTTCGTGAAATTTTGAATGAACAGAATTCTTGAGTGAACTTGACAATAAGACCAAGCACTTGATCAGGTATTACAGTGTCCAGCAAGTTCCATGGCAATTTAGTGTGGGGAATACCCAGAAATATATCACCTTCGTGCCCATGAAAATAGACAATTCTTTATCCATTTCCTTTCTTCAGCTGAAATATGCATTATGGAATCCAGGTGATGCAGAATAAATAAATAATGTATCCAAAAGGAAACGGGTAGAATTGATCTGTCTTGAATGGGCAGACAGTTTTGCTGTGTCAGGCTCTTTCCTTGATCAGTGAAAGTATACCCTCTCTATCTCTTAACAGATCAATACAGTTGATTGGAAAGAATGGAAACAAAGCATGAGAATGCAGGGTACACTTGAACCTTCACTGTTCAGATATAGTTAAATGATGTTGATAATGCTTAGAAGCATTTTCCTCTACTCCCATGTAATGGAAGCTCCTTTAACCTACATTGAAAATCTATGTAATATAGTTTGAGCATGTAATAGTGGCATTCTTCATGAAAGAATATGTTTTGAAAAGTTAACCTCGTCTCATAGTACCTTTACTTCTAAACATGTAGTAGTCAGGATAGAGTTTCTATCATTGAGTATACAGATAGCAAAGTGAAAATTCAATCTTGAAAAGAACATGTATGATTGTGCGATACTATGTTTCAGAAATCTACATTATTTTAATAGGAAAATCAAGAAAGGAAATAACAGTATCTATAAAGAGAAAATGCTTTTTTTAAAGGTAATTTACTCTTATCATTTGTGCTTCATTCCTTTGTATGATCAATGGATAAAGTGTTTTCATTTCTTTATAATTAAAAAAGACAATAAAATTAGCATGTTTTTCCTAGTGAAGAAACCTTAAACATCTAGAAAAAAATTGATTATGAGCAATCAGAAGATCTACTCATTAATAACTTTATTCCACATAAATTAAGCAGCATTTAATGAGTATTTTTAAAAGCCAACAAAGATGTTTTTAAACTTTCTGATAGCTGATAGAGATGTTTAAACCCATGATTCACCTGATTTTCTGATAAATTTTTTATTCAGAATTTCTAAAATCCACTTAAGGAAGTTTTGTAAATGCAAAAAGCATTTTAGCATTAATTGACTGAATGGGTATACTTTAGCTTTCCAGGGAAACTCTTGAGTTCTTCTTTTTAATGTGTGTTCCATGTATACACATTTTTCAAAATCTTAGAAAATTACTACCTCCCTAGTTCTAAAATGAAAATACATATTATTTTAAATAAATGAACATTTAAATGGAAATAGGGTAATCCATAGAAAATATCTAAGATAACATTTTAATATTACCATATTATGCAGCTAATATGAAATTATACATTTCTGAGATTCAATTATTAGATGAGGTCTCACAGGAACTTAGTGAGAGGATATATGATTAGTCATTCCAGGGATAAATGCTCCCATACAGTACTGTGAGGATTAAATAATACAATATGTATACAAATATTGTATTTAAGTAGTAGGTAGTAATAACAAACATGTGTTTCCAATTTTACTCCCCTTCCATGGCACAAAATTTTAGAGCTAAATTAGACCTTGGTGATTAACCTAGCCATTCCTCCTAATTTTAAAGATGAGAGAACTAAGCATCTGAGAGTTAAGTGGCTAAGTGGCTTATCCAAGACCATAAGCTTTATTATTTACGAATTGGCGTTAGAACCCATTTCCCACCTCCCATCTTCGTTTCAAATGCTGTATACAGAACATAAGGAAAATAGTACTCTTCTGTAGTTACGTTAGCTAAAGCATAAGTTAGAGTACTTCCTTGCCATAATAATCAAGTTTTAAATATGATAGTAATTCTGAAGTCATTTGCTATTATTTAAACTTTTCCACTAAGTCTCATCTTAAAAAGTCAAGACTAATTCTTCTCTCTCTCACCTGTAAGGACGTATAATAACATCAACATAATGGAAACGTCCCCTTATTAGTGTGTGTGTGTGTGTGTGTGTGTGTGTGTGTGTATTTCCAATAACCATTGGAAAATACTTTTCCAGATTTAAATATAATTTGATTTGACCTTTTTTGTGGTCTCCAAATTGTGCCTTTTTATCACATCCTGCCTTTTGCCTGAAAGAAAAACACTCCACCAGCATCCTCAAGACCTATTTGTTCTTGTGTATGGCTGTACAACAATGGCTATGATTGTTACTTTCCCCTTAAGACCTCCGTCAAGTTCATGTTGTTGCCCTAATTACCCATCTCCAACTTGCTCTCCTCACGTCTCGTCTCTCTGGTGTGGCTTTGACTGCAGTGCCCTTGTGCATGTTGATGGCAGGCTGGATTGGCAAGTGGATTTCACACTTGGGAAAACCAGAGGGGAGAGGGGAAGGGGAGAGGAAAAAGGGAAGGAGGGTGGGAGGGAGAGAAAAAGACTGCTAGAGAGTTCTAAGCATACCCACTTCTTAAAGGGAAGAATGAACATTAGAATTCCCATGCCAGGGTCTAAAGGATTATCCCTGAAAGGAAGAGACATCTATGTGATTAGTTTTCCATGTTAGTTGGGAAACTCTGTACTTATATATCAAAGGAGAGAGAAAAAATAATAATAAAGAACTAATTCCAAGTTGACAAATAAACCTTTTGCACCCCAGTCAAAAAGAATCTGAGTTAAACACTGAATCATCCTTTAGACCACATACTAAAATTCTAAAAAACATTGGTGGGTCAGGTATTTTCCCTGGTTAAAATCCAGCTATATCTTTCATCATGAAATTTTTAAAGTAGTAACTCACATATATTTATATTTTACTTCATTTTCATTTTCCATAAGATGATTCGTCCCAGAATCTGATTGGTAACTCAAAATTATCTTAACAAGGTCTACACACACACACACACACACACACACACACACACACACACCACCTGTTTTTTCTCAGCATTTTATTTAATAGAAAATTCCCAACAAACCATCTTAGTTCATGGGTATCTGACCCTTACCTCCCTTGTCCATTAATTATTTATTTTCTCTTTAAAAAAAAAAAAAAGAAATCTAACCATAGTTTTTGCCACACTTAACTATTGTTACTTGCATATGAAAAGGATTTTTAAAAATTGCTCTTTCTCTGGAGTTTTGCTATTCACACTACCTTTACATCCCTTCTTTATTGAAAACAGAAATATGTGACATGTGCTGTTTGACACAAAAAAGACCATGACTCTCACTTCTGGAAAGGATGGACACATAAGCACCTCTCAGATATTTTTGGAAACTTTAGCTTGAGAGAGAGAGAGAGAGAGAGAGAGAGAGAGAGAGAGAGAGTCTTCTGCTGGTTTTTTTTAACTACCTTAAAGTTAATTTTTGCATAACACTCCCTTAAGTGGTCTTGCATATTTCAAAACTATTATTAAATCAAACCACTAGATCCTCTTCAGTCAAATGAAATTCTCTTATTTTAGATCTTCCAATAAATCAATATAGAATCATCTTCTTAAAATAGACTGGAATGAAAGTATTAGGACCCAATGATCAGTCATGCTATAAACTTTGCACAAAGACAGTTTTAAGTCAGCAGTGTCCAATAAAACTTGCTGCAAAGTTGGAAATGTTTTATAGCTGCATTGTCCAAAATGGTAACTAGCAGCAGTGTGTGCTGTTGCACATTCGAAATATGGCTCAGGCACCAGAGGAACTGAATTTTTACTTTTATTTAATTTTAATTTTAATAGCCACATGTTGCTTGTCTCACCTTATTGGAGAGTGTAGGTTAAGTAAAACAAAGAAAATATGCAAGTGATAAAAAAAAACCAATCAATACATTCTCCACATCTATGACTTTTAAGTCCAAGTTTGAACTGTAGATCACTGTTTGTCCTCTTCCTCCCTTACCCTAAACCAGGTTTCAAACATGATTCCCATCACAAAACTGACTTCAAAGGGTCTTTATAAGAAATCAAAGATTACTCCCTTAGTAGTAAGGTAGAGGGAAAGTTGTATTAAATTATTTCAGAGTAGTTTTTGCTTCCTTTTAAGTCAATATACCACTCAATATACATTCAGATATATCTTAGTTATTTTTTAACAGAACAAAACTCAAATAACATATAAAAATAATTGATCTGGCAAGACCATATACGTATTGCATTGCTTAAATCAAATATAAAGCAGAGAGAAAATTTTACTTTGTATGTACTTTAACTGACATCAGAGTCTCATTTAGGGATGTTTTAGTATTGACGATCAGTAGTTTTGAATCAGAAGAGACCTTAAACCCATATCTATGACAGTGGTAATTGAACTGATTGATTACAACATCTTTTTTCAAGTAAATATTGATTATAACCAAGTCTGCATTCCCATTGGCCCTAACCACGTTCTTGACAGAAGTCTGTGCACTTGAAACTGGCTAAACCCCGTCTGCATATAAATATTTTAAATGCACAGCCATTCAGTTATAATTATTCTTTTTCTTCGAACCTTTACTCATCTTGAGTTTTGTCCTCTCTGGTTAATATTTTTATGCCTTCCAGAAAGTTAAATAAATGATGTGTGTGTCTCTATGTAATAAAAAGAGATAGTGTGGATCAGAAGAAAAAAACCTTATATTTTCATTTGTTGTTTCTGATTCGCAGAGCTAGGAGTGAGGTGCTTATGCAGGAAGTCCACAGAGCTAAGATGTCACTAGGCAGTTTGCTGTAAGCACGTGTTCAATTATTAAAATAGTCGACATTTTATGTCTGATAGCCATAGCGAGGTCATGACATTAATTTATCCAGAGAATTGTGGGCAGCTGTCTAGAAAAAAAAATAGCATAAGGGACACAGATGTTGGAAAGCTAAAAAGAAACAAGCAAGCAAACAAACAAACAAACAAAAGGATGGCTCTCTGAGCGAAGACACGTGAAGAGATGACCTGTAGATTTAGAAGGACAACAGGAAGAAGTAGTACAGGAAGGAGACAGCAGGGTCTCACTGCTACTGACAATCAGCATTAAAGCTACGATGTGTATGCATTCATTTCTGTTGCAGTTTTTCATTAAATTCTGAACTTGAACTTTATTCCTGAATCTCAGGTTTCTGCAATCTAATTTCATGTTACTTGTCGCTTCACTGCTCAGTGATTCTTTGCTCTTTTTTCTCTGTTCCTTTCTTCCCTGTCATTTCCCTTTCTCTTTCCATTTCTACATTTCCTTTTCTTCCTCCCTTTCTTATTCCTTTCATTCCTGCCTTTCCCTCTCTCATGAGAGTATGTACTTAATTCCATGTGTCCTTCCAGTGCCCACCTCTTTTTGTGCGTGTGCTATTTGTTTTTGCACTTGAGTTTTGTTTTGTTTTGTTTTCTTCCTTTTCGTTCAAATCAGGAGCCCTTAGGAGCTGATTTTAGAGAGATATATCCGTCTGCAGATGCTCCTTTCTTGTTATGGGTTGTGTGATGTTTTCTTTGGAATCTCTGCAAATGGTTGTCCTTCATGTTTGTTGCCATAGATCTGTTGCCAAACTGCTACCTTAGTTGGTCCTGCAGTGCTGCAGTGCATGCTGGGATCTGTCTGTGGGAGTGTACTGAGATTCAGCAGCAACCAGACAGCATTACAGTTGGCTTGAGAATTGCTGCACTTCTCATCTCTTTGTATGTAGCTCTTGTCTGCTGCAGAGTCACCGATGGCTAGCTCTGTCTGGCAAGTAATTCAGAAATATTGCTCGTGTGGAAAGGACAGGTAGGCAGTTTACCACATTCTGTCATTAAGGGGAACAATTGAAGAACAAAGGAACTGAATAAATACCTATATACCGCCTTTTGCGTGGTGAAACACGATGGCACAAACCTAACTGTGTTCAGCCAAATATTTTACTTCCTTTCATAACAATGCATATAGACTGTTTTCACATATATACACAAATCCATATTTTATGTAAACACATATTCAATGTTTAATTAAAAACCTGCGAATGTTTCTTCATCTCAGACACTTTTATACACATATTACATGGTAACATGCAGCTATTTATTATTTTTTTAAGTTCTGAAGACAAAAACATAATATATATTCTAACATCTTGGTTGATTTCTCTCCAGCAACTTAAGATTTCAACACAGTTTAAATCATATTGATGATTCAGAGGCTGGCAGATCTTATAATTCTTATGACATGAAATCATAGCTAATAAAAAGTATTAAGCAATTATTTTTATTAAAATCATCAGTTTTTTAATTATTAAATAGAAATGATTGATGTGTACCGAGTCGCCCCACTTGTGTGTCTCTCGGGCTGTTTGGGGGTTTCCTACAGAACTGGAAAGACTCCTGTGGCCCTTTGGTGGGGTGGGGAGAGGGACAGAAGGCACGGAATCAAGTCTAGGACTGTTGAAGAATCGCTGGCGTTAGTCCCCTTTGCTCACGTGCGAGCCTGGCTGCCTGCTTCCTGAGGTGGTGCATCCAGGATGAGACTGTGTCCGAGCCTGTTTCCACCACTGCGTGTAGAGATCTGTCTTATTGATTAGGGGAGAAAGGGGTGGGGATCGGCGTGAGCGGGGAGGGGAGGACCAACTGACTACTGGCTCATTGAACCACAAGATATTTTCTGCCGGAAAGATGTCAAACAACTGAGACTTAGCCACAGAGACAGTAGAAAGGTGGAAAAATTAGGAGAGCCTGGAAGAAAGGAAGGCATTTCCTATTAAAGCCCCGGGGGGGCTTTTTCTTTTCACTCCTTTTCTTTCTTTCAGCTTTTTTTTTTTTTTTTTTTTTTTTACTTCCATCATCTGACCTGCAAAGGCTGGAGTGACAGCGTCATGCGAATGCTGCAGTCCCGCAGGTCTGGGAGAGGGTGGATGCTAGACTGTAAGTTCATGTTAATGATGAGCGCAGTGAAAAGCCCGGCCGCGGCCACCCCTGCACGCAGAGCGCTCTGAGTCAGCATCAGAGGCTTCGCCGCGCCTCTCGCAGGGCGTCTGCATGCCTGCGCGCGCGCGTGCTCGCTCGGGCAGCCGTGTCTAGCCGAGGGGAGGGGGTGGCGTGTGAGTGCGTGGAGGGTAAAAGCCAGTCAGTCAGTGAGAAGCAAAGGTACGTTGGAGAGCAACTAAAATCTGACTGATTTCCATCTTTGGAGCATCAGATGTATTCCCTAAGGAGGATGGGTCTCCGTGATGGGGGTGGTATAATTATGTTAATGTCATATTTATGGAAGGGTGAGATTTTTCATTCTAATAATTGGTTGAATGCTATGGTCAAAAATTGTAAAGCCATATTCAGTTTTAAGGAAAAGCATGGACTTATATAGAAGGGCTGTTTTATTTTTCGCTTTTTTGTGAGTGCTGCTTTTTTGTTTGATTTAAAAAAAAAAAAACTATTTACTATTTTAAGCCATAACTGATTCAGTATGGAAAATCAAATGATAAACAGAAAGAGATCTTATATAATGATGCATTACATCATGGAGCAGAATATTTAAAGTCTTACAAGGCAAAGTAGAGATCTGGACAGGGGTGGGGGTGGGGGTTGGAAAGGGGTGTGGTACTAGGGTGGAGGAGCGGGCCAGTTAGCAAATATTTTGTTCAGCATAGCTTTCCTTACAGCTACTTGGAAATGGATGATTCACCTGTTCTACAGGAAAACATGCTAATTCTTTCCGTTTTCTTTTTTTTCTCTCCTCCTCTTTTCCCTTTTAAGATCAACCACTTCAGAAGAACCAGATTCCACTTCTGGGGCCAGGACTTTTATGTTATGGCTGGTCTGATTGTTTTACCCTTCGTTCTGTTCTACTAAATGTTGGATCATTCCTAAAGTATAAATTCTGTTCTCGAACCACAAACAAGGCTAAAAGATCGGAAGAAAAATCAGTGAAAATACAGGATTGGGATTATGCATTTTCAAAAGTATTGAGCTTTCTAATGCAACTATTTAAGATATAGAATCATATTTTTTCTCTTATCATGTTGTTAGCATTTTAAGTTACGTTTATTAAATGGCATTGCTCAAATAGCTACAGAGTATGCATGGAAATTTGCTGTCTGAATAGTTTGGAGATTCAAAGAGAAAAATCAAGCTTCAGAGGTATTCAATTATGACATGCAAAAAAGTTTTTCTTTTATTCTTAAGTGCAACAGTATATATTTAAATCAGATTTAAAGTGTTGTATGTCCTGGGCCCACCTTAACAGTTGTGCTGTATAGAAGTGTAATGGGAAGCAAAATTTCAATCAGTGTCCCATTAACTGGGATATAATCCTTCTTTGATGTAACAGAGGCTGTGGTGTTGCTGTACAAGTCTGCTAGAAACGGATTTTAACCCATTTTTAGTCTCTTTCTTTGGATCTAATGGAATGACTCTTAACTGTTCATTGTTTGCATTGTTGCTCATTTTCTTCATTATTTTAAGGTCTGGAATTAGTCTGTAAATGGCCGTCGGGAATATTCAGCTCATCCTAACTTTCAGATATCTTATATATATTTTTACGTATGTATTTTAATTACTTTTTAAAGGGATAAGTTTAACTGAACCCAACTGTAATTTCTAAGCTAGGCTTATAACTGGAAGAAGAATTCTACCTCATCAAATCAGACTTTTCCTAGTCCCTGAGACCCTAACTTGTGAGGTATTTTGGTAACATCACAAGTCAGGCTCTTGGGACCTAGGCGGAGGGGAACCAGCAGCTTTGGACCTTATTGATTGTCTGCAGTTTCCACCAGAACAAAAGAACATACATAGATTCTGCCTAGAAGAAAAGAACAATGCTCTTCTTTATAATCAGCAATGTTTTCACCATGACCCACCCCCCAAAATACTATTTGCAGAAACTGTACTCTAAAGTGATTACAGAGTTTCACTAAATTGCATTTATATTATCATGACCATATAAAAGCAATATAAGATATCTGTGTCAGAAACAAAATTAAAATACAAGTGTAAAAATGCTACTTTTAGTATATTTTTAAGGTGGCTGGTCTAAGAGAATACCACCTTAGATAATGGAGAGAGTGGTTTATATTTATAACTTTTTTTATATGCACAGAATATGTACATTAGCTACTTAAATAAATCATATATGTCTCCACGTAACTATGGCTTAGAATATGTAATATATAGCTCTAATCATGCTTTAGGCCTAGAAATAAGACGATTTATAATCTTCTTTACTGATCATATTAGATTTTACTATTTATTTATATAATACTGCTTTATATTTGGTATTTATTGCCAGAGTTTGCCTTAGTTTTATAGCCAGACAAAATACTTAATATATCTTTTTATATGACATTCCCTTGTTAGAGTTCAAGTAAGAGTTATCAATAATTAGCAAAAATATAGTACCATTTAGTTTTTATATTTTACTTTGTATGTATCGTGGACCTATGTGAGATAAATCAGTAAACACCACCTATGAAGTCAGACTGCTCTAGTTCATCTATCAGCAAAATCTGAAATGTATAGTTTTATAAGAATTTTAGTTTTATAAGAGGTAACTGTTCCAGCTATAACTGTGTCATATTTGAAATTTATTAGCCATTACCACATCAAATATGTATTTTTGGAAATAGAATCAATATATTAAATCTATTGAAAAATTTTACAATAATGTTGCAGATATTAAGATTCAAAATGGAGATGAGAGACTTTCCCTAATAGAAGAAACAAAGCAATTTCACTCTTTTAACTCTAATGCTTTACATGGGTACTATAAATTTATGTCTTCTGCATTGTTAAAATAAATTTATAAATGTATTTTAGACTACTGTATGGAGTATTTGTTCACCTTTTCATTGAATGTGTTACAATTACTTATGATTTGAAATATCACAGAATACAAGTTACCCATGAGTTATATTTCTTCAAAAATTGACATTACAGTATTGTAACCATTTCTTATCTATATAGACACATAGGATATGTTTAAGCATGTATTCACCCTATACCTATTCAGGTTATTTATTTATATATCTAGTTCATTTCTCCAGAACCTCTGAAATTTTAAATGTGTTCATGTGTGTGTGTATAAACATATATTTTAAAACTGCAAATGGAAGGAGGTAATGTAAACAGTAAAGGTTTTTGGTACTATTTATCTTTCTCTTATTTTAACTTCATTCTCATTATAATTTAAATATTTTTTAAAGGATTTAATACAAGGATTTCTATGTATATGCATGTACAAGTACACAGAAACTTGATTATACTTAATAGCAATGCTTACACAATGGATTAGAAACTACTTCTTATATAAAACAATGTCATATACAGGTATATATTTATAGACACCTGTTTTAACATAATCATAATATGGATAAGCTACTCCTTCAGATTACTTACAAAATAATATAAAGGATAGATGTTTATTGCTATATGATGTTAGATAAAGCTATTTCAAATGTAGTATTTTCTTTTATATTATGATATTTATGAACCACACTACATATTAACTTCTGTTTCATGGAAGAAAGTTACCAAAGCTGAATTTAGAATATAATGATATTTCCTCATAAACATATATTTTTTACTAATCATGTATTCTTTGAACCCCCTCTGTGTAACTTTCTTATACACAGAGGGTGCCAAAAAATGTATAAACATTTTAAGAAAGGAAAAAAACTGTATTAAAATTGTAACACTCAATATATACTGATGATAAAAGATGAATACAAGTCACATTTGACTTCTGCAATTACAAAAGGTGCTCAAAGTGGTTGCCATCAGTATTTGTGTAATACATAGATAACATCTTTTAAAATTTGTATACATATGGGGGGCACCTCCTGTATAAACTCTTTTCTGAGAACATCATTGATAAAGCTTTTCTCTTATTCCATAAAGGTGAGTAAAGATATAAGTGGGTGACTTTGTATAAACTTTTTTATGCTGTATCTAGATAGATGAAGGATACTTTTTCTGCATTTCTATCGTAGCTGTCAAAGGATAATATTGTTTTGGGACTATATAATATGATTTGAAAAATCAGATCATACTAAGCTTAAAATAAAAGGAGAGATCTACAACAAAGAGCAAGGAAATGATGTGTGTTGCATACAAAAAAAGCAGTGATATTAACAATTCGATAGCTTCCTGGTTGGAAGACCGGCCTGAGCCAGACGCATATATTAAGGGCTGTCTGCTGTTGATGTGAGCTTGTTCAATGCGGTGGAAATGAGGAATCACCTCCTCTCTGATACCAGCTTATTTTTACATTTTAATTTTGAAATAGCAAATCACTGTTTTACGTAAGTATTCTAACCCCTGCTTGATCCTTTTTCTTTCTCACATTGTTTGCTAATTTACTATGAACTTCAAGGTCCTTTTTTTTAAAAATACCACTCACCCCAAACATCTATCAAAGACCAATGAACTATTATTTCTCCTTTTGTCTCTTTTGTATAGTTCTGTTAACATTGTGATACTCATGCTTTATACTTTAAATCTCTGTGAGGAAAACATCTATTTTCTAAAATGGCATTTTTTAAAAGCTTTTTAGCATCCATCAAGGAAGCCACTTCTGGAATTTTGCCAAATCTAAATATGATTATATTTCATTTCAGAGTTCATAGGATCAATATCTTTCTTAGTTTAAAAGTCCTTAACACTTTAGTGTTCCAGTGAAGCTATATAAGAGGTATAGAGATATTCTAAGGTCATTTAAGCATCAGGCTACATTAATAATGTCTAAAAGAAGTATAAGTATCTCAGGGCAATTATAGTGCAAGTTCATTACTAATGACATTAGTAATGGTATATGCTACCTTAAATTCCTCTTAAAAAGGACATACTGGTACATGTTGATTTCACCCAATAAATATGCCCTGTTTAAATGAGTTGCAAGAAGAGCAGCACATAAAAGGTTAGCTAACGCCCAAATTTTCTTGCCATTTACACGTGCAGTGCAGCCTGCACTTCTGTAGGCAGCAAAGGCAGACATCATTTTGATTACTTGGATTATTGTCTTTGATTTCTTACTATTCATTTAATTTAGCACTCACATCCCAGTGATCTCTTAATGATGACATTTGGATAGGAAAATCAAGTTCCTCACAGAGAGAATTTTTTAAAAGTCCTGGTCATTTGTAAGCATTTGAAAAATATACATTTTCATGTAGCTTTGCAACTACATATTTACTATGCAGAAACTTAGGTGATATTCTTATCTATCATCTCCAGATTTAGTTTTCTGATCTACAGTGACAAAAGACACACTGAGACTTTAAATACAAATATGTGTGTGTGTGTGTGTGTGTGTGTATTATATATACATACACATATATAATTAAGTTATAATATAATTTAAAGTCTTAATAAAAACAGTATAAAAAATTGAGATACCGTCATAAATCATCCACATTTTTTTTTTGAGTGAACTCATTTCAATTTGCATTGAATGTTGCTTTTTTCCCACATTTTTCCATATTAGATGTGGCTTTATCACGTGAAGTGCATCACAGGACAATAATATTAATTTGTCTGTAATCTTTTTACTTGTGGAAGTTTAAAAGCAGGTGGAACTTGAAGGAATTGAGATAAAGTGAATTTAAGGTTATTTTTGTTCATTTGTTTTATGTAATCACTCAGCTAATTCCAAGCATATTTTATGGAAAATTTAAAGATGAAAAATTCTCATATGGTGGAATAAAATTTTCATTGTTGGTGTAAGTAATGTGATTTTAAGTTTGTTACCTTAATAATTCCTAAACAAACAAAATAAGTTTAAGAATAACCATGAATTGTATCTGTTAGGTCAACTAGATAAAAGTAGTAACTCCTAGGTGTCATCTTGTCCTTTAAGGTTTTTGGAGTGCTTTACATTCTTTTATGTAGGCAGATTTAACCTTTCCTTTTCTCTAAGAAAATTTTCCCTTTCTATTGGTAGATGTCTGATGATTTGTGAGCACCAGTGACTATTCTGTGGAATCATCTTTCCTTGCCTTTGAATTAGCTTTCCCTAGATCATGAGTCAACATCAATATTTTATACATCTAAATTGGTAGGTCTTTCTTGAAATGCTCCTATGTATATTTCTGGTCATGTAAGTAAATTGTGAGAAATAACAGATTTACATTGTGATTGTCTTCCCAGTTCCTAAACATGCTCAGTAAGAAATTTGGGTGGTGTTGAAACACTAGCCAATGGAAGTATTTGGTTTTGTAGGATTTTAAAATGTAATGTCTTTCTCCTGGTGGACTTCCTTTTCTTAGCTGAGAAGGGAGAACCAGGCTGTGGCTAAGTTATTACTCCGTTACACATCACACTGAAAGCCCGGCCTGTGCATTTGTAAACCTCAGGGAGGTTTCTGCATTAGACAGCATTTTTTGTTGGGGGATTATACCACAGTCGGTTCCCTTCACTTTTCTCTCTCTTCCTGGACCTCTCCACCCAACATGGAGTCTTTTCAACTTCTTCAAAGAAGTGGGGAAAAAAAGTAGACTCTTTATTAATGGCAGAAAACAAACTGGCTGCTGGACTTCCGAGACAGCCTTCTAATAATAAAGCAGAGTAGGCAGTGCAACAAAGAATTCTTGAATGTACTAAATATATAAGGAAGCCTATTTAAATTCACCAGAGGGGCTTAGAGGACAAGCAGCAGAAAGTTTAGAATTCAATTCAAGCCATGCCAGAAAATGAAAATGTACTTAAAAAAGGATTTCTGAGACAATTGTTCAAAGACATGTCAACTTTTCAGGTTCTTTCTAGAATAATAAAATTTGTATTCTAATTATTCTGTGGTGACTTTTTCATTAGATAGGAAAAATAATTAACAGAATCGCAAAGAAATTATATCTTACATTTAAAGAAAATGTGTTTTCTTTCCAAATGTGCTTTAGTGAGGGCCACTTAGTGCACTCACTCAAATCACCCAAATATATGCAGAACAAAGAGATAATGTGCGTTTTAGCAATTAGACACATCATAACAGAAGTACTCTTCCTACTCTGGAATGAAGATATTCATTCAACTTGTATGTCCTTTCCAGCTCATTTTCTCCCATTTGAGTCTATAATTTATGTTTCAAATAAGTACAATGAAGTAGGACTGTGTGATGTTAAATTTGAAAGATGAAAAAATGATCCCTGCCTTATCTCCTACTGACTTTAGAAAATGTTGTGTACCTTTTATTTGTCTGTGAAGCCTTTATAGGGAGTACCCACATCTATAAGAATATATCCTAGTAGTCCTAATGTTGAGGTAAAAAAACTGGTTAGAAGGTTCATATAAAGGCCAGTACAGCCTTGGGACAAAATTTTTAACAGGCTTTTTCCTAATGTCTTTTAAAATGAACATAGATATTGGAGAAATATTATTATTCTTTATCTCAGGGATTACAAATTGTAAAGAGGATGGAAACTTGAACTCTTTACTGGCACATCTTTATTGCCATTATGAAGAGATCTTCATCAGTCCATAAATACAATTTATCCACCCAAAATAAGCTGTTGATAGATCAATTCATACTTTCATTCACAAATGTACATCCAGCATAAAAAAGAACTCAGTGAATTGAGGCTGCATCAGCACATGGGACCCCTATGGCCAATTAAAACTTGATTTATTTAACAAAATTTGATTGATTTTAATGTGAAATGTCAGATGTATGGATATTAGTTATAGATATTAAATATTTAATGATAAAAGGTATTTGTTGTCCTCACTACAAATAGATGCAGGCTGAATCATCATTTACTAAACAATGGAACTGATTTACATTCACTTGAAATTCTTAATGACATTTTAATATCAAGGATTTCAGTAGTCTTAATGATTGATCAATGAAATAATCCAAGTAAATTCCATAGCCCAGTTCCAACTACAAGAAAGCACTTCATGAATATTAGATTATTTTTTCCTGTTTGGGTCTTAGTATTTCTTTGCCTTTGTTAAACAGACTATTTTTTTTCATCTCCAAAATTTACTGGGTACACACTGTCCCCAAGGATGAAAGTCAGACCACGTTAGGAAATCAATCCAGCTCCAAAGGCACTGAAATATCGTATATTCTGAATATCTTTATCAAATATTTTCTGAGTATAAACTATAGGAAAGAAAAAGAGAAATTACACTCTCAAATAGTTCGCAATCTGTTAAAAGATGTCTTCCACTTACCCAACATGTTTTGTCCTTTTTGTGTGTGCCTTAGCATTTTATAAATCCTGTAATTTAACAGTTTTAATCTTTCATATTTTATAGATAAGCATTCTATGTGGTTTGTCCTGTTTTCTAGTCATAGCTGAGATAACCTACCTATATGCTTTGTGTGTTTGGGACAAGATAAGGAAGGAGTATTGCTGGAATTTTGCAGTGCCTAGATTCTCTTCATATTATTTCCTATGCTACACCAAGGTCTTTAAAAACCATAGATTGACCATGAATATTATTAATTGTGGTTTGTAAAACTGGTATTTTCAGAATAATTGGATCAAAATGCAGTATATACATATATTTCTATTTCTCTAAAAACAAGAAAATACCATATATATATATATTTAATTAAGTTGAATACAATGATATTAATCATGTGAAGTTTCATGAAGAGGGAATTAACATTAATTAGTCAAAAGTCCAAAACATTCTAATTGGGCTATTCTCTGGGAGTTAACAAAATATGCAGAATGAACTTGGATTTTTAAACTTTTGCATTATAAATCCTACCACTGAGCTTGAATAGTTGAAGTAAAAGGAAAAAGACTGGAATTCTAATACTATTTCTATTAATACCACTAGTTACCTTATGGAACTCTTTCTACTTTTCAGTTTCCCAATTCACAACTGATTTATAAAATAAGAATGTGGAGAAGGACAATTTTGAAGTTTCTCTCAAGTAAAATATTAGTATGTCATTAGAGAGTTAGATGTTTTTTCATCGCACAGGGGACATATTGAGTCAAAGGGATGGGAAAGACTTGTCTTAGTTTAAATCATTAAATTACTCAAACTCTTTCAGTATGAACAAAAGATCAAAAAGAAAAACAAAAAGATCAAAACCCACTCAAACTAGTTGAAGCAAGAAAGGAAACCGTATGTACATCATCTTCTTCCGTCTCTTCCTTCACCTAAACCTCTTGCTCCTGCTTTTTCTCTTGCTTCTCCTCTCCTCTTCCACCCTGGTCCTCTCCTCTCCCCAGCCCCACCCTCTCCTCCTATCTTCTGCCTTCTCTCTCTCTCTCTCCTCCTCTCTCTCTCTCTCTCTCTCTCTCTCTCTCTCTCTCTCTCTCTGCTCTCTGTCTCTCTCTCTGTCTCTCTCTCTCTCTCCTCTCTCTCTCTCTCTAATGTGCCAACTTTATTATCAGGTGGTTGACTTCATTCTCATGCTCTTTCTGTGTGTTGTCAGAAAAAACAGCCACAGGTAACTCTAGACGTGCATCCTGCATCATTCCGAGAGCTTATGATTCCAGAAAGAAAAATAAAAAGGTTCTTTCTGCTCATACATCATTTCATTTCTCGGAAGGCTCTGATTGGCTGTTCTCTGAGCACGTCTCTGTCCAGACGAGAGTTACGCAGATTGGACAGCCTGTGTAGGGAGGCAGAACAGGGTTAACCTAGCAGGTTAAAGTCACAGGCTTCTAAAGAATTTCAAAGCTGGCAGAAATGGAACAGGAGTCCAAGCAACCACTGCAGATTTCTAAATCACTTAACATAATGAGATATCATGGGCTTCTGTCGAATATGTGTGTCTTGGTAAACGTCCTGGAGTCTATCCGCATATAGGCAATATTAAGTTATTTAGCCCAAATGTGTCCTTTATAGCATTGTCATTGTGAAACATCTGCAGCAGCAAATCTCAACCTTGAGTATCATGGAGATTAATTACATTTTATTAAATTCTCCACAATCATTTACTATATGACTTGCATCAGGAAAGTCAGCATTTGGACTCATTTAAGAGGTGACATTTTAAACATTACTTAGAATTATTAGAAATGGGAGTTTGATAAAAAAGCGATGGTGATTATATTCTGTAATGTCCTCTGCCACTGTGTGGTAGTCTGTCCTGTTACAGCAAATTTTATATCTTTTCCACTTTTACTTCCAATATTAGGAAGCAATTTATTAACGATTCTTGAAAAGATTTTATTTTGGTTTATGAGTTGATTTCTTCCTTTTCTATTATCTTCTATTATCTCTATATATCATGGTATGACCTGAGCAGTTTTAAACAGTTTACTATCCAGAGCTATTTACAGATCATTTTTGATGAGAAAAAAATTAATTTGCTATGAAACAATGATTCTAATACAAAACATTCTGCTGTTTTTTGTGATGCAGATGAGCAGTGTTGTAAATACAATTTAGAGGCTTTGAAAATTGATTTTAACATCACAATTCTTCTTCCTAATTAATTAAATTACAAATTTATGCTGTGGTTTTCAGTATATTAAAATAAGTTGTCATATTTGGAACATCTGTTTATGCTGCTATTATAAGTATGTGTTTCTAACTGTCTGAAGTCTAGATTGCCATAAATAATATTTGTTATTTAGTCTGTGGAAGTATGATACCTACTTCCTCCCACAATGCTCATTTATTCCTGCAAAGTAAATCTCTCAGATTGTATTTTATTGTATCCTTATCAAGATGGAGGGGAAAAGACTAGGATTTTAGTTAAGCCTTGCTGATTGGTTAAGAAAAGCAATGGTTGCTATTGGCCGCCTCTCCAGACACTGTTCTGTGGCCCCAGACAGTCAGCTGGTACTATCACTTTGTCCTAATGATAAATCACAGTCTTGTAACGGCCCAGTCTGACACCTTGACATTCTCCAGGAGAGTAAAAAAACCTGATTTGAATGGAAATCAATTTTATTTCACAAATCTTGGGTAACTCTTCCAAGGCTTTTCTTGTGTCTTCTTAAAACTTATTTGGGATTTTCATGATCATCAGAGGATTATATGCACGTTATACCATCACTTCTTTTAGCTGTAAAACCATATTCTCACCTTTTTAGTCTCAATATGGATAAATTGATTTTTTAAATTTTATATAGGAAAAAAATCACCAATAAGCCATATTTTATTTTAAACATGATGTATTGGTAGCTTAAAAATATGGCAGTTGCAGCAACTGCTATTTAGTTTTGCAAAATTGTTGTAAAATGTGCTGCTATTTAAAAATTGAAGCTGTGTATGCACATATCTAGGTTAAGCTTTGATTATCGAGTAATATGCAATGCTGAATACGGAGTGATTTGGAACTTCAGTCAGGCAGTTCTCAAGCCTAGAATCCTCTAAAATATATATATTTACTTTTATATTCTTGCACATAAAAAGCAGGTTTAGTGTTCTAGAGTCAATGAGGAATAGCATGTATTTAATTGTATTAGGTGGGTCAAGCATTAAACTCTGCCCCAATTTTTTTGACAATTAAACCTACGTGGGATAGAAATAACTCTACATATGACTAGAGTGTAAAGTTCTTTTTAGATATTTTAGTTTAACATTGAATGTTTTAAAAAATGAACCTACTCTGTTATGTCTTCCACATTTAGGAAAACACTGCAGTTTCTTTAAAAACTGTAGAGTGGAAGGAACTTCTACTTCCTTAGTAGTTTTTTATTAAATTTATTGGGGTGACATTGATTTATAAAATTATATAGGATTCAAGTGTCCAATTCTAAAACACATTATCTATATATTGTACTGAGTGTTCACCACCCAAAGTCAAATCTTCTGTCATCTATATTCAACTCCCTATACCCTCTTCTTACCTCCCCCTTATCCTCCAGTACCCACTAAATTTTTGTTTCTGTCTAGGAGTTTTTGTTTATTTGTGTGTTTGTTACTTTGTTTCTTTCAGTTTTATAATCCCACAGATGAGTTCTAAGATTCTCAGTGAAGGCTAAGACAACCTCAAAATTAAGAACCACTAGCTAGAAATAAGTGAAAAGGAGGTTAATATGAGAAATCTCGTAACTATAATTAAGAGAATTTACTGACTGAGTAGATTGCATGGAGATACAAATTGCAGCAAGGAAAAAAGATGACACTAATTTTTTTTTTTTACCTGTTGACACTAGAACATGGATTACTGAGCAGTGGTACATGGACCCCCAGAAGTAGATGCTGGGCTATTCAGGGGTACATGAAAAATAATCAGTAATGGGGGAAAAAAAAGTAAAGTAAAAAAATACAAAATGTTATTTATGGAACAATAAATGTTAAGTTTGAATCAATGTTAATAATGGAGACACTTCAAAATTAGATCACATTAGTGAATGATGATTGGTGAGGGCATGGCTATGAACCCTTCCCCCACACTACTCTTTCACCAATCATTACATACAGTTTCAGAACAACATTTCTAAAACTTCCCCAAACATATAAATTCATCCATAGCCAGACTGTTTGATCAGTTTAGTTACTGACTGAGTAAAAGTAAATGTGTTATCTTTAATTGTAATTCTTTTCAAGTAGTTTTTTTATTTAATGTTTAAATACCTGACCATCAATATCAATATGTAACTGTGTTACAAATATTGTAAAATTTAAATCTGAGGTTTGTACTTTTAATGTAGTAACTTCTCTTTCCTAACTTATTACCTCATTTCCACCATTTTACATTAAGATAGGCACTGAATAGAAGTGTCAGCATTTAAAAACAGCTGTTTTAAAAGCAAAGGGTACCAATTATAGAAATAGGTTTAAAGGGGCACACAAGTGGGAAAAGGTTGGGAACCACGGCACTAGAAGAATAAGAGTCATGGTAATTCTTTTGTGAACCAGCATCAGATTGCCCTTGGCTCCTATTTTAGTTAATAGAACTCTGATATCAGGCATATTGCATTCATCGTGTGAATGTGACACCCAGAGGCAGATGTCAAACAAGTAATGGAAAATTTTAAGTTGAATACTTTGAAGTCAGGAACCCTGGATTCTGCTATATTATTTCTCTCTTTGAATGACTTACGCTTTCCAGATAATGTCAAGGTGTCCATTGGTGCTCCACCATATTGTTTCCTTTCAATCAGAGGAATAAGAAAAGAAAAAAAAGGACACTACATTACTTTTTAAAGAAAACTTCTGGAATTGTTATATATACCTTCCAATATACTCTTATAACTTAGTCACCAGATACATACACAAAGCTTTTGGACAGTAGGTGCATAGAAATGTAGATTTTATTCTGGGTATAAATAGAAAAAGGGGAGAATTGATATTGCAAAAAAACTAGCAATCTCTGTCATAGTGAACATAAACAATTTTGAAGCACTCAAAGATTAATGAAACAAAACCATAATATAGAGAAATTTTATCTGAACCTTCAGTCTAAATAATAGATTTTGATTGGAAAGGAGTAGACATTTCTTTATAATATATTTTTAAGAAAACATATCTCATTTCAAAAGTCTATACTTCTCAAGTGATTTATACCATGAAAATACTGGAATTCTAGATACAACTGGAAAGATAGTATTACAGGTTACAAATGGAATTAAGTCTTCTAGTCCAATGTTATTAAATCTGCAAGTCTCAACCCATTTCAAGCCAATTTAAGATATTTTCACAATATCCTAAACACAACTAGTTTTTACAAAATAAACTTTTTTCAGTAATAACAAGTATTCATTTTATTAAATTAGAAATTCCACACAAATAGACACCCTCCCAAGAAAAGTATTAATCTTATCACTCAGGAAATAATGCCTGTCGTATAGTATACACTTGATCTTAGCCAAAAGGCCGAGAAGCAATGTCGTATAGTATATACTCAAATCTTCCCTCTCTCTCTCTCTCTCTCTCTCTCTCTCTCTCTCTCTCATTCACATGCATACATACACTTAATATTTTCAGAATTATTTGTAACTTGCTGTTTAATACCCAATGAACGCTTTCTCAAATATCATTTTAGCATATGCTCGTTATGTTATTGTTTGAGTATAATATATTTCATTTACAGGTATAAATTGAGTTTCTTTCTGTCCTGTTTTCTTAATATTAACAAAGTTCTGAAGGACAAATGCACTTTTATATAATTATGTATAATGATTCCCTCGGGATATTAATTTGGACAGACGATGATGGCCTGAATGAAGATGAAGGCAGTTGAAATGGACAGACAAGGAGGGATTGGAGAAATATTTAGAAGGCACAATTAATAGAGCCACGTGATTAGCTGTAGAGTGGAATAATATCTGGAAATTTTCAACTAAGATTATTACTTCTGCAAATTATGTTTATTGCTTTATTTTGCTGTACTCATGTGATCAATAACATCTATTGCTATAGTGTGAGATAGACACAATCAAGAAAAGAATCATTAGAAGATTTAAAGTACCTAGTAGATTATTTTTTAAAACTTACAATGAGTACAGTAAGCTCTAAGCAGATTGTTCTGATTTGGAAGACCTAGGCTTTTGAGAGGGAAATGGTTTTATTTTTGATTCTTAAAGGTCATGGCCAGGAATATTAACCTGATGCTAAAGACCTGGATCAGAGAATTTATAAAAAGTTAACCATAAGGTAGAGAAGGATTCAAACGTGAGCTAGAGGCACATGCCCATCACACAGGACAGCATGATACTTTCTAGGTTGTGCTTAGTGAAAACAGAGGAGGAAAAAATGGATATAGGCAAGATGTATCACCTAGTCTGCTCTTTTTGTTGCAACTTTCATGGGAGGGAAGTAGGTAACCGATTTCTGTAAGATGAGAATGAAGCCGTGAGGGCCAAGAGAGGTTAGGCTCCCTACCCCCAGACTTCTGCGGGCAGTCAGTTTTGTAAATGCCTGTAGGAATTGCAGCAGAGGGGAACTAGAAAGAGTCTAAATTAGACCCCTTCCCCTCCAACCCTCAACCCATTACCTTCCCCACAAGAATGACCTTCAGCAGGGAATGGGAGAGATCTAGAAAAGTTTTCTTCCAGAGGCATAAAGGAAATAGCTGGGGAAAGGTCAAAGATGTCGTGGAGTTTCAGAGGATACACAACACCAGCAAGAACCAAGAGTAGAGGTTTAATCAGCAAAACTTAGCTTTTTCTCTTTTTGTCTTGCTTCCTAGCAGACAGACCATTTATTTATTTCTTCCGCCAGTCAAGGAACACATTGAGTACCTCCTATATGCCATGCAGGTTATTTTAATCTGTAAGCTGCATTTTCATTTGTAGACTAGTTTCAGCTATAATTTATTTTATTTGTTCAATGTTAATTGAACATATCAATGTCTTTGTACTGGATGGAGTATATGTTTTGCACAATTCTTACTTGTGGATGGATATTAGATTACAATTAGAAATAAACAAAAGTGCACACACACACACACACATACACAAACACACACACACATCTACCCACAAAAATATAGGAAATATTGATGATGCTAAAGAAAATGTGTAATGGAAAGGTTTAGAAAGACTGTGCTATGTAAAGTCATGCCATACCTCTTCAAAATCATTGACTATTTCTTTGTTTAGTGCTCCTACTGTCTTTCCTGGAATTCAGGTGGAACAGAGAATCCAGTGAAATCTGATGCTTTGTTCCTATCTGCAAGTTCATCATGTGTGATAAGGCTAGAATGTAAAAGCATTCGAATCAATAGCTCTTTCAGATGCTTTTCTGATAAAATTGCTTTATTTTCTTTTCTAGCTAATAAATTTACGTGAATGGAAAGCTTAAGAGAAAAACCTATTTATATTAGGAGTGACAGAATCCAAACAGTGTACCAATACTCTATTGTTGGCAACTTCTCCACCAATGGACCCTTTTGATAATCAGATCTCAGAAACATGTCTTAGAAAGGGGTGTACTTTCTGGCTCCCATTTACTTGAATTAAATTTAGGTCAAGAGCAGAGGTGAGGTTACTTCTACCTGGAAAATAATCAGAAAATTCATTCAGCCCTTTGATGTTGCTTTTCTGGTCCTTATGCTTCCCCACCCCCTTTTACCTTCTTGAAATCCTAAAACTCCCTTACGTGCATCACGGTTGTTTAAGGGAATTTGAAGTCATGGATTTCTATATTTACATAATTATATACTGAAAAAATAGGGTAGGGTCAAATGTTTTTAAAGGATATGGCATCTTAAAGAAAATTCACAGGCGTCGTAAGTGACTTTAATATATTGGCAAATTGGCAAATTTCAGGCTACAGTCTTAGCGGTATTTCTGTTAGAAGAAACCAACTTTTCATTTTATGTTTTCTCATTTGCATTACTGCAAATTTATTCATGCATGTGAAAAGCATATTATTCATCTCCATATTCCTTCCTCTCCATATTCCAAACCCAATGTGTTTATGAGTTATACGTAAGAAACACTGCTGTATTTATATATGTATACATATATATATCTATGTAACTCAAATTTGGCATTACAACTGGATAGCAACCCCCAGTGATAACTTTATGTACTTGATGTGTCTTATTACATCATTAATGACATATCAAAATTGTCAAATATCTTGAAATCCAATAATTGTAGCTGACAAGCTTTAGCATGATTTATCTCCATTGGGAAGAATTGAAGAGAGTGAGAAAGAGAGAGAGAGGAACACACTTCTAAATTTCTTCTCTAAGTGCATAATACTGTATGGTAACCTCTTGTGTCTTCTGCAAATATTTTTAATGAGATGCTGGTTTTACAGTATTCATGGTAACTGGCTACTAAAGATTTTATGTGCATAAACCATGTCACCTTCTAAATTCAGAAATTCAGTGCTGTTCCAGAAAGAATTACCAAGTTTAACTGGCAAGAAGAAAAATGACCAACTTAGCATGACTTAACCCCATCTAACGTTTGATTCTTCTTAACTCAACATTCCAAGAAAAATCGCTTCTCAGCCTTTTGGCTAACATCAAGTGTAGTAACATTCCAAGAAATTATTTCATTTGAAAGTGTAGGCAGAGTTCACAAATAAAAATCATTTCTCCCCTCCTCTCCAGTTCTAATTTTACCCCTTAGAAAAGCAAATATTACTGCTTAATTCCCAAAATTTTTCTCTCAAAAAATACCTCCGCATTTGGGTTTAAAAGGAAAATACAGTAATGATGAATTTTATGGACACAGAACTCATTCATTACAATGATGAGATATCAAGAATCCTCACCCTTTGTGTCCTGCTTCTTCTGTATTTGGGGATGGCGTGGAGGAGGAGAAAGAGGAAGCTTATGTTTTTCTCTTTAAAACTAATTCCCAGTTAGCCACTTACTGGTGGATTATTTTGAAACCCAGAAGACATTGTAATTGCGTTTTTCTTTTCAGGGATTGCAAGCAGACATTATAGTGAATAGACAATGGTAGGCGTGTACAGAGTAACCTGGTTTTCTAGACAGACCCACTTGTCCGAGATCAAACAGCTACAGCACATTTAGGGTTACAGTTTCCTTCCCTTCCTCCTTATTCTCAACTGCAGTGGAGCTTTTTCCAGCGTTGCCATGGTAACACTATATCTGGCTGCTAGCTGTGTCGTAAGTTATTGAACTGAGACTGGCTTTTGGTTTAGCAGATAATTAGGTTCTGTCTCACAGGTTCATTTTCCTGTGACTGGGACGTGAATATGACCTACAGCTGGCCTCAATTTCAGTGTCACAGACAAAACTTTAACCCTTCCCAAGCTCCAAGCCATTCTCCTAAGCCTTGCTTGGGAGGTGGAAATCCAGTGCAGCTCACTCACACCTTGGAGAGGATTCCCAAGTCCCTATTTTATTTTTTATCTTCATCATAACACTAAGGAACATATGGGCAAGGTTGTATACTTACAGCATTTTCTAAACTAAACCCGTATCAACAGCATGGCATGTATACCGGCACATTTTATATATAACGTATCTATATAAAACTTCAAATACTTATAATCATTTCCCTGCTTCTTTAATAATGTTTAAGTTATGTTAGAGTGTCTTATGTTGCAATTTGGATTCCACAGTATTTAGATTTCTAAAACCCCATCCTCAGGAATATCAGCTCGGTACTCTTATTCTCGGCTTCAAAATCTGTCTGCCAGTGGATTCATACCCCGCCTCTTTTTTTTTTTTATAAACCCTAGATGTTAGCTGACATTAAAAGGTTCCTTTGGAGTCAGAGGCAGGTCTGTATTCCAGGAAACAAAATTGCCGTTCTACTAAAATGCCCAAATGTTCACTGAAGTCTTGAATCTTGCTGGTCTGGAAGAGCAGCAAAGATCTGCTCTTTGTTTAGGACAAAGAAAGAAGCATAACTTTTAGAACAGGCATGAAATTCGCAACACCCATGGCAGCACAGACAGCCGGTGGGTTAATACCAGAGGGTGCGGTTTTCAATGTCAAGCACTCCAAAAGATCAAGGAAATTGGTGACAATTTTAGTGTATTTCACCCAAAACCTGACCATGGAAGGATAAGAGAGGAACAAGGGGGAGCTGAGACCACCATAAGGAAAACATAAATTCAAGAAATTCCAGAGCTTAATTGGCTGGAAAATCATATAACTATGCAAATAGAAATAGGGCAAATTTGTAAAAGGAAAGTCTTAGAAGATTCAACAGTTGTACCTTGGAACAAAGGTGTGTGTGTGTGTGTGTGTGTGTGTGTGTGTGCACGCACATGCACCATACAGACTATATTCTATTTTAGTCCATTTCTTCCATTCTCAAACTCTAGTTAAAAGCATCTTAAGTAACAGTAGGCTCAGATGTCCTGAGTGAAAGCAGCCATATGGCCCAGAGGTGTCCATGAGTACAGAGAACTTAGTGGAGAGTGTTATGGTCAAGGTGGGGCACGATATGTGAGAAACCCAGTTGTTGCCAGTTATTTTCCACAAACTGAGCTTCTTTCAACCCATAATCTGAAGTACAGTTTCTGCTGTTCTCTTATTAATGATCAATGTGTCTGTTGAATGAATATACAAATTTTCCCTACTCTCTATTCTATGTAGTAAGAACTATATTAGCACAGTTCTATAAAGAAAACTTAGGAAAGCTAAAAGCATTTTTAGTCTAAAATCCTTTTAACTGTCTTCACAAGATTCCCAGGACCACCAAGTCCTACACACGCATGTCATCTCTTGCCTGCACTTTTGAAACAGCCTCGTGACTGGTCTTCTCTCCTCTTATTACCCAATATAGACTTTCCCACGCATAAGAGATTGGAAACTGATCTAAAATGCAAGTCCCTTGAAGTCCGTGCCCTCCTCACAACTTCCCAGTGATTTTCCATGTAATGAGAACAGCACACAAAACCCTTACTGTGCTTACAGAGTGCAGCACAGCCTTGCCCCTGCCTACCTTGCTGACATCATGACTCCGCTTTGCCTGTCCTCCACCAGCTGAGCACATGCCCACTGCAGAACCTTAGCTTTTGCTGTTCCTTCTGCCAGGCATGCGTGGCTCACTCCTCTCCTTTATTCTGCTTTCTCTACTCAAATGTCACCTCTTAGAAAATGCTTTTTCTACATCTTAAAAAGCACCTAATTCATTGTCCAACAACTTTCATGATTGAAGATTTTTCATAGTGCTTATTACTTCTCGATATGATATTAGACAAGCAAACAAGTCTACACCTTTCTCACTAAACTACAAGCTCGTATGGGCAGGAGCTTTGATTACTACCTTTTTGTTGGCCCATCCCTGGTCTTGTACTTGGAGTGGATTTGTTTGGATTATAGTAAAATTGAACCCACTGTTCAATCAATAATTGAACTATGCTCCTAAGACACATTCTGTTTAACACTGAAGGAAAATAACAGAGCTTGACCCTTGTGAAGTGTTATGAAGAGCTGCAGTCAAGTGGAGACTTGTTTTCTTCTGCTTGGAGGATATTGTTACTATCTTAACCTTGATCTAGGCAGAGTCATGAATAGCGACATAAAATTCCTATATCTGTGCTACTTCAGTGTTAAGAGGCCTTATTACTACAAAGGCATTGGATCGAATCTGTAGCTAAACATTTAATTTTAGTGCTTATAATAGCAAACTGAAAAGGTAACAGCTACTGTTTACTGAGTATGTATTTTAACCAGACACCGAGCTAAGGGCTTTACATTTAGCATTACGGTTATATACGTTATCATTGCCTTCCAAGAGATCAGGAGACCGGCCAGACGGCTGCTCCCATGAAGACCACCACTCTTTCCTCCAGACTTTGCAATGGCGGTGAGCAGTTACTGCAGCTTTTAAATATGTATCCTGCTGTGGGCTGCAGCCAGCTCACACAGATTCAGGAGACAATTCTGTCCATCTTTCCCAACTCCACATTAAGTGGTATCATATTGGTGGTTTAAAATGACCGTGATGGGATATTTTTTATTGTAAAATTTATTGGGGTGACATTGTTTAGTAAAATTACATAGGTACAGTTCTACAGTACATCATCTATGTGCTGCATTATGTGTTTACCATCCAGAGTGAGTTCTCCTTCCATCACCATATATTTGACTACATCTACCCCTTGCCCTCAGGTAACCACTAAACTATTGACTGTGTCCGTGAGTTTTTGTTTCTTTGTTGCTTTCAGTTTTATATTCCACGTATGAGTGAAGTCCTATGGTTCTTGTTTTTTTCTGTCTGGCACATTTCACTTAGCATGATGATCTCAAGGTTAATCCATGTTGTCGCAAATGGCAATATTTCATCTTTTCTTATGGCTGAATAGTTTACTACAGAAGTTAGTAAATATATTTTTTTACCCTCTGAAGAGCCAATTGTTAGACATTTACCAATACACCACTGTATGTTTCCTTTTTTCATTTTCCTAGTTGTTATGTTGAGTATCTGACATGGCCTAGTTATTGCTACTGCTGTGGCAGTTTAAGAACTGACTAATTTTGAAAAATAAGGGGAGAAAGAAAAGAAACCTGCCTCAGTAGCA
The DNA here is from genome assembly GCA_004026885.1 of Lyroderma lyra. Taxonomy (NCBI): domain Eukaryota; kingdom Metazoa; phylum Chordata; class Mammalia; order Chiroptera; family Megadermatidae; genus Lyroderma; species Lyroderma lyra. The sequence continues at coordinate 179,996 of PVJL010001483.1, read as the reverse complement.
TTCCACCCACTAGACAATCCCCAATTTATTTTCTTTCTTAAAAGAACTGGGTAAGAGTGTCATAGTTCTTTGGGCGTTATTTCAATAACTCGGTAGAAGAAGGAAGTGGGGAAAGTTCTGTATCAGGAATCAGCAACCTATGGCCTGTGTGCTAAATGTAACTGATTTTCTATTGTTATAAGAAATATTTTATTGGGACACTGCCACACCCACTTGTTTTTGTGTTATCTGTGGCTGCTTTCACACCTCAGCTGAAGTGCTGAGTAGCTGTGACACAGAAAGTATGGCCAGAAATGTTTACTATCTGACCCTTCACAGAAAAAGTCTTCCATAAGTGACTGGGGTTGTGATGTGTTTAGAATATGTATTATGCTTTATTTTGGATTTTATTTATACAAAGTTGAGATGGAAATAAGCTCAATTTCCTGTTCAAACATCAGAATTGTCTCCTGGTAGAGCACATGAACATACCAGCCTGCTCCACGGACAGGGTACATCCCAGTCACTGTCCTAGAAGACGGAGTTGAGAGAAAAATATGAAGACATCATATGAAATGTCAGTTGTCTTTTAAAAACAGAAGTATGAGTGTGTTCTTGGGACTGAAAACAAAAGTATGTGATGTTTTTATGGACTTTCAGGAATTCATGGTTTTTTAAATAGCCACCTCTATGGTTATCTTTTTTGTTCCTAGTATTTAAAAAAATGAAAAATTAGGGGGTTTTAATTTATAGTTAGCTCATTTGGACAACACTCTAATGTCATATCCCTTCCCAGATATGAAGAGGATGTATCTTTCTGCCATATATTTAGAGGGGATAAATAAGTTACAGTAAGTTTTCCATTTGTGTGGATGCTTTTAGTTCAAAGCTATGCTATCATATATAAAATCTCCAGTTATTCACTAATACATCACTAAAATTAGACCCATATTCTATTTTGAAACCATTGGAGAATATCTTACTTAGACTCTGATAACTACATTACCTTAATGACTTCTCTTCAAGTTCTCAGATTCTCTGAATCTCTCTGCATGCCTTATCAGGTATTGGAGAAGTTTTATCAGGAAGTTACATAAATCTACAAAATGAAATGTGAGAGTCTATGACCCACTTCTTATACTTCTATTCTTTTTACTGGGTTTGCCCCCAAAGTAAGGATATAGGCATATTACTCTGTTATATCATCTTTACAAATTTTTAAAAATTTTTCTGTTTTAATTAAGCTCTTTAATCTAATGTGTAATGTTTAAATTATTATTTCATGTAAGATCTTACTTGTGACAGTTAGAAACTTGGAGCAAGTTGAGCTTTTAGAGCAAACTGATGAGATTATTTTGAAAAATAGACAAGGCTAGCCTGAGGCAACCCCAACCTTATAATCTCTACAGGGCAATAGCAGTTAAGATACTGGGCAATGGTTGGACCAGGGATTATTATACTTTTCATGTGGTGGGTTTTTTATTATTTTATTTCTGTGGACATATTTTATTATTTAATTTTATTTCAGGTCTGTGGAAGTAACTCTTGAGTAAAGTGCTTTGTGCTGATTAGACTATTAGCAGAAATGTGTGAAATGCAACTTATACCAAGGAACAGGTTACTTTTATTGGTTCAATAAGACCCAAACGCTGACAGTTTTACTCAAGACCTTAAAATTCAATTGAGTATACAGAAGTGGCAGTTAGGAAAGCTCAGAAAGGATATTTCATGAGCTGTTGGTGTGACAACATTTAATGGTATATTATAATGTGAAAAAAAGTTCCATGAAATGCGAGTAAGTGCATTTTGCACTAACGTGTTAAGTATGTAGTTTATGGTAGTTTATGTTTTTGTGTGACAGTTTTGGATTTTCTTTATATCCATTTATGATTTATTTGGAAAGCCTTTTCTGTAATTTGATTGAATGGTAACAGAATACCAATTTTTATGGTACATCATTAGAATCTTGTATTGGTAATAGAATGGTTTTTCAGAGAAAGTATATTTTCTATTAACACTTGAAAGTAAGTATTCCTTAACTTTGTCTGAAATGACAACATTTCAGCCAGCAGTATGTAAATTTAAATGTTCTGAGCCAGCATTATGTAAATTTAAATGTTCTCTCCTGCATCACTCTTTTCCTTTTCTGATATTTTTAAGCAAAACAAAATTAACAAATCTTTTTAAGAGCCAAATTAAAGACCTAGCCTTATTAAACATATGAGCTTGGTTTTATTAGTTGCTATTTTTAAGAAATTGAGACCATAGAATAGCAGAATCTTTGAGTTTGAAGATATCTTAAAAATAACCCACCCTCAACTCAGATGCCAGAATCCCTTAGCAATACATGTGGCTTATAGTATTCTACACTAATACTTAACATTTTCAAAGGTGGGATGCTTACACCTTTCATAGTGAGATATTTGACTAGCTCTAATTTTTTACGAAGTTCTTATTTGAGGCAAATTTTTCTTCTGGAACAATACCAAATGTCCACACAATAATACTTCGAATGTTCGAGATCTGTTTCTTGCCCCTCTTCATCACAAATTTTTAATTTCCATCATACTTTTTCAAGGATATCTAAAATTATTGTATTGCTATTATACATCTACACAGAGTTAAGCATACAATCTTCCAGACCACCAAGTCTGCCCAGGATTTTTTAACCCAACGTCCAACTACAAAGTTAAAGGGAAGAGTGTATACAAGACCACCCTTACTTCTGATGTCGACTGCAAGTTCAGGATCTCTAGAATCTATCCTCAGATTTTATAATTCACTAGAAAGACTCACAGAGCTAACTGAAACCCACTATACTTAGAGTTTCAGTTATTACAGGCAAATGATACCAAAACTCAGCCAAAGCAGAAGACACAGTGCGGAGTCTGGGAGGGTTCCAAATGTGAGACTTCGGTTGTCTTTAGGACGTGTCCCCCTTCTAGTATTGATTGTGACAATAGACATGGAGAATTGCCAACTGGGGAAGCTCAGAGTTTCAGCATCCAGTTTTATTGGCACTTTATTCCACAGGCATGACTGGTGGATTGATTTACCAGGTTGGCCAAAGCATTCACCATGAATTACAAACGTTCCTCGTACTTGGAGAATTTCAAGTGTTTAGAGGTTACCTCCCAGGAACCATGTACAAAAGCCAGACCTCTCTTTGGGTGTGGCCAAATTCCTTGATAAAACACTCCAATTCCTTTATTTTTACATGAAAAATAGTTTTAGATGCTCAACATCTTGGTTGCATTTCTCTAGATAACCCTCAGTTTATTAATGTCCTCTTTTGGGTCCCAGAAATTTTGGATAAATTTGATAACAAAATATGTACCTGCTATCACTTGCCTCCAGAAGCTCTCTCTCTGTTGAAGTATTTGAGACCTACTTACTATGAAGTGTGAAATAGTAGTTTGGACATGGGTGACAGACAGGCGAAGAGCATCTGACATTTATCAGCCATTAGACCTTATAAGTTACGTATTCTTTATGAGCTCCTATTTCCTCCTAGACACAGAGTTGGTAATAATATTCCATATGTTACAGGACTAAATGAGATCTCATGTAAAATGTTTAATGTATCATAGGAATTTAATAAATATTGGTTCCTTTCTGGAAATAATACTAGACAGTATGAATTTGCGTTCGAGAGGTATCTTACCCAATGTTTGCCTACCAAGTCTTTTAGACTAGATGTATGCATATATTATTAAAAGAAAACAGAATTTATTCAATTCATCAAATATTTATCACAGTCCAATGGGGAAGTGTAAAGCACTATGCTAGTGCCTTACAGAGAGAGAAAAAGAGAGTTTCTGTTTTCCTGGAGTGAAAACATTTTTGTAAATATCTTTGATATAAATAGGTGTTGAATTAAAGTACATATAGGGTACAGTAATGGAAATACAGAAGAGAAAGAAATTCTGACTGGAGTTGATGCAGAATACTTCTCTAAGAAGCTGATGTGTTATGACAAGCCCAGAATACTAGGAGGACTTTGGGAGCACTTTTATGAATAGCAATTACCATTTTTACAGAATTTCTGAATGGATTCCTGGGTACAAAAGTAAATTTTGCAACATGATATAAATAATTTAGTCATAATATAGGAACCAACTATAAATAAAATGATCTTATTGTCAGAAATTAGTTCTCTAAAATAAGTGTCAATGGTAAAGAAAAAAAAAAATCTTCTAGCCCAAAGCTTACTCTTTGTACAAAAAAATAATCTTGTTGATCTTATTGGGATGTAAAGAGATTGCTTCTTTGCTTTGTACTTTAAAAACTCAGAAGACTTTGCCCAATTTCTGAAATTATTATGTCAGTTTTTTAATTCAAAGTAATTGCAGATTTTCTTTGAGGTAGGCAGCTCATGTGAGAACTTTGAAAGAATTAAACATAATTAATATGTTCATCAAACAATTCATTCAGCAAGAATTCATTGGATGTATTCTGTGTGCCAGGCACTGTTCCAGGCTCTGTTGGAAACTGACAATAAACAAGTAAGTAAATATACAGAATGTCAGATGCTGTAAGTCCTGTCAAGAAAATTAAAATGTGTAGTGGGTTATAGTGTTGAAGAATGGAATTTGCTTTTCTATATAAATAAGTAGGTCGGCAAAGACCTTGTGACAGTCATCTGAGCAGAGATAATTCTTAGTGTGGGAGCAAGTCAGAGAGATGCCATATTTTGCTGTGTATAATGCACTCCCATGTAAAATGTGCACCCACATTTTTTGGCCCAAACTTTCAGGGGAAAAAATCTTGTTTTAATTTTTTAATTTGAATTGTTATTTGTTTATATTTAGATACTTGTTTTTTTGTATTTTGAAGGAATTTTAACATTTATTTTTTAACATATTATGGTATAAGAAATTTTATGTAACAAATAGTTACAAAACACAAGAACAGATGATACAAGGTACAAGAAATTTTATGTATAAAATTTTTATATGAAAAAAAAACCAATTATGTTATTCCAGGGTATGATTTTGCATACAGATATTGTTATTGATTCCTAGAGTTATCTTTTTTAACTCATAAGCAGGAATAAAAGAATTAAAAACATCTATATAGATATGAAATTAGTACTACCCATGTATAATGCACATCCTTATTTTTTCCCTCACAAATTTGGACAAGAAGATGTGCATTATACAAGGCAAAATGCGGTATCCTGGGTGGAGGGTTCCAGGCAGAGAAAACAGAAAGAGTAAGAGGGTTCCTGAGGTTGGAGCACATGTGGCATTTTCCAAGAAGGTGTGACCGAGGAGAACGGGGCAGAGGGAGGGAGGAAGCAGTGGGAGATGCCCTCCCACTGGGCTCTGTGGGACACGTCATTACAGGGGCTCTCTGCAACCTGACTCTTGCCTCCCTCTGTCTTCACGTCCTGTCTTTGTACTCCCTGCACCTGTGTTTCCCAATGTGGGACCCACGCGTCCCATGTGGCTACTGAGAACTTGAAATGCAGCTAATTCCAATGGACAGCATGAAAAACAAGTTTTTAAAAACTCAATAATTTTATATTGTTTAATATGTTGAAAACATTTTGGATATTTGGGTTAAATAAAATAAACTCAATCTGCTTTTTTCTTTTAATAGATATTTTTATTTTGAGATCATTCTATTTTCCCATACAATTATAAGACATAGTACAGAGAAGTCCTGTGTTTCCCTTCATCCAGTTTTGCCCAACAGCAACATCTTGCAAATCTGTTGTCATAATACTATTACCAGGATATTGACAGTGATACAATTTTATTTGAATTTTCTTTATTTTAAATGTACTCATTTGTTTGTTTGGGTATGTGTCTTTAGTTCTATGCAGTTTTATTTATTTGTTTTTACCACATTTGTAGTAGGCACATTTCTACCAACACATGAAGAGTCAGAAGAGCTCCTCCACCCCAAAGATCCCTTGTGTTGTGTTTTCATGACCACGCTTCTCCATTGCTGTGCTTTATCTCTCCGCGGCCCTAACCTCTAGCAACCACCAGTCTGTTCTCCATTTATACATTTGGTCATGTCAAGAATGTTATGGAAATGGAATCATACAGGGTATATCCTTTGGGAACTGGCTTCCTTCCCTTCGCGTAATCCGAACATTGATCTGGGCTGTTACAGCTCTCAGTAGTTCATTCCTCGTTATTGCTGAACAGCAGTCCATGATACGGACATACTGCACTTTGTTAGCTATTCATCTTGAAGGACACCTGGGTTGGTTCTAGTTTTTGCTATTATCCACAAAGCTGCCATAAACATGTCAGTACAGGTTTTTGTGTGAACATACGTTTTCATTTATGTGGGGTAAATACCTGAGTCCAATTGCAAGGTCACATGGTATTTGCACATTTTGCTTTAGAAGAAAGTGCCAAATCATCTTCCCAGAGTACTGCACCCACCTGTTTCTTCTTACTTCTCTTTACATGGCTACTAGAAAATTTAAAATACATATGTGGTTCACATTTGTATTGGACAGTGCTGCTCTTATGCAGAGCACTGAGCACTTCCTCACCCCAGGTTCTTCCCATAAGCCTTTCTCTGTCTTCACTATGTTTTCATTATCCCCTCAGAAATGGACATGAGCTTGTAAAACCATGATTAGAAGCAGAGTGTAAGACCAAATGGCCTGGGTTTGGATCTTAGATTTTACTCCTTACTGGCTGTATGATTTGTTAAGATATAATGTCTTTTTTCCTCCCTTTCTTAATTTGTGAATAGGAGACTGTAGCAGTACTGATGCCATTGGGTTGGTGTGCGAATGGAGTGAATTAGCACGTGTGAAGTTATTTTCTAATGAGACCCTCTGACCCCTTGCCCAGGGGCAGATTTAAATCCTCATATAGATCTCATTGCAGTCAGCATCCTCATTAAAATTTTACTAATACGATTGTGTTTCATATCTTTCTTTACCATTATATGGGTAGTGACCTATCTATCTGATTCAGTATTGTATTCTCAGTGATAGCACACATCTGGCCAAGAGGAGGCAGTTAATATATCATTGTTCAATGAATGCATGAATGAAGGAATGAATTTCCTTCAATATAAGCATTTACTCACATTTAAGGTATTATTTGATTTAATTTCTTCTTCCTTAGTTTTTACAAAATCACGTTCTCTAATTCAGAAGACTAGATCTCTACCTAAAAGCTATATGAACAGTTTTTACATGTGGATCCTGTATATTGTGCAATAAAAACTGTTCTGGAGTAGTGACAGCATTCAATGATAACAATTGATATCTATATAATATAATTTATTTGAATGGTAGTTTTGATGAAATTTTTCAGTTTAAGTAATCATTTCATTGTTATGCTGGTATTCCTTGCAGGTTGATGAACTTCATGTTACTAAACTGCTTCCTTTGGTTTTACGGGCCTTATGGAGACTGATCTCAAGACATCAGTGGTGACATGGAGATGGAAGTACTCCTTTCTACTTCTGCAGACAATTTAATGTCAGTTCCTAATTATTTAAGCCTTTAAATACGTAAGCATCATGACAGTCTTAGGAAAATCAGAGAAAACCGTGGCATAAGATAGATAATTTTCACCTACCCACTCTCTGTTTAAAACCAAAACTATGCCCCAGATATCAAGAGCACATGGCTTTTTCATACACACACACACACACACACACACACACACATTTTGTCAGTGATCCACTTGTATCTTCTCACCTTTTGAGAGAACTCACTGTAATAGAAAGAACAGTAACTTATGGTCACTGACCTGAGTGCTCTTGTAAAGACCAATCCATTAACATGTTGCATCCATTTCATTTGCTGAAGTGATGGGGATGATAGTGAAACAAAACTACCAAGTGAAATTGCAGTGATGACTAAATATCATGGGCCCTCTCTAGACCCCTAATAAAATACCTCCATATTTGGATGCTATCAGGCAGGACAGTAGCTGAGTTTCATAGACATATACATACACATGTGTTTTCTTCAATTTTAACATATACCCTCCAAGGCAGGTATCATTAGACTGATGTTATCCCTTAGTATGCTCTGCATTTTAACTTCACACAATCACATGACAAGACTTCACCATACAATTAGCACCCTCAAGTCCAAATTAATCAATAGGGGGATAGAATGTCCCTTCTTTTCCATCAAAATATTTGATCTCATATAATAAATTCATGTTGAAACATATCCAGGCATAAAAGAAAGATTATGATGATATATGTTTTCTGGTTTAATGATTTTCAATACTGAGTAGATTAAAATAATACAAAATAACATAAAAATTGCTAATATTTATTGTGTTTACTTTGTGTCTAAAACTATATTAAATAATTTACCAGCATTATTTTATTGAGATATAATTGATATGTAACATTGTATAAGCTTAAGGTGTACAAGGTGTTGACTTGATGCAGTTATATATTACAATGTGATTACCACCCTAACCTTACAGCTAACACCTCCATCATGTCCCATAATTGTAATTTCATTTTTGTCTTAAGAATGTTTAAGATCTAGTTTCTGAGCAACTTTGAAATATGTAATACAGTATTGTCACCATAACAACAGAGGTAACTATGATAATTATCCCAATTTACAGTTAAGGAAACAGGTGAGGAGAGTTTAAATTAGTGGCCCAAGGTCAGATTGCTAGTCATTATTAAAGCCTGAACATGATGCTGTATGATGTGAGGGTTCAAGCCTTCACCAGAACATTTTGTCATTCACATACAGTCTGTGAAATGAAATCACGTTCTCTCTCTTATGCTTTTACATTTATTGTGTTGCTCCGGCCTTTATAAAACAAAGCCTTGCCCAAAATGAGTAAAAATTCCGGCTCCTTCTCCCATGTGCTTATTGCAATCCAAGGACTTTGAGATTAATCATAAATATTCATATGCCAACAGTATTTAATTTTCATGATTAGGAAACAACAGTGTTGAAGATGTGAATGAGGGCTGTGCAGAAAGTATCCAGCCATTTTACACACATTTTAGTCATCACAATATAATTCTCTTTATATTGACCATGGCTGGATTTTTTCCAGACAGCCCTCGTGTGTGTGTGTGTGTGTGTGTGTGTGTGTGTGTGTGTGTATTTTTTACAACCATTCCTACCATATTGTAATGGATCTGTAGTTACTGTCTGGAATAACAATATTAAATGGATTATTTTTCTAATTAAAATATTAAATACGATTTAAAGATTACTGTTTATTTGATGCATTTACATATTATATATGAGTCTATGCTTGGAATTTCTTAGCCTTCTCTCTACTGTATATCTGCTCCACACAGCTCTTTTTATGTGAAAATTGTTGCTTTATAGGATCACTTTGCTGCTATGTGTTGCTATTTTATTATTATTATATTTAATTGGAATGCTTCTATTGGGTAACCCGGGGAGTTCTTTCAATTTGGGAACATTTGCTTCAAATATTATATTATAGAGGTATTTATTTATTTATTTATTTATTTATTTATTTATTTACATACTTACTTATTCATTTTTATTTCCCTAAAATATCAACTTTGATTAATAATTATATACAGGCTTTGTTCTTCTTATCTGGGTGTCAACAGTAATTGGAATCCACAGCCATACTCTACCTTGCAATCATGCTGCAAAAGGGCAATAAATTCCCGCTGAGTGTGTTACTTGTTAAATTTACATCCAGGGTAATGAATAAAAGCAGTGGGCCGTTACCGTCTGGCTGACTGAGGAAGGCTAGAACAGCCAGACTCCCCCGAGGCCTTGAGCTGGTTTAAAACGGTGACAGGCAGAATCAAGGGAGTCCCCAAGCATCTCAGTTCAGTTTGTCTCCCTTCATTTCCTCCTCTGCACAGACTGTAGGGAGGTGAGGTAATCTTAGCCATTAATTCACCACGCTTTCATAGAATGCTGCATGCTCTGGTTTCATTAACAAGCAAATGTTTAAATAAATAGTTACATATTTATATTCAGCAGAGAGTGAGAATACCATTGAATAGGAACTAGTGACTAGGCCTCCATGCCATTGACTTTGTATGTCTACACATGTCAGTTGTGTATTCATTTGTCTATATTAACAATGCACGTAGGTATTTTTGTATGAGTGAATGAATAACCAATGAAGCAAACCCTAAAGATCTATATGTACTTATTTTCATCTCATATTTATTGAACATACATAAGCAGTTACTGAAAAAAACTGCCTACCATATTCTTAAGTCAGCATGTAGTTCTTTCTTAATAAGTAAATTTATTCTTCATATAGATGAGGTTCTTTCTTAAACTATAATATAAAAATTTAACATAGGCTGTAAATGTATGCATGCAAGAATGTTTGAGCAACCTGATCTATATTCTCAGTTAACAGTTTTTAACTTGATAACCAAGTGAGTCTCGACTCTTCCCAGCCAATAATTGTTATGCGTATGTTTTATGCCAAAGCCAGCTGACACCCTTGGTCCTTTGAGTTATTGTGAATATTAATACCCACCCGGAAATGACTATATTTTTAAAGAAAGAAGGAAAAAGTAATTTGCATGAAATGACCACTTATTATTAAATATCTTGGAAAATTCAGCATAGGGTTCCTTTGCTATCCATGATAGGGCAACTGTTTCCACATAACGTGGTGTATCTCATAAGATAGAGATTAGGTCTAATTATGCAACATGTAGGTGAGATCAATATAGTAACATTAGCTCAATGAGGTAAGTAAAGCACAGGTGAAATCTAACACTCTATTGCTTGAATGAATTTTTGTATGCAAATCTAAGGAATTAATGATCACTTAAGTATACAATGAAAGATTGAAATCAGTCATGAATCTGTGACAGGTAATGGGAAACAAAATGCTATGTACCCTGATTAATTCTACTATAGACAAAAATGAACATCCTGGGCAAATATTACCTTGTAATGCAGACAGATTGATTTCGAAACAAAATAAAACAAAATGGCAGTAGAAGAGTCATAGGTTTTGTTGTTTTATGTTTATTCTATTACCTTTTGAGGGGGCACTTTTACCATGTCCAAGGTCCTCAAACTTCAGAGTGTAGCAGAGAACACAGAGGGTTTGTTAAAACACAGAACTCAGAGTTCCTAATTCAGTCCAACTGGGTGGCGCCTAGCAATGGCATTTGTAAAATTCCCAAGTGACACTATGCTGCAGGTCTTATTTGAGAAACCATTGGACTAAGTGAAAATCACTGTAGAAGACACTTAAGTCACATTATCTTGATTATTTCTCGGTAGAATGAAAGTCCAAGGATCCTATATTCTGCTTCATATTTTCAATCAAGCTATGTATCTTAGGAAATCCAAATTCTGAACTAAGGAAGCTACCCTTAAAATTTAATTAAGGCTCTCTGCTTGATAAGTACGTTGTGCATATTTTAACAACATATTTATAACCAGCAACGCAAACAATAAAATGAGTAGATATTACTTAGCAGGGAAGAGGCCAAAAATCATGATTGAGTTTTATGTGAGCTAAGTTAGCTCACTCTTTATTTGGGAATATCTCTTTCCTAAGACATCTGAATATGTTAACGGCTAAATTGATTGATTCTAATATACAACATGATGACTACAGTTAATAATAATGTATTGTATATTTGAAATTTTCCACAAAGTGTAGATCTTAAGTGTTCTCATCACACACATAAAAAATAGTAAATACATGAGGTGATCGATGTGCTAATTAAACCTGATTATGGTTATCATTTTACAAAGTATACATTTATCAAATCTTCAAGTTGTGTACTTTAAATATATATAACTTTATTTGCCAATTATACCTCAATAACTCTAGAAGAAAAATAATTGAATTGATGCTTTCAAACAAATTTTAAATTAAAGATGTAGCAATCTAATGAAGATGATTCTACATAAAACAGCAAATTGACTCCCTTTACTGTATTGTTAACTATCGCTTTTGCTAACTTATTACCTAACAGTATGTTTATGAAAATGCATATAATAAAATGTCAGCTGAAGTTTGCCTATAAGTTTTGTTTTGGTTTTTATCTGTTTTTTTTTTCTCTAAAGTCAAGCATAGTTATTGTTACGGTGACAATTATGTTCAAAGGACATTTTCAGAGAGAATATTCCCTTGACTCTTTGGGTGTCTTCCAAAATTAGATGATCTGATCTCTATTCTGAACTCACATGTCTGAGGTTCCATAAAATCAGGAAGCGTATAGATGATAATACACCAAAAATAAAATAAAAGATTCAATACTAGGACCTCAATACTAGGACTATGACTTAAAATTTTCTTGTGTAGTAGAGCCCAAACCAAATTTATGAAATGAACAAAGTTCTTAGTTTTAAAAATTGGGTTATAATCTGTTCTTCCATGTTGTTTTTAACTGAGCTATCTGACCAATTCTGAAAAACATGTTGCTGTCTCTACTCTTACACCAAAACAGAGCTGGGCACTCTATTCATTCGCATGTAAAAATGATAAAACAATTATTGCAATGATGTAAGTGTTCTTTAATCATTTTGATGTGGTTATTCTAGCCGAGAAGAAAGCTCTGTTTCCCAGGACCATTCTGTTAAATATCCAGAAAAGCTTTTTCTTAAGTCACATTATATCCACAGGTAGAGCTAGACTGAGAGTTCAGACTCTGTGGACTCTCCTACATTCTTATATCTGGCTTGACTCTGAAGTCACATGAGGAGCTTTAGAAAATATTGATGTCTAGGTCTCATCCAGAGAAATTAGATTTAATTGGCCCGGTGGGTAGCTAGGTCATTAGGACATTTTAAAAATCACCCCATGTAATTACAGTACGCAGCAAAGTTTGAGACCAATATTTACAGTTATTTACAGGTGAATCTTTTAAAAAAACAAATAGTAATGAAGTTAATGTAGGCACCTCACATTCCAAGAGTATTAGCACACGGGAAAGAATAAAGTGTCCATTCCCATTAGTATGGGTTTGTGTGCATGTATGTGTTTTTGACTATAGCAGAGATGGGACGATTAAGGTAATATCCACTCTGAATTTATCACAGTCTTGGTAGTCATATGTTCATGGTAACATGCACTTAAAGAAGCAGCACTTAGGGAGATTGTCGCTTAGTCAGGCTCTTTTCTCTTTCCTGTTCTACTGCATTCATTCCTTAATCAGAATTCCCAAGAGCACATGATGTGTGAGTCGTCGTGCTGGGACAAGAACTGTGGTGAATGAATACGAAGATAAGTTTATGTAATCGTTGGTAGTATGCTTAGAAAACTGATTACAAATGTCAAAATCATTGGCAAACTAGAACTCTTAAATGTTCTGTTTTGTTTTGTTTTTGTAAAAAGATTAAGCAACAGCAATGACTTGGTCTTAAAATACAGATTACAACTGACGACAATTAGGAAAAGAATGCAAACGTGGGAGTGGTGAGGAGTGGGAGGAATGCAGAAGAAAATATGTGACAAGATAGTCATCTGAGCAGGAAGGAGCAAACTGTGCTGCTTCATTGTTAGCTTTGATAACACAAGTGTCAGGTATAAAGAATGTATATAGACATTTTAGGGGGAACTATGTATTACTAAAAAAATGTAAACATGGTGTATAACTACAAAATCACCAGAGAAGAGTCAGATAATTTAAACAATTAAAATCAAGGAAATAGAAGGAAAAATTAACATTGATGTCTATGAACCCTACAAACAGAAATTATACTTTATTTTTTTCAAGAATCTATGGTTTATTTACCAAAACAGATCAGTGTTAGGCAAGAACAAATACATAACAAATAAAAGAAATTGCGGAAATCATATATGGTCACAATTTAATAGTGCTAAACAATTTTTCATAAAAATGCCAACCAGAGTATGAAAAACAATAAAACTAAAGGGTCATTAGATAAGCAAACCAGTTGCCTAAATAACCATTGGGATAAAATGGAAATTAAAATCATAATTGTAGGCTATTTAGAAATCTGCTAATATTATTGCACCACATTTCATCATGGGCCTGTTATCAAAGTTTACTCAGAGACAAATTCATCAGCTTTAATATTTACCACATTTAAAAATATGTAAAAAATAAATTAAGTCTTTATCTCAAGAATTTAAGTAGACTACAAATCAAAGAGACAAAACTTAGAGACTGAAACAACACATATTTTATTGGATTGGAGAAATGTGAAATCAACTGATGAATCACAGAATTTAATAATTTTTAAAGGAAAAAAATCTCTAATTTTCTGCAAAAAATAAAAAGCAGAAAAATTAGTAATGAAAAAACATGCAACCAACAGGAAATGAAAAAATATACAGAGGGCAATAATGTTTAAGAAGGTAATGGCAATTTTCTTGATGAAATACTAGCAAATATAATTTGTATAAAGTTATTACAATAATGTCCAGTAATCCTTCAATACTTTCACTGATCTCAGCCACATGTAAGTGATTTAAATGCCCAATTTACATTATTTGGCCTTATATATAACGACACTGTGTTCAAGTTTTCTTAAAGAGCCCGTAAGTAGTCTTTAAGTATATTTCTTACAATTTTATGTTTTTGTGCAGATTTAAATCAGATTTTTACCTGGTTGTTGTGGATTAGAAGAGCCACAAAATTCCATACACACTAAAATTTGGATGTAAGCAGAAAATACAATACCCATAATCTAGTTTTCCTCTCAAATCCACACCCAAAATTTATTAGTAAAACAAAGTGTCCAATCTCTTCAAATCTACCCTGACCTACTATGTCCAGAAGCAGTTGGTTTTTCAGTCATAAACCCCATCATCATCTCTGCCCGTTACCCGGGGATCACAAGCTCATTAGGGATCCAGTCCTGCCACTTCATAGAATCCGGATTGCGGCTTTTACTGGGGTAAGGGAACAATCCACAATGTCAACATTTTTTATCAATATCATTAAACTGTGCATAGGTTTTTGAAACTTTTTACTTACACATTTTTAATTTCATGTTATAACATATTTTTAAATATTGCTTTTTGTTTTTTACTTTCACATATATGATAAATTTTAAAAAATGGATGTTAATTGACTAGAGATCTGCGTTTTGCTCTCTGCTACACTTGCTTACCTTTGTCATCACTCCTTGGATTTTAGTGTTACTGGTCTTGGGGCAGCCTGCTCCCACTCGCACCGTCTCCCAGCCCACTCCACTCCCAACGGTGGCTCGTTCAGTTTATTGATCTGGTGAGAGCGGAGCTGACTTACAGTCTTTGTAGGTTGGATATTAGGACATGGGCCTATATTATGGGAGCAGCAAAGTGGTATCTCAAGCCCTATTCAAAAAGGATGTACCTGTCTGAACCCTGCCCCAGCTTTCTAGCTCATTTCTAGTGTCATCCTTCTTCCTTTAACAACCTGCTTCCTGCAATAGGCAGTTACTAAACGCATTAGGAGAGGCAAGCGCCTGTTGTTGATCTTCTAGGATCTTGTCCCGTGAACTGACTTTTCTCTTTATAGACTGGATATGTATACTTGAAGAGGATTAATCTTTATCAACCCTTTCCCAATTTCTTAACGCCAAGTATTATGTTAATGCACAAATGCCCCACCCGGACATCTAGCAGAAACTGATCTATGGAAGGTGACATAAGCATAATTGTCCATACAGGAAAGTAAAAATGTCCAACTCTAAATATATTTAAGCATAAAAAGAATGTAAAAAAGTATTTTTTAAAAAACTGGAATGCAAATATACCACAGAAAGTAAGATACAGCAGTGTGGGTAGGTTTGAAATAGCAATTCAAAGCAGACTTTTACCCTGAAGCCCATTCCCAATTAGGCACTTACTAAATACCAGGTACTTTGCCAAGGAAATCTGTATATACAATCACATTTATTCTTTCCAATGCCCATATCAGGTAGGTTCTATTATTGCTCTTCATTTTTAGATAAAGGAACTTAAATCTGGAGAGACTAAGAAATTGATCCTCCATAATACAGATTGCAAATAATATCCAACCCTAATTTTGCACCCAATTTTAAGTTCTTCAGCACGATGTTAGAATGTTATTACATGTTACTTTTATTGATAGAGAAGGATTGAAATCCAATTCCCAATTTAAGGAAAAGCAGAAATTACAGAAAGGATCCTAAGGGGTTTCATAGAAACCGAAGACAGGGATGTAGCTGAACCTTAGGAACATCAGAAACCATAGAATAAACATGCACAAACTCTCAGTTTTCATCCATTCTACTCCTCACCCCATCTCACTTGTTCCTTCCTCCGCCATCTACCGCCTCCCCACCACTGGCTGACTCACTTTGGTTCACATGGTGCAAACCTGTTTCTGTGAGCTTTGTATTTCCTACTTCTAGTACTCAATGCCCCCAAACGTGAACTTGACCCACTTTTGATCACAAAGCCCACAAATCATGGGGATGGGCAAGTTTGGCCAAGTTTAGACCATTGCTCATTCTCTAACAAATATTGATTTTTTTCACTTAAACCAAAATAAATTTGGAATGCTCAATGTGTTTGACATTGTCTTGAGTACTGGAAAAATAGTGGTGAACCACACAGACAAGATCTTACATTCTAGCAGGGAAAGGCAGGCAACAAGTAGGATAAAATAAGTATCTGAGAGGTGAGTACATGCACAAAGTAAGTATATAAGGTGATTTTCAATGGTACTAAGTTAAAGCAAGGTAATATAATAGCGAGTGATGGGATGGAGGCCAACATTAGGCAGAGACATAAGACATGACATTTGAGTAGAAATTTAAATGACAAGAAGAAACCGTCCATAGAAAAATGAAGTAAGATCATTCCAGGAGTGAAGGATGAAAGATACAAAAGTAATGTCATAAGAATATTAGTTAACCAGGGTGACTAGAACTCTAAGTAAATGGGAGAAGTGGGGGTCGGAGAGGGAGACAGGGACTAAACATCTGTTCTGCAAGGGCAGCATTTGATTGTTATTCAAAGATGGAAAAAGTTATAGCCAGAGGGAGGGTGCTCTGATTTGCCCAAGTTGCGGTCTAATATCTCTTGGGTTATGTTTTAATTTGACTGCTGTTGCTACAGCCAGAGGGCTGTTAGAGGGGGAAGCATAGCTCCCTGTGGGGACTGTGGTTCCAGGCAGATAAAGCAAAGAACAATTCTGTTCTCTTCACAATTCTTTTCAGGCACCTCTATTACAAATCCCCTTAAAAGTTGGTCTCCCTATATTGTCAAGCACCAGTAGCCACTGTTCTTGCACAGCCAGCTTTTTTTAGAAGGTTCTATTTTCCTCTAGTTTTAAATATTTTAGATGTTCTGATCTTCCATATAATATTAAGGCTTTTTAAAGGGGCTGGCTCAACTGGAATACCTTCCAATGTAGGAAAATTATCTTTGTTATGCTGATTTCTTGATTAGCAAGTCGATAATATCTCCTTGAATAGTGTCTATTGCCTTTGGGCATTGGCTTCCAGTTCTATTTCACTGGGCTTTGTATCTTAAATTTCCTGTCTTCCAAGCTCTGTTATTTGCTGAGCTTATTATCAGTTTTCTTAATAAAAGTGGTTGGATCCGAAGCATGCTGTCTAGATTATCAGTCGAGGTGTATCACACAGTTATAAAGGCAAGTCAACTTAACAGGAGAATGAAGTAAAATGGAAAGGGATACTAGGAGAAAAGAGAGAATCTGGGAGGGAAAAAAAAAAAAAAGGAAACTCTAGACAGTCGAGATAGGAGCCATATCAGAAAACAAAGAAATTGGCTTGAAGAGTTTATGAATTGCTGCAGCAGAATTAATAAGATGAAAAATTTCTCAAGGAAAAGAGGTGAACACGGATAAAGGAAGAAAAAGCAACATAAAGGGAAGAAAAATCAGAATAGGAGAAAGGAAAATTAAAACACACAAGTGCAAGGTGGAAGTAAAACAAAAAATGGGTAAAGTAAGAATGGGTGCATTGCAATAAAACAAATGTATTGTTTTCTTAATCTTTATCTTTAACTCTCTGCATTTCTCATGTAGCAAAGGCCAAACTGAAAAGATAATTTTGTTTATGTACCCAATTTGCATAATTGTGCAATATAAATTACAATGCTAATTAAGGACAGCCCTTGGACTTCTGGAATTGGGTCAAAGTGGCTCCCTGACTGTAAGGAGGCTGGGCAATTGGCTCGGTCCCTCTCCCACCACAGGGAAGCCAGGCAAGAGAAAAGAACCTCTCTGACAGTGTGTGAAATCTTGTCAGAATTCGTTGAAGACTCAAAGTGGTACATCTCACTTCGAAACTTGGCTTTTAAAATCATCTTTGTGTGATTCCACAATGAGGCGCTTAACAGCCAAAAGTTCTCCCAACGGCTGTGTTGGTTATCATTTTTATGAGTTTTTTTTCCTCTCATTTCTTTTTTTTTTTTAATTCAGAGAAAATTTCTTTTCAAACTGTAGATAATTGAGCGTGAACCTGGCATGCAATGTTTTCTCACTGGACTACTGCCAGAATTATCCCAAACCCTGGCACGCCCGCCTCGAGCTCCTGAGCCTGGGGAAGACAGCAAGCCGTTTTCTGAGCTTTAGTTAAGCCCATGTCCTTGCAACTGAGCTATTGCATCTTAACTACATCAAAAATTCAGTCCCAGAAAGTGTATTCCCTGCATTATTCCTAATAGGGAGCTCTAAGGTATAGAGTTCACATCATCTTTAGCTTGGGTCTTTCAAGGAAAAGAGTATTTCAGAAAAGAGTATTACTCTAGTGAAGGCTGGTATAAGTACTGTGGAGGATCCTCTAATTCTGTTCTCAAGGTGGCATTTTGCGAGCTTCTTTTAGCCACTGAACCCTGACCTCACACAAAGCGGGCATGTAAAGTAGGAAGAAACAAAGCCCAAATCACACAGATTGTAGTCAGGATGAGGCGGGCATCAGCGCAGGTGGCCATAGGTCTTATCTCACACCTTTCTATCCACTTGCCCCTCTCTCTTCCACCTTCTGAGAGTATAGAAACCACTTCTATAAGGGATTTGTTATCTACCTAACTCAGGTGACGGCCTAACAGTTAGGGATGGTGGTTTTATACACCTAAGCTTGACTTTAAGACACCTAAAGGCTCTATTCTCTGGAAGCATTATAGCAACAATGGGAAAATCAGGGGCCTATACCCCATCCTATGTCACTCTATCTTTTAAAGCAGTGTTTTCCAAACTTTCTCATGTACAAACATATGAAAAAAAGATAACATTTCTATGGAATACTGGGGTAAACTAGAGGAGAATTGGGACTTTTGGCAAGGCTGCTCATGTTCCAAGGTGACTCTCACCGGGTGTCTGGCCAACCCAACCCTGCAGTTACCCGAGGCCACAGACTCTGGTTCATGGTTGGACATTAATCTAAAGTCTGATAAATGACAGTCAGCCTCAGGAGCAATAGGGAAGGTTGGCAAATTTTCAGAATATTTTCTGAGCATGTAGATAAGACAATGAATAACTTACTCCTAGTAGTGAGACAATATGCTTCACATTTTGCTGAAGCTACTCTAAATTCAAATTGAAATCTGAGTTTTATTTTCAACTGGGCGAGTCCTAATTGATATATATTTCATTGAAATTCAGATCTGATAGGTCATATTCCAGTTTAAAAATCTCCTGGACTCACCATTTTATATAAGATAGAGTCCAAATCTTTATCTAATTTTAAGTAATATATAGGTTTACATAGAATGCAATCAATATAAAAATGATAGTCTTTCTCACTGTTTTACTGATGCCAAAGGTGATCATCTTCTTCGGTCTGGTTAACATCCTTTTTATTATTTTAGTTGAGCAGCCCTCCACAGACAGGTTGCTGCCTGCACCTAGAGCTGAATCACTTTTTGGTAAATTGTCTTTCTTTTTGTTTTTCTGCTATCACTTAGGATTTAGTCATTCTGGCCTTTTTCTCTAACATATATTCTGATCCTAATTGTAAAGGCATAATTTCACAATGTAAATATCTTAAAGAATACTCCTCCTGATGACTATCAAGGTCTGACATTTAAGTTTGCAAACTTTCTACCATGCGCTTACATTGGCAGCACTGTACAAACAACTCAGTAAGGTTTCATGACATTGGTATACCTGTGTCTCACCGCTGTGTCTGTGTTGACCTCTGGCAGTATCTTGCTGAGTGGCATTCATAATTGTTGCGTGTTCTTGTGTGTCGCCGCGAGAATGTTGGAGTTTCAATTAGAGCAATGAACAAGCATTACATTTCTGTTAAACTTGCCAAGAGTGGAAGTGAAATCAGGAACATGTTAGTCCAAGTTTATGGGAGTAATGCCATGAAGAAAACGGCAATGTACAAAATGGATAAAACATTTCTCTGAGGGGAGCAAAAGTGTCACTGATAAAAAAAGGTCAGGGCAGCCAATAACCAGCAGAACTGACAAAAAGATTGCAAAAATTCATCAAATTGTACATCAAAATCATCAGCTGATCATGAGAAGAGTAGCAGATCAAGTAAACATCAATAGAGAAACAGGGAAATCTTAACTGAAAATCTTGACATAAGAAAGGTGTGTGCAAAAATGGACCCTAAGGAGCTCACCAATGAACAAACACAATGGAAAGTCAAAGTTTGCTAAGACATTTTGGAGAGGCAAGATGATGTTTTGGGCCATGTTAGCACTGGTGATGAAACATGGGTGTACCAATACAACCCTGAAACAAAGCATCAAAGTGCACCATGGAAGTCAGCCAAGTCTCCAGGATCAAAACTGTTCCTTCAGTCCAAATCAAGGGTCAGGATGATGTTGATAACCGTTTTTGGTATCAGAGGGAGTGTTCATTATGTAGTTGTACCAACTGGACAAAAATCAACCAAGTTTATTATTTGGAAGTACTAAAATGACTGTGTGAAATAGTTAGACAAAAAAAATGACCTAAACTTTTTCCCAAAAACTCACAACTCTTGTATCACAATGCACCAGCTCACATGACACTGTCTATAAGGGAGTTTTTAGCGGTTCACAAATAACTGTATTGAAACACTCTCTCTAATCACCTGATCTGGCCCCCAATAACATTTTTTTCCTGAAGATAAAGGAAATATTGAAACGAAGACATTTTGATGACATTCAGGACATTAAGGGTAATATAGTGACATCTCTGACGGCCATTCCAGAAAAAGTTCCAAGATTGCTTAGAAGGGTTGACTAGGCACTGGCTTCATGTACAGCTTCCCAAGGTGAGTGCTTCGAAGGTGACCATAGTGATATTCAGCAATGATATATGTAATGCTTTTTCTAGGATGAGTTTGTGAACTTAACTGTCAGACCTCATATACACTATTTAGAACAATTACTGTAGACAACTGCTTCTCAAAGTGATTTGATACTAGCAGTACCACTATCACCTGGGAAATTGTTAGCAATGTGTAATCTTGGGCCCAACCTCAGAGCTACTGAATCACAAAATCTGGGGATGGGGCTCAGAAATTTCTGGTTTAGGGAGTTCCCTGGTGGTGTAGTGGCTAAGCTTCGGTGCTCTCAACACCGTGGCCTGGGTTCCAGTCCTAGTCAGGGTACTAACCAAAGAAACAAACAAAAAACAAAACAAAACAAAACAAAAACCCAGAAATTTCTTTTTTAACAAGATGATTCTCTTGCACAATAAAGTTTGTGACCCATTGTCAGGGAGTTCAGGCCTGGAGAAGATCTTGGTTGAGGACTTTCTAAAACTGTCTCTTGCATTACTCCAATACACATACCTTATGCCCTTTTAATTTCTGTTTCAGTGGAACTTTTTCATCCATAGGGAACTCATCCATTCTAGAGATGAGTCATCCCTAATCAGCTGGGTTTGTAGTTTAGCAATTTCATGCCTATTTTGCATGGGTGACTATTGTTAGGTTCTCATTTCCTTAAAATTTTCCTGGAAGATTGGAAAATTAAACTAACTAGGTTTTGTGTTAATCACCTGCCATCCTATCTCATTCAGGGTGGAATTTTTAAAATAATCATATGTACTTTTTGCCCCTCTTAACCTTCTTGATGATTTCAGGCTAATTTAAAATCATATTTCCTAGGCATTCACAAGCTGATGACATAAGATACAAAACAGTCCATATTGAATGGCCAGGGTACATCATTCTAGAGTGAAATCTATGTCACAAAAAGTCCACCAAGAAGACAAAATACATTTACAAAGCTGAAATTTGACTAAACTTGCATCATAAGTAGTAGATATAGACAGATACATGCCCTGTTTAGAGTGTTGGAGTGCCAGCTCCAGAGCCAGACCTCCTGAGCTCAAATCCTGGTCCTCCACTTACTGGCTACAGGACCTTGTACAAACCCTGTGGGCCTCAGTTTCTTTTAATCACCTGTTACAGAGAATGTGTTCAGTAAATTTAAGCTAAAGCTAAAGCTGTTGAAAAAACATCCTGCAAGGGATGCTCAGTCACTTGTAGTAGTCAGGCAAGGTATGTATAAACTAAGCATCAATCTTTAAAAAACACTAAGAGGCTACTATTTGATGACAAAGAAATGGTTGAGAATGATTAAGCCCATACTGAGATATGAAAGCATGAAAAATTCTTATAAAACTTGCAGTATATGAGTGTGTGTGTGTGTGTGTGTGTGTATAAAAGGTCAGACAATTAATTTCTCAAACTCATCATAGGAAAAGTACTGCATACCTCCTCGCTGAATATCAGTCCCCTCAGGAAGCTATGCACTGACGCCAGCGCCTAGTCCACCCTTTATAGCAATTTTGAAACTATTTATCTAGAATGGCCATCAGAGCTGTTGTGCCCAAAATCCGACAATTAAGTTCACGAACTTGTCACAGTGCACTTACGTTGGCAGCACTGTACAAACAGCTTGGTAAGGTGTCACAACCTTGGCACTTCACTGAATTGTTTATACACGCACACACACACACACGCACACACACAAACACACATATATATATATACACACAAACATATATACACACAAAGATATAATATATATACATATATATGTGTATATATAGTGTATATATATACACACATACACACACATATATACACACATACACACATACACACACACATATATACACACACACATACACACATACACACACACACACATGCACATATATATATACACAAACATATATACACACACAGATATAATATATATACATATATATGTGTATATATAGTATATATTGTGTATATATATACACACATACACACACACATATATACACACACACATACACACATACACACACACAAGGGCTCTTTGGAAAGTAGCCAGCCATGTGATATGCAAAACAGAGGCTTTCATGGCTGGATTTTTTCCAAACAGCCCTCTATATTCAAACAGAATGTCATTTTGACACACAATGCGATTTAGTATAATTTCCAATTTACCCAAGCCCAGAAGCTTTTACCCATTTCAGCTAAAATCATAGTTCTGTTATTTCTGATCTACTTTCTTTTAGTTGACTATGCAAGTTCTTCTCCATTTTTTCAGCCTCTTTCTCTTTCAGCCATCCAGCTTCAAAAGATTCATGATTATAAATGGATTGGGCTGATGTGTTGTTTGCATACCTATAAGCACATATTATTGTTGGTGGAAAATGTTCTCAAATTTTTAAATAGCCCAAAGTTTATGTTACGATAAGATTTTTGATACACACAAGACCAAAAGTGGTTTGGCTTTTCTCCACTTTGTCTACAAAAGCCTGCCAGGATTTATTAATTATCCCAGAATGTCCCTGATCTCAGTTTGGATGCTCTTTGGGTGAGTGAGCATAGAGTTTTACTGTTTTTCCATTTTCCATTCTACATATATCTTATTGGCTACATTTGTTCTTCCACAGTTAACATCCATCATATGCTTCTTAGTCTTGAAAATTCACTTGTATGACTGTATGTACTTCTTAAAATATATTAAGTGCCAGGCAGTGTTCTAGGCATTAAGGACAGAGTGGTTAGTTCTAGCCATTATATGATGATTATATTAACTTAGTAAAATAAACTGTGATTTCCTAGAGGACACAAACTGAAGCTTATTATATCTGCCTTGTTCTTAGTAGAGTGTGGAGAACATAAATAGATGCTCAATAAAAACTCCTGGATTATTAAAAATAATCATTATATTTAAATTTTTAGAAACTTTCAAGGAATCTGACTGAAGAAAGACATAAAGAATGGGAGATATTTTGAGCTGCAAGGCACTTAAAAGTTACTAGATAAAATGCTTTCTTTTTAGGTGACATAATAGAGAAAATACCTATGTCAGTAATTGAAAATATAGTGTAATTGTGTAGCATAGAGTATAACTCCAGAAGACGTAGTGGAAAGTTATGAGAAGTATTAAAAAAAGCACTGAGGTCAGAGTGAAAAAGCCAGTGTTAGCTTTGTCATTTAGTAGCTATATGACTTCAGACAAGTTTCCTAGGTTCACAAAACCCACATAAAATGGCTCATTCAACCTTTCAGGAATGTTGTGAGAATTAAAGGAGTAGAATATTTGAAAGCACTTTGATATATATTTATAATTGTTAACTATTTTTAAGCAGACTGTACAAACAACTCAGTTGTTAAGGTTATGACACCTTACTGAGTTGTTTGTTCAGTGCTGCCAACGTAAATGCACAGCGGCAAGTTCCAGAACTTAGTTGTCAGATTTGGGTGTGACAGCAGCACTGATAGGCATTCAGAAAAAGAATGCCCAAACTGCTTTGTAGGGTGGACTAGGTGCTGGCGTCGGTGCATAGTTTCTCAAGAGGAGTACTTTGAAGGTGATAACAGTGATATTCAGCAATGAGGTATATAGTACTTTTTCTAGGGTGAGTTCACAAAATTAATTTTCTGACCTTGTGTATACCTTCAAGAATATGTAACTTGATCATCAAGAGGTTCAACTACAATGCTACAACATACTTATAGTTTATGTCATTATTGTATGGTAGATTCAGTTAAAAAATATTTACTCTCATATTCTCAAATATTTGGCACAGAAAACTAATAGAAATTTAAGTATCGCTCAATTTCATGAATATGTGCAACATATTTTGTAGACAACAATTCTTGGATTATTAGTTATTTTGCCTTGTTTTTCCGTAGGCACAAGCATATTGTGAGATTTTCTATATTTATGAAAATTATAACAAACCGTGAAGATAACATAATGCATTTTGGGTGAGCCAAAGCAGTCATCTAAATATTTCATTAAAATTCAAACCAACATTTTGGGTTGTATATTTATTCATAGATAGATTTTAAAAATATTATTGAAGGTGTATTTCTCATTGCCACTTTCTAATTTCCATGTTTAGATTGCGGGGAGTGCATTAGACTGAAAATCAGCGAACATGAAATTGACTCTGACATTGACTCACCCTACTTGGAAGTCATATCGTGAAGAAGTCCTCCCTGTAACCCTCCCCCAATAGAGTTAAACATTCTTCCACTGTGTTATCCTCTAATTTGCACTCATACTTTCCTCTACTGTAGTTAGGTGTTGACATGCCTAATCTTTGTATCTGATAGTGAGTTCTCCAATGGAAGACACTACCTTCTTGGTAACTTTAGCACGGAGCCTGGCACGTTGTTGATACTCAATAAATTTTCCTTGACTCAACTGAAATGAATATTAATCTTTGATTAACCCTGGAAAAATACTGCAGGACTAATTAGAACTGTCAGGAAGTCTTCTTATTTCAATTTTGATTAGGCAATAACTTGAACCTTAAAATGTCTCAGTACTTGATTTAGAGACATCGAAACCCAAGTGAATTAACACGTGTTTTTATGTTCCTCCAAAAATAGGCTTATCCTTTCAGAGAAAAGATCTACTGAATAGTTCATAGAAGATGAATGTGAGCAAAATGAAGTGGCTCAGTGTGTGTGTTTGTGCATGAGTGGGAGTGTGAGTGTGTGTGTGTAATTTGAAGATTAGAAGAAAACAGTATATCAAGAGTAGATTTTGTATGTGATAGTCTCTGGCAGTGACAGCCACTCTCCAATGCCTACTCAATATCCACTTCCCCTTTCTTACTTAACAGCCATTCCAATTAAATAGAAATGCATCCAGCTAAAAACATTGCTTTGGCAGCCTCCAGTGCAGATGGAGGTAGTCATGTGACCAAATTCTGGCCAATGAGAAACTTAGTGGAAGCCTCTGGCTGGGGCTTCCAGGCAAGCTTCGTAAGACAGATCAACTCACTGGAATGGTCCTTTATTCCCTTTGCCTTTTTCCCAGATGGCTGCCTGGAGAAACAGTCATCTTGCCATCATGAGGACTCATTCTACATTTTCGGGTTGGCTTCAATAGGAATACGAGGGAAATCTGGATCCATGATGACACTGAGCCACAGTGCTCATCCTGTCTTCCTATCCAGGGGTTGTTGCATGAGACAAATAAACCCCTTACTTGTTTAATTCACTCTTGGTTTTTCTTGAAAAACACAATCTGATACATTTGCTCTTCCCAGGAAAAGGGAAGAGCATGACTTTTGAAGTCTGATGAGATATACTCATGTATGTCACCAAAACTACTCTACTGAATTAACACTATTCCTACCCATGGTACAGGGGACAATGTGTGGTGTCTGATCATTTTTATTTATTTCTTCATTTGTTTTTACTGACAACTTGGTTTAAAGATCCCATGCAAATTGTATTAGAGGTAAATATGTAATTTCTGTGGGCATCAATAGATAAATTTAGTTACCTATATGTACACCCAAGTTTGGCAAATACCAGATAAGCAACATTCCTCACATACTGTTTTAATTAAGTTTTATTTCTCTCAGAGTGTGATCAATGCTGCAGGAGCACAATCAATGAACATTGGTAATGTGCTCAGGTCTTGCTCATGCCTTATTTATAAAATTGTGTTAGTGGTTCTCAAGTGGCATGTTCCTACAGCTCATCATCTGAAAATCCTTTCCAGATGTCCTAAAAATATGTCATTCATTTGTGTATTTTATTTTTGATAAGCAAGTACACAAGCTTGCGACTGGAAAACACCCTTCTTTTAAACCCAGAGGATTATTTGGCCTTGAAAACAATTGAGTCACACTCTTCTCATTCCACCCCTCTTATTCAAATAGAAATTATTTAAGAGAGCCCTGCCCTATACATTTAGCTGATCCAAAATGAAGGACAAAATTTTTTTTAAATTTCTTAAGGGTCTGTGTATAACTCAACTTTCCCCTCCCCCTTTAGGAACCATATCATCCTGGAATAAGTTTCGTTCCTAAGTATCAAAACTGGAACACAGTTTTAAAATAGGAAGTGACATTCACATGCTAGCATTTATCCAGGAAGTGATACCTCTGAATAGTGAAGTTCAGGACTGGAAACCAGACCTGCTATCTGTTAGCCTGAAATGATACAGAAATGACTAAAACCCTATGTATTGCCATGAAGGACTATTTATTATGAATGGCTATCGTTACATACATTCTTTCTTTTTATGAACTATAGTGCTTTTTCATGGGGACTGTGTGCATATATTAGGCTGACCATCAGACATACCATTTTAAACATGACAGAGAACAATGGTACTGTCCCATTTCAAATGGTACATATGGTCAGCCTCGTCTCACTGGGCTTAATTCAAGGTGTCAGTAGGCTGTCCACACATACCATTTGAAATGGGACAGTACTATTGTTTTCTATCCTTTTAAAAATGGTACATCTGGTCACCCTAGCATGTATGTGTATATTCAAATATGCATGCGAGTGTGTGTGTGTGTGTGTGTGTGTGTGTGTGTTTGATTCCTTAGTTCTGACCTAGTACATATACCAAAGGAGTAAGAAGAAATACTTATACCTTGAGCTGAAGGACATGGCTTAACTCAACATCTGTACCATCTACTTTCTAGTGGTTTCTGGGTGAGATTACGTTTGACCAATCAGATGTCCTTGTATGATAGTGAAATAGGTGGCTGATGATGTTTATTTTTAATGACCTTTATTAGCTTACATTTCATAGAGAATACGAGGGCCATCCAGAAAAAAAAAACAGCTATAGTGCCTCTCTTTTTCTTATTACATGGCTGTGTGTTTTCCCGACGGCCCTCATCTGATGCACACATTTTAGGTCTATAGTTTGATGACTTCTGTAAAATCTCATATGGACCTGTGTAACCAGTATCAAAATGAAGGTACATTACAATTCCTCTACCCCTTCGTGCCTCTTTCAGACAATTTGCCAACCCCACTCCAATCCAGGCAACTATTGATCAATGTTTGAGTCTGTCTGATTTCGTTCAGGCAAGTTCCTGAAATGTAGCCATAGAGTTCATATGGCACACAGGATTCTAAGATGGCTGCTGAGATTCTTGCCTCCTGGTATGCACACTTTTCCCCATTATTCAAATACTAATCTAGATGTTATTGTGAAAGGATTTTTCAGATGTAATTAATGTCTCCAATAAGTTTGCCTTAAGTAGGAAGATTTTCTTTGGTGAACCTGACCTAAGCAAATGGGCCTTTAGAAAAAGTTAGTGTGAAGCATGAGAGAAACTCATCATTTCCATATTGTAAAGAAGCCCTCATGCAGGGAACACTAAGCAAACTCCAGGAGCTGAGAACAACCCTGTGCTGACAGCTAGCAGGAAAGCTCCGGCCTCAGTCTTGTGACCATAAAGAACAGAGTTTTGTCCACAGCCACACGAACCGAGAAGCGACCTGATCCTCATGAGAGCACAACGGTGTTCTTTGCCAACACTTTGAATTCAAGCTGACGAGTCCAGAGGAGAGACCCCCATGCCCAGACATGTGATGACCAGAACTCTGAATTAATACATGGGCACTGTGTGAAGCTGCTAACTTTGTGGTAATTTGTTCTGCACCAAGAGAATACAAATATATCGTGTACAGTATTAGATTGTTCCTTTTTATTGGTGAATGTATGTTCTATATTATTGCATAACAAATCAGCAATAATCCAGTGTCTGGAAACAACCCATATTTATCACCTCATATTTTCTGTGGGTCAGAAATCGGGGCCTGGCTTATGTGAATAATCCTTTCACTCAAGGTTGCTCGTGAGGCCGTGAACGTGGTGTCTGCCATCACCGAGGTCTTATCAGAAGATTAACTTTGGAAGGGTCCACTTTCATTCTCACGTAATGTGATTGTTGGCAGAATTTAGTTTCTTTGGAGTTTTTAGACTGACAGCCTCAGAGAAGTCACATACAGAAACCTGTCAGCCAGAGGCTACCTTCAGTCTGGAGGCTGCGAGCCTCCCAAATGTGGCAATTTGCTTCACCAAAACCTGCAAGGGAGACAGTCTGCTAGCAACATGCTATAATCTTCAGTAACCTAATCATAGAAATGACATCCCCTCAACAATGAAATAGTTTATTGGTTAGAAAGAAATTAGTGGAGGGTGGAGGAGTGGGATAACACTAAATTGTGAATACCATTTGGAAGCTGTGATCACTGGGAGCTATCTTAGAACCTAACTACCCCAATAAATAGTTCTCCACTATACAAGGGCTGTCCAGAAAAAAATCCAGCCATAGATGCCTCTACTTTTCCTATTACATGGCTGGATAATTTCTGGAAAGCCCTTATATATGCATAAATATACCAGAATTTATATATCCATTTCATTCATCTGTAGATGGATACTTGGGTTGATACCAGATTTGAACTATTATGTAGAAAAAGGAAAAGTTGCTAGGAACATTCAAAAGTAAGTATTTGTGTGGGTGTATCTTTCATTTGTCTTGAGTGGAATTACAGGTCACATATAAAGTATATATTTAATCTGAATAAGAAACTGCCCCAAATGCTTTTCCAACTGATCCTACCATGTTACGCTCTTAACCGTGTATCAAAATGTGTCAGTTCCATATCTCCACGAATACTTGAAAATATCCACTTAATTGTCATCATTGGAGTGGGAATACAATGATACTCCTTGTGTTTTTAACATGCATTTGCCCAATTGCTTTCTTCTCACCTTAGTGAGACAGCCATGATTTGCTAGGACCCATCCTCCCTGCTTCTAGGTTCTGGAATATAACACCAGGTAGAAATCTAGAGCAGTTGTAGGGCTCACCTAATTTGTTTCCCTGTTTTCAATGATCCCAGTCCTGTGTTGGTTGTTGTCCAGTATACAGAAACAGTAGTTTATTTTTTTATTTTTATCTTTAATTGTATTTTTATTTGGTATCACCCTATCTATGGTTCTTTTCTAGTTTCATTAAGATATAATTGACATATAGTTCTCCATAAATTTAAGATGTATAGCATAAAGATTTGACTTACATATATCATCAAATGATCACCCCAATAAGTTTATAATGTACATTAAAGTACATTAAGCCACTGTTTGAATGAAGGTGCTCAAAAGGTACAAAGTTCCAGTTACAAGATAAATAAATATTAAAAATGTAATGTACATGATAACTATTGTTGCATGGCATATATGACAGTTGTTAAAAGAGTAAATCCTGAGAGTTCTCTTCACAAGGAAAAAAAAATTACTATTTTTTCTTTTCTTTGTATATCTATACGAGATGATGGATTCATTATGCACCTCTTCCATCTGACTGATCCTGAATTATATCCTTTTAAAATAAATTGGTAATCTAGTGAGTAGAATGTTGCTCTGAGTTGTGTGAGCTGCCCTAGCCAATCATCATAATCAAGCCCAAAGGGGTGGTTCGAACTTCTAATCTATAGGCACAGAAGCACAGTTGACAACCTGGACTTGCTATTGGCATCTGCAGTGGGGAGCATGCTTGTAGGAACTGAGCCCTTAACCTATGGACTTTGATGATATCTCCAGGTAAAGAATCTCAGAATTAAGTTGAATCATATAGACAGTAGCTGGTGTCAAGAATTGATTGGTAACATGGATAAAAAAATTTGCAGGTCAGAGTTGAGTGCAGAATTGTAACCTTTACCCCATAGAAAATGAAAATCCACTTATTTTTGGTGCAAGGGTTGTAAATGAGCTTATCTCTTTGCGCTTTGTTTCCCACTTTAACCTCCTTCTCCTACAATGTTGCTCCAAGGTCATCTTTCCAAGAGTTTACTCTGCACATTCAAATTTCCTTCCCAATCATTTGCATGTCTTTAGCACCTCCCCCAATCTCATAATTTTCTCTCCTCTCTAAATAATTTTCTAAAAAATTTGACAGGGGCTCAACTGGTATTTAGGTGTGCATGTTTGCAAATGAGTCATACACAGAAGTAAACCAAGTCTATTTAAATGTTGGTTGTACTTGAATATTCCTTTGATTAATAGGTAGAGTTTCTATATTTTGTACAGATTCAACCACACTATATCCAAATGCAAAGCAGATTTCAGTTTACATTTATCAGGGATCTGTTCAAAATGTGAAAGAAGGTCTGTCTGGGTGGATGGAAACCACACTGCATTCACTGGCAACGCTGTGGTCCACCCTGGCTTCAGTTCTTCCCTTCAGGCATGCTAAGTGGAGCAAGGACAGCTGATAAAGGGGACAGCAGTTTAAACATTCTGTTTTGCCATGTAAATATTTCCTAAGCGCCAGCACTGGACTATTACTCTCAGCAGTTTATTAGTTCACAGTAAAAATGCAAGTAGATGTACAAATAAGTATTGCATGCAAAGATGCTTTTAATATTGTATCTAGACTTAATATTTCCAAGTTAGTCTTTTCTGGAAGTGAACAAAAATGAGGATAAAAAGATTTTCACAATATCTTCACAATGGTGATTTCTAATACATTGAAAACAGCTTGATGGCGTAGTCTATGGAGTGAACTGTGGTACATTTTCTATTTCCATTTCCTCTCCTGACTTTCTTCCTCCACACATCATGTGACTACAAATTATCAAGTATCAAGTACATGCTTTTCCCCCAAGCCTTATACATTTTATAGGAGCATTTTTGAAAACTCCCATATTGTAGGGCATAGCATAAGCCTCAGGCAAAATATCACAGCATCCCAGAACCACAGTTATTAGAGAAAAGAGACAATTAAAGAGAGAACCACAGGCCAAAATGGTGTCACTTGTGCTACAGTCAGTGATATTAAACCTAGATGTCATACTTAATCTAATTGCTGTTTCAACTTCTCAGAGAAACACACTCTCACTTAGCAGTCTGGAGTTTTCTGGTCAACACCGATGAGGTATCTGTCTAGTGGGCCCTATCCATCCCCCATAGACAAAAGAGGTACTCTGCATGATAAAAAAAAAAAAAAAAAAAAAAATAAGCTTGTGTTTTCCTTTTCCCTAAAAGAAAATCATCCTTTAAATAACCTAAAAATAATACTGGTCTAAAAATAATTCTTTCTATTTCTTTGTTAATAGCTCTCTTGGCTTCCCCATTTCTGATAAATACCTTTCATTTGGTGCAATCTCCTGCAGTTGCTAGATGAAGTGCTGACCACTTCATGAATTGCTTAATAATGCCAATTACATCTTTGAGGATACATGGTTAGATTTTGTTTTTTAACAAAACAAACAAAAGTAAGATTATGTAGACTGGTTAGACCAACTTTTCAGGGGTGTCTCCTCTCCTTGGAAACAACAAACACTGAACAATGCAGAAATGTTTGAATGACCACTGATTTTGAAGAAGGAAGAAGGTTCTAGCTACTCTTTCCTACACCAAGGTCATCTGCTTCACCCCACCTCCCAATCCTAACTAATAGATAAATGAATACATCCAGAACAGTAAACTGGCTCCTAGGTGGCCTCAATCCCCCATCTATTCCCACAAATGGCAGAAAAGATCCTAAAGTCCTAAGGGAAAAAGAAAACCTACAACAGATTGAAGGTATGCAATTTGCTGAGCCTATGGAAAGGTAGAATAAGCAACGTGTAAAAACAGTCTTTGAATGTGAAGTGACAACCTGCTTATTCCCATGAAGATGAGGATTGTGTCGAAATCAGTCCTGTCCCTGCCATGAGTTGCATTGCAGCACATCTGCACTTTTGCAACTGTGGCTGTTGCTGTTATGACTAAGCTGATGCAATGTACAGGACAAGGGTTTAGGTTGGGCCATTTAAATCATTTGCAGATTTCAGAATTTAAAACAATAATTGTCCATTTGTTTCTGTAATGGGAGAGATAGAAAATATTTTAGGCTTTGCAAGTCATGCTGTCACAACTACAGAATTCTGCTCTTGGAAAAGAAAGGCATTGATAGACCACACGTAATTCAATGGGCGTGGTGTGTGCCTGCAGGCCACCCATGGCCAACTCCTACTCTAATGTGCTAATATCACTTCCCAGAGTGGCACCAAAAAATGGATCTTGGGAAGGTGGAATGAAAGTAATTGATTTCAGCATCTTTCAATAGATATGATAGTTATAAGATAATTAAAATTAAATACTTACTGGATATTTGAAGGTCATATGGAATTATTAGTATTTTATGTAACAAGTTAGAAAGAGCACTTGTCTTTTAGAGACACATACTAAAATATGTAGAGATAATATGATATCTGGAATTTGTTTCAAAACAATATGTGGGGGTAGAATGGGTACAGGTGAAATAATGTTAGCCATAATTTGATAAATGTTGCAGTTGAGAGAGGGGTTATTTGGAGAACTTTATACAATTCTACTTTGTATATGTTTGAAAATCTCCAATAATAAAACGTGTACTTAAAACTGTGAGGAACTGTTACTACGTATGTTTTCTCTATTAGCTACTTAACATAAAAAATAATTGAATTGAAATTCTAGAACAAAACATACAAATAATAATTGATATTTAAGCCTCAATAAATGAGTTTACAGGATTTTAAGAAAAAGCTAAAAAGTGATTTAATGAACAAGACCATACAGCTAAGAAGAAAATGTACAAACTGACATGGGGTTAAAGAAGTCTAGAGAACACACACAGAAGGAGCATAATTGGCAAACGGGGCACAGAACAAAGGTTTAATATATGTGTAGTTGGAGTTCCAGAAGGAGAAAATAAAGAGCATGCTATAAAACAGTATTTGTAGAATTAATGCTAAGAATTTTCTCAACTGTCAAATGGTATAATATAAGATTCAATAATAATTACAAACTTTAGTCAAGATACATATAAAGAAAGTCATTCCTAGTACATCATATTATGAGTGTTATAGACCAAACAGAGTAAGAATCACAAAAACAACCAAAAAAAAAAAAAGACACATTGTCTTCAAAGAAGCAAAAACCTGCCAATCCACCAACCAATCAACCAAACAACATATAAAAACAGAACTGACTTCTCAACAGAAACAATGGAATTTAGCAGATAAGGGAATATTAGGCATAATGCTAAAAAAACATAATGGCTGAAAATTCTATATTCAGTGAAGTTTTACTTCAAAATAAAGTAAAATAAAAACATTGGGATACAAAACTGCCTAAAAGCAATGAAGATTTAAAAAAAATGGAAAAATCAACGAATCATATACAACAAGGAGATATCTGAAACACTAACTCACAAAATGGAATGAAGGGATGCCTGAATCAATGAAGGCAAGAAGCAGTAGTGTGGGAAGATGCCGAAGACAGTGCCTACAGCAGCAAAAAATTGTTTAAGTCCTTAAGCATATATTGCCTTAGAAAGTGATGTATCTGAGATATAAATCCAATATTTGGAGAAGTCCACATACTTGAGTTAATATCAAGGAGAAACCAAAATGAGTTTCAACAATAAAACATTGAAGCCACAGTTGAAAGCAGCAGTTTGTTGCTGAAGCTAGTAGGGATCAGAGAGATGGAATTTTGAGCAATTCCATAACGAAGGGGGTAGGATGGTAGAAATCACCAAAGAAACTCATTTGTATAAACAACTCTGGGGTAGTAGGAAAATATCTGCTTATGGTCCAGACACTTACCTATGTAAAATTTCTGCAAATACGCATTCCAGGAGAAAAATCTTCACTTTCACCATATAAGGTGAATGAAAAGGATACTAAACAAAAATGACACAGGAAAAATGCTATGGAAATTTAAAATTATAAAGAATCATAGGAAGAGTGATGCATATGTAAAGCTAACAAAAAGAATCCAAAGGGGCGTAATTTGTATTCCAGAAGAAAAATAACTAAAATAATGTAATAGGAAAAATGTTAAAAGGAAATTGAAACGATTACAAATAAATCAAAAAAGAACAGGTCTACATATTGATCCAGAAAAAATAAAGAGAGAATTCATGAGGAACATTGCTTTTAGTGGTCAGACTAAAAAAATTAAAAGTAAAATAAAGCCAAGACTTTTATAAGAGGAGAAATCAGCTTAACCTTATGTTTGTTCAATACCCAAGACTAGGAAACAATGGAGCAATGCAAGAGATAACTTACAGAGAGAAATGTACAGAAAACCAATGTATATGCACATATAAAAGCAACAAATAACTTTTTGAACATATAGGACTCAGGAAACATTGTTCTTCGGAAGCTTTCCTGTAGCAACTTCTTGAGAATCAATTTTAGTCAACCAAGATGTGAATTGAGAAACAATAGTAAATGGATCATGCACGGTATCAAACACAAATAAATCAATAGTTGTGCTTACAGCAAAGAATATCAATATTGTAAACATGACACAGCTAAAATGATACAAATAATAGTATTCAGTACAAAAAGGGGGGAATGAGAAAGCCATAGGTAGTGTAAATTACACAATGTTTTTCATTTTAAGGCTAATAACACAAACGTCATTTATTTTTTAAAAAATAATAAATATGTAAAATCAAAGGAAATAGCTGAATCAAGTAAAGTTAAGTGGTGGGGAAAAGGGAAGAGAAGAGGAAGGGTGAATCATCACTGCGTATGGTAGGGAGTCAATAAACACTGCATGGAATACAGAGGAATCTGTCTGTTGTCAAAAAATTAATTACCAGCCTTGCAAGGAAGGAAATTATGGCACATGCTACAACATGGGTGACCTGTGACGACAGGATGCTAAGTCAGGTAAGCCAGAACAAATACCTCATGCGCTATTTAGAGTGATCAGTTCATAGAGATGGACAGAAGAATGGCGGTTGCCAGTGGCTAAGGGGAGGGGAAAGGGAGGTCCCTGTTTAGTGGGTATTGGGTTTCAGTTCGAGAAGATGAAAAGACTTTTAGAGATGGAGGCCAGTAATAATTGCACAACAATGTGAAAGTACTTAGTGCCATTGACTGGACACTTAAAAATGGTTAAAATGGTAAATTTTATGTTTTGTATATTTTTTCACAATTTAAAAAACAATTATAAAAATGATAAGCAATAAATGGGTATATTTACTATGAAGTGAAGAAAACTTAAGACCCAAGGCCCCTTTTACACAGACTTCTACATTTTGTGGTGATTCTTCTCCTAGTTCTAAAGAAATTTTCACATGCCTAGTTAATTTTACTACTTCTAACTCTTGTTTTTTTGAGAAGGTCCTCAACATTGTGTAAGCTTTAGTTCTCACTAAACATGGATCCACTCCTGGTTTTAAAGGTAAATATCAGAAAAAATAATATACAAAGCATGGAATGCACATGTGTAGGCACGCACATGCACGTGTGCATGCGCACACACACACATGCACACACACGTACATGTGCACACATATATACACACACACGCACGCACACACACACATGCACACACACTCACACACGTGCACACGCATGCACACACGCACATACACACATGCGTGTGTGCACACACACACACACACACACACACATACACACACACACCACTGAGAACTGAAACTAGAGCAGTAAGTAAAGAGGATCTATGATTGTCCTGAGACCTAATGGGCCTTAGGAACTTTGAGTTCTGGGGAAATTAGTCACTACCTCTTTAGTCATCACAAGATGGGCAGCTAAATCTAAGCACCCTGCACAGAGCTAGGACCATCTACATAACATACTATAAACTCAGTGAGAGTCTTGATTAAAACAGCAGCAACAACAACGAATGTGCCACCAAATGCAACTTGAAAAAAAGATCCCATCTGATGGGATATAAATAGTATTTCCTGAATGCATTAAGCATAGGTCTTGTCCGATAATTACACTACCCGAATAGGCCAGGGACCACCCAAGCTGAGAAGTTAATTTAAAGTTCCAGGATGTCACATTCTTTGGTATTAGCAGAGACAACCTCTATTTTTCTCTGAAGATCCTTAATCTAGTGGTACGGGAATCTCAAAGATTACTGCCAGCAACTAGATTTAATTATTAACAAATGCCAAGTACACAGAGAAATAAGTGACCATGACCAGGAAACAATGGAAGCAACAGGCAAATAATTTGGTTTATCTGATACCAGAATAACTAGACAATAAAATATAAAATAAGTAGGTATAAAATATTAAGACAATAGAGCCAATTAAGAAAAGCGGTCAAATATCAAGAGACTGTAATTGTGCTAAGATGTCCAATTAGTGTATGGAGAGGCAGTGATAGCTTGCCACAGATGTAAGAATTACACTATTAATTAGTACAGGATGCTTCCTGCCATTAGGAAAATTTCAAAACACAAAAAGAAGAAATCCAATGAAAGGACTCCATAAATGAGACTTAAAATTTCAAAAACAAATCTTTCCCTTCCATTTCCCACTGGACAAGATTATAATTCTATTGACTTTCTGTTAAGAGAAATTGGTAATCACCTATCCAGAACACTTGCCCTTTGAAATTGGAGGTCTGACAATTAAGTTCACAAACTCAACATAGAAAAAGGGCTACTTACCTTATTGCTGAATATCACTCGCCTTGGGAAGCTATGCACTGATGCCAGCACCTGGTCCAGCCTTCACAGCAATTTTGGAAATCTTTTTCTGGAATGATCATTAGATCTGTCATCATATCACCCTTGATGTTCTGAATGTCTTCCTTTCAATATTTCCTTTATCTTTGAGTAAAGAAAAAAGTTATTGGGGGCCAGATCAGGTGAGTAAGGAGGGTGTTCTAATATTGTTATTTGTGTGCTGGCTAAAAACTCCCTCACAGACAGTGACATGTGAGCTGGTGCATTGTCGTGATACAAGAGGCATGAGTTGACGAAAAGTTCAGGTTATTTTTATCTTAAGTTTTTCATACAGCATTTTCAGCATTTCCAAATAGTAAACTTGGTTGACTGTTTGTCCAGTACAAATTCATAATAAACAATCCTTCTGATACCAAAATGGTTAGCAGCATTGTTTTGTCACTTAATTTGGACTGATAGAATGTTTTTTGGCATGGAGAATTGGCTGACTTCCATTGTGCACTTTGATGTTTTGTTTCAGGGTCGTATTGGTACACCCATGTTTCATCACCAGTGATAATATGACCCAAAACATCATCTTGCTTCTACAAAAGGTCTTGGCAAACTTCGATTCTCCTTTGCTTTTGTTTATTAGTGAGCTCCTTCAGGATCATTTTTGCACACACCTTTCTCATGCCAAAATTTTCAGTTAAGATTTTCCCTAACTGTTTTTCTATCCATAGTTACTTGATCTTCTATGCTTCTCACAGTCAGCCAATGATTTTAACACACAATTTGATGAATTTTTGCAATGTTTCCATCAGTCCTGCTCATTACTGATCGCCCTGACCTCTCTTCATCAGTGAGACTTTCTCCCCCCTCAGAAAAACGTTTAATCCATTTGTACACTGCCATTTTCTTCATGGCGTTAGCCCCATAAACTTGGACTAACATGCCCCTGATTTCACTTCTACTCTGGCCAAGATTAAGAAGGAGTTAATGTTTGTTTATTGCTCTAATTTAAGCCCCAACATTCTTGCAATGACAGCACACAAAACATGCAACGGCAATAATGAACACCACTCAGCAAGACAGTGCCAGATGTTGACATGAACACAGCTGTGAGACCCAGATATACCAAGGTTATGACACCACACTGAGTTGATTGTACAGTGCTGCCAACATAAGTACACAATGACAAGTTCACAGACTTAATTGTCAGACCTCGTACGCTAGCCTTTGGTTACTCTTGCCAAATTCAACTGAAGCTTGTTAAAGGACATTTTAGCATTACCTATGAGACTGAGAATGATAAATGTATATACCATTGGCTATTGTAACAGCTATGATGTCCTGACACACATTTTTAAGTTTAAACACAGGTTTATGAGTGTGTTATCTGTTCAACAATACATCAAACAGCAATGTACAGTATAAACTTTGTAGTTGATGAAAAACTTTAATGTAAGCTTTGCAAACAAAGATTGCACGGAAAAGGAAGACAATATTTCAGTGTTGTCTTCTGAACCTCCTTGCTTTTATTTCTGAGTCAGCAGATTCATGTCTTTGAGTGATTAGCTAAACTCTGCAAACCCTTCACCAAATGTGAAATACGTGCTGAACAAAGAATCCAGGGTCTTTTCTTTTTTAATATGTTGACTCATGTTCATAGATTTACCAGTGACAAAACAAATTGCTCAGATGGAAAACCTGTAATTTAAAAATACAATCAATGCAAACCACAACTCTCTCCTACAATCTTTGAGAAAGCCCATCCTTATCCAAGAGCACATTTAATGAATTAGTCACAGGTGGATACTGAACCACACTTTCCAAAGTTACATGGTAACTACATCTTGAAACCTCAAATGTTTGCATTGGCTTTTCTTGAAACCTAACTTATCTATTAAAAGTCTGCACTGTACAATTTTCTCTCATATCCCATTCTGGAAGCCTAATGACCAGATAGTCGATCTCATTGTCTCTGGCAGTTACACCTTGTGCATTTGACCTAGTATGAGGTTTATAACCTTGACAGCATGACCCAAGGCTACCTGTGCCATTTTGTATACTGTAAATGTGGCCTCACATATCCTCAGAAGGCCATGTGCAGCACAGCAGTGCCAGGGAACATCTCAAGCAGACTGCTCCCATCAGGAAAGCCTTGCTGTTTTCCTGATGCCTCTCCTTCCTTCCTTCTGCCTTTATTTGGCATCCCCATCTATTGTGCAAGTTATCGGACAGACTTCTAGTATGTTTTCTTCTGCTCAGACTAGACACAGGTTCTGTCACTTGCAGTCAGGAAGCCTAACTGATATACAACTGAAGCCTAATATCTCATCTAAAATGTAAAGTATCTGTTGGAGTATACACATCTATTTTTAGTCATTTATTCCATGTAATACAGGTGAATTTCCTGTATTGCAAATAGATATACAGTATAGTTAATAACTTATACTGTGACACACATTCCCATCTGCTGTGATGAATTTCATTGATTCAACCGTATGCCTACTTTTGGACCACCTTGTCCTCATTTCTCTTAATTTTCTTATTTCTGAATTTGTATATAAATAAGGAGAACATCGATTAAATTTACCTAACATATGATTAGCTTCTCTTTTCCATTGTTGTGAAGCACTCATATATAGTACAAGGGACCAGGATAGAATCCAGAGGATAGCAGTTGTCAGGCTTAAATCCATTAGAAGAGTCCTGTGACTGTATTTCTTGGGGGCAAATTTTTTTTTTAAATGAATTGTTTTACTCTAACACCAGCTGCATAAGAAATTGCAGTTTCTGTCAGATTTAACTCTGAAAGGGAAAGCTAAAATGCAGAAACAGGAAAAATTTTAAAATGATGGAAAAATTTTTATAAATAAGGGGACATAAATAAACTAAATTTTTCAAGTAAGATTTAACACTTTTTTTTAGTGTTTATTTTCCATTAGACACTATTTCAAGTGATTCAGAGCAAGGTTTCTTAACCTCAGCTCTGATGTATTGGGTGGGGTAATTCTGTGTTATGAGCACCTGTCCTATGAATGGGAGGTATAGCAGCATCTTTGGCCTCAGTCCACTAGATACCAGTTGCACCTCTGCCACCCAACCATTTATGGCAAGTTTTTTCAGTCACGGTCAATGTTACCTGGGTCAGGGCAGGGGGATCACCCCTGGTTGAGAACCCATTGCTTTAGATGAATTACTAATGTATGCCTCAGAACAAACTCATGAGAAAGGAATTATCATTACCTTTTTACAAATGAGAACAGGAGCTACCAATAATTGATAGTCAACCAAACAGCTAATGAGTGGGAGAAAAGGATTTC
This sequence comes from Lyroderma lyra, assembly GCA_004026885.1. Lineage (NCBI taxonomy): Eukaryota > Metazoa > Chordata > Mammalia > Chiroptera > Megadermatidae > Lyroderma > Lyroderma lyra. Next base: position 139,141 of record PVJL010001483.1, on the reverse strand, counting down.
AAACCTAGGCTGTCTGACTCCAGAATTTTTGTTCACGTGGTTTGTCAGTCATATTCAAAATGGATGGACTCCAGAGTTAATTGAATTAAAAGGTTTATTGAATTCATCTACATATACAATTCAGAAAAACTTACACATTCTATCAATGTCTTTTGATGGTTATTTGCAGAAACCCCCTTAGTGCCAGGGAAAGATTCACAATACTTAAGCTCACATTTAAATGATTCTTCCTGGACTCAGATATATGTTTTAAAAGACTTGGTGGGAAAAAGATATGGAGATATGACTTTTAAGAGTTAATATTGGTATCTTGTAAGGTGAAATTAATAGCACATAGACAAGTTCAACCCTCTCCTCTAAACACGTTGTATATCTGAGCTGTGAGTGGACTCAGTCCCATCTAAGTACCAACCCATCTCATATTCAAGACCCTGTCCTCCTGGTGGAAACAAAATAGCAACTCAGGTTTTGGCTTAAAGCTCTTGAAGTTGGATCCCCTATGGATCTTATGCGAGAAGCGCTTATAATCATCTGTGGTGTCTCAATCTATTTATCTAAATTTCAAAGGCCTTTGTTCCCCCATCCCCACCCCTCTCCCCAAGAGTGTGGAGCATAGGTAAAAGAAGGGAAGAAAAGGACAGTATGGAGAGGGAAAAAGAATGTGGAAAATGGAATAGAAACTTAATTTTTTATTGAAAGCAAATTTTCCCCTTCAGAATTTTTTTAACTTACGATTTCAATTTAAATATAAAATACAACATTAAGTTTAAAACATCATCTGTGACTAAAGTTGGCAAAATATTTAGATGTAGTCTGCCAGGAATTCTATTTCTAGTAAACAAACAAACAAAAAATCAAATCTATAAAATGTTACTTTTTTTCCTAGACTCACAAAAATGTTCTACTTGTTACCTTAATATATTGAAACATACAATTTTCAAACCTACTGTGTAAAGTCTTCATAGGGTTCTAACTTGGCTAAAACATAAGGAGCAGGTGGGATGGAGATTAAACTGTTTCCGCAAATTTAGGAGAAATTGTTCATCAGAGATAAAAATTCCAAACAGCATGCTTAGGCTAATGGAATCTAGTGCCTATGGATTCAATGCAGGCCATAATTGATTTTTTTATTTGCCCTTTCAAGGACTTATGCAAAGCATTTTTCTCTTAGCATAGTACACACAAGGTGACATTTTTCAGCAGTCTGACTTTTCAATTATGGATCTTTTGGAAAGCTAATGATGTCTGTATTGTTAATACTGCCAACATTGTGTCAGTACATTGAAGACCCTGTGATATTAAATATGCTGATGTATAAATATATGTTATTTCTGCTCAGCCGTGTGCAAACAATCTGGCTGAAGTGCTAGATTTATAGGGAAATCCTCTCCAGAGATAAAAGTAGAATGGAATTCCATGGAGAGCAGTTAAAAGGCTTTCTTCTTTTAAGTGGTTTCATGAAGTATTGAGGCCAAAATTTTAGAAGTTAATTACATAGAGTCTGTCACTCAAGACTTATGGTTTAAGTTATGATATTCTTACCACAATAGTCTTATTTTTGGAATGGTAGGGCATCTGTAGACATCATTTAGACAATCATTTAGAATTTTAAAAAATCTATACAAGTGAGTTTTTGAATAAAATGATTGATGATGTTTAAAGTTTCAAGAGAGTGGTAATAACAATTCTTCAGACAGCAAGATATAAAGATCTGAGATGGAAGATTTTTCCGTCACATAATTACTATAACAAAGCTAGGATCATATTCTTAATGTTTATTCTTCACAGTAAACGCTCATTGATTGGTTATGAGTGTTGGCAATTGTTACACGTGATAGGTTCCAGATGTTTAAATACCGTGACAGCTCATTGATAAAATGAATTATAGTGGCCAAAATAACAAACTAAAAGCACATTCTTCTCAAAAGTAAAAGGAATAATAAATGTGATACTTAGACATTATTTAAGGTATCACCCTTCAAAAATCTTTTAAAAAATATTTTAATACTTAATTCCAAATCTCTTGCCTAACATATCCCCTTTATATAATAAAACCTAATAATAATAATATTTTCCATGTATAAAAATATCTGTCTGATATTTTCAGAGAATAAACCTTATTCAGCATGAAATTAAAGTGCATACTATACTTTTAAAAAATGTATTGGTGCTAATGATCAAATGGAAAAAAGTGTTTGGCACAGAATAGAAACCATATAATAATAAGCAAAAAGAAATGGGACAGAAAGGTCTTATTATGAAGGAAACCCAAGAAATAGCATATTTTTAAAATTCCCTGCTGTCTTATAATAGTATGGTAGTATAAATTTAGAGGTAGTCAAGAAAAGTGTCAATATATAGGTAAACATTATTCCATAGACCACTATAATATGAATATTAGAATATATTCTTAGAGGCCATTACTTAATAGAATTTTTAGTAAATAGCTTCACTTATATTACAGGACAGAAATACTTAATATTGCTCTTCAATCTATTTTGTGATAAGTATCCCATATATAACTTCCACATAATAATAATACTTACTATTTCATATTTATAAAATAATAAAATAAATATAAGCAGAGATTAAGAAAGGTAATCTTTATCTAAAGTCTGTGATGATTTTATTTTTTAGTTTGTTTTTCTCATACTTCCACTGGAAATGAGTTTGACCACATTGGGAAAGCAAAGGATGGGCACTCATCCTAAACTGAAGACTCAAATTCAGCATTACATAGTAAAGTGTAAAATGAGTATTGCTTTTCAAAGCAAATTCATGATAACAGGAAGAGTTTCTGGAAATAGCTTTTCACTGAAGAAAAAAACAAAGATTATCTTTTGTTCTTTAACTATAACAATGAGAATGATGATAAGTAATTCGGGTCCTTGGGGAAAAGGTTATCAAAATTCTGATATACTGAGAAACATTTGTGCAGGAAGAGGAATTTGGGGGTAAAGAATGGCAGATGCACACACCATGACTAGTAAAAACTTTGATAATCCTCAATATTAAAGATGTTTCAATTATAAAAATTACCCAAAATGTAGTAAACAATTGAGCATCTTGAGTAAATTTTTGTCTTCTTTTATTTTCTTCTTAATGGGTTATGTGACTAAATTTTTTATGACAAACTGGTGGAATATAATTCTAAATGTCTCTGTAAAGTATTTTAAGTTGTCATATAAATTTATGTTTTCTTGGGATGATTACTTTCCTCCTTACATTAGTTTTCGATTGCTGTATAACGAATTGCACAAATTGAGCAATGTAAAATAACAGACATTTATTTGCTCACAATTCTGACTGGTGGGAACAGGGATATGGCAGAACTGGGTTTTGTGCTGAGAATCTCAGAAGACGGTAAATTCCAAGTGTGATTTGGGTTCCATTGTCATATGGAGGTTGGAATTTGGGCAGGATTCGGTTCCTTCCAATTGTGGGACTGAGGTCTCTGACTTTTTTGCTGGCAGTCATCCAGAGGCCACTCTCAGCTCCTAGAAGCCATTAACATTCCTTGCCATGTGGCTCCCTCCATCTTCAAAGCCAGCCACAGAGTATTTCTCTCTCATTAAATCCTTCTCACACTTTGAATGTCTTTTGACAAGAGCTCAGTCCTTTTAAAGCTCCCTTAATTAGGTTCCACCCACTCCAGATACTTTAAGATCAAATTATTTAGAAACTTCATTTCATCTGCAAAATCCCTTTCATATATTACAACATCATCACGAACATCTCATCATATTCAGAGGAGCCACTCACAAATAAGGCAGGAGGTTGTCCAGGGTGCGCGTCACTGGGAGTCATTTAGGTGCCTTTTGAAAGGACAGAAAACAACAGCACTGTCCTGTTACAAACAGTATGTGTGGCCATCCGATTGACACCTTTAATTTAGCCCAGTGAGGCTAGGCTGACCATAGGTACCGTTTGAAACAGGACAGTACCATTGTTCTCTGTCCCATTTAAAGTGGTACATCTGGTCAGCCTACATTTAGGAATTCTGCCTACACATCTCATAACTGAACGCTCCACTTCCTTCAGTCTCTAATTTGATGTCAGATAGTTGGTGTTTCTTTTTTTCTAAATGAAAATATGAAGTTGATCAGTACCATCATCAATATTGTCCGTTTCATAAATGCTTAAAATATATTACTGGCTTTCATTTGTTTATTCTTCTAATAGCACACTGGCTGTTAATATTTTCTGCCTTTTAAATCTTCAAATATTTTCTGCCTTTTAAATCTTCATGCTCAGTTTTCCAGTTCCATGTACCTGATTGCAGTACCTCGTTTAGACCTTCCTTACTTCCTGGCTGCCTCCTGCTTAGAATGTTTATTTCTCCAAACCTACTGGCTATCTCTTTCCTATACAAGTGAATTGTTTCTTTGTGTTAAGATCTTTCAGCCTCATATCCTTCAAGAACTTTTCCTATTACTTTACTCAATCCCCATCACCTTCAGTCTAGGACAGATGCCTCTTCTCTGTGATCCCATATGATATATGAATCTCCTAACATCATTCTGCATTTTAGTTGCTTGTTGTTTTCTGTCCCTGTTGAGAATGAACCCTTCTGAACTTTATCTCGTATCTCATTTGCTATATTCCCAGTGTCAAACATAGTGCCTGTAACCAAAACTTTTATTGAAGTCTTGACATTTTGACATTTTTCAATTATTTAAACTCTGTCTAGAAGACACAAATAAATGGACTATTCAATATTCAGGTTATTTCAGTTACTTTACAGATTAGACAAGATCGACAGCATATTGACTTTTATAATCAAGTGAATATGTGACTTCTGTAGAGTTAATTCAATAGCTGGCTAGGTAAATGTTTATTAAGTTTATATTACTGGGGACAAGGTATTAATATCTTTATTTTTCCCAGTTAGTAGAATAGATAATGCATATCAACCAAAAGGACCCCACAAATGAGACATAATGAAGCAAAAGGACAAACTATTAACAAATATAAAAAGTCAAACAGTTCTGCTATTTTTAACAGGATATCTATCCTACGATGCAAATGGTAGAATTATAGAAACAACTATTACGCTATTAAGGAAAATAATCTGCTTAGAGAAATGAAGTTCCATCATCTACTACAACACACACACACACATACAATCACCCAAATGTTAATTAAAAATTAGAGAGAATTTTCCTGTTAATACTGAAGAACAAGAACATGACCCTTTACACTGTACCATTTTGAGTGTAGCATTAGGATATGTTTCTGGAGTGAAAAATACTTTAAGCATTAGCATGTATAAATTAACTTGTAAGAAATAGTGTTTACGCAACACCTCAGCAAGCTACAGTAACAGAATCATATAAAACCATTCCACAAGTGTAGAAAATTTAACAGTTTACACCTGGGTTCTCCCTGAATGTGTTATCAAGTCTTTAACTGACATAAAAACTGAACACAGTACTTTTCGTCAGAAGTATGCTATAGTCTTTAAATAGCTATTTATTTTCCACTTTCAAGCAATTGACAGTTTACATTAGTTGTCAAAAACTTGTGTTTTTCAGAGAATTCTAAGTAGAATAAACATTTGTAGGTGACTTTTACACATCTGAAAATATTTATTTCAGGATCGATTACATTCCTTTTAAAAGTAGTGAATCTTTGACAAAAGTGCCTTTTCTCTATCTTGTTCTTATGAGTAAAAAGTTTCTCCCAACAATGATGTTAATTGTTTTACTTGCTTTAAAAATAAGTTCTTTGGATTATGTTTTTATAATTTTCCTTCTCCAAATAGTAATAACTTCGCCCTTGAATCTTATACTTTTATAATGAGGACAAGAATTTTCTTCTGGGAGATCTTCAGATGTAATTATCAATTATTCTTTGCCATAATTTGTTAAACTATACTCAAATATATCTATTTTAAAACTCAAATTTTCCATATTATGTGTTTAAAAGTTCAATGTGAGAAATTTTATAAATGTGAAAATTATACCAGTCTTCTGACCCAACAAATAGTAAAATGCAAATGGGTAGTTGTTACCCTTGGCCATTTACTAGAAACACTTAGAGGTGGGGTGATACTCCTCATGTCTGCCTGCCCCTTGAACCAATTATATCAAGTTGATGTGTGGGAACCTGGCACCAATATTTTAAATAATTCCTGAGAGTTTCCAATGTGCAAGATGGAAAACCACTCCTCTAAACTAGTGGTTCTCACTTCATTGCACATTAGAATTATCTATGGAAACTTTTAAATATTTCTTAAAAATCAAAAACCACATTCCATTTCAATCAAATCAGGTGAAGTAGGACTCAAAGATCAGTGTTTTAAAATGTTCCAGATGATTCCAATGTGTAGCTGTGTTTGACAGCTGGTGCTTTAGCGTGAAAATCAGTTGAAGTATATTGGTACTCTGTATTAGTGTGTTGTTTTGGTTTTATGAACTAGTGAGGTAGTGGAAAAGATGGCAGGAAAAGCAGGAATACCACTGCAATTTCTACAAATGCTATTTTGTAGATTCTGTATATTTAAGACCAATTTAATTACAAGTTGGTTTGTACTGAAGGTGAAACACGTTACAGAGACTTTTGCTTGAAAACAAAATAAAAGTGTTGAATGAAGATCTGGAAGGTTTTCCCTCAGAATCAGAAAGGAGAATATGAACCATTATTTAATCCATATTTTGTACTTCTCACAGATTAAATACATCATAGAAGAGAAAAGCACATGCTAAAGCAACTGTTATTGAGCACTTACTTCCTTTCTTTACACACTGTGCCCTTTGTTGAAAAACGGTTTAGCAATAGATGGTTTGTTTCTTTATATCCTTAGGTTGTATAAGAAGTACTTTTAAAAATTGTTCTGACATTTTAGGCTGAATTGAGCTTGGATTCTTCCGAGTTTTATTGCCATGCAGACTAAGTTTCAATCCAAGTTTTAAAACTTAACAGTTATGCTTTTTCAACAAGCATTCCAAAGGAAAGTTACAGTCAGGTCAGTTTCTTAAAATGTGCTAGAAATAATCATGAACTTTTCCCCCATAATCATTCTGTTTGTCCCTATAAATGTCCAAATAATACTCTATGTAGTGCACAATCAACCATGACAATATAGGTAGACATGCCCAATATTTTCTTTGTGTTATTCTTTCTGTAGCAAGTAAAATAACAATTCAATACAATGTAAAAGATACAATTCCAAAATGTGGAACAAATTAAATTTTGAATAAGTTTTCTTACTCCTTGATGAGAAGGGCTGTGAAAATTGTATGTTGAAATTTGGAACAAAAGTAAGAGTTTTACTAAATAAAACCTTCAGTTTCTTAAACTCTTATTTTCACACATTTCATCAAAATCACCAGCTAGCCTGTTAGGGGTATTACAATTATCTAGAGGCAGGTACCTTCTGCAGGGCTCCTACAACACACACACACACACACACACACACACACACACACATACACACACCCCACACACACACATACTCCACACACAAACACGTAAAGAAAGATTTCTTAACAATTATTTCTCTACTGACTTTGGGAATTATGGCAGTAATTATATTCTTATATTCCTATCCCCAGATTTTAACCATATTTTGATGATGAAACATTGTACAAATAGAAATAAAATATACCCATGTTTGTTTGTTTGTTTGTTTGTTTTTAGATCATTTTCCCTCCTGGATGTATCATTTGCAACAAGAATATTTTGGACTTTGAAAAACACATTTTTATGCCTACTAGTAATGACAAAAACATTATAAATCAAGGAAATTGGGAACTACCCTCACATTACTCTTATCTAAAAGCACATATAGTCACATCACCACACTGTTTTGAAGAGGAAGTATGACTGGCAGTGCTAGAAGGAGTGAAAGAGTTAAATGATTATCAGTGTACCTATTGTAGAACTATATTAGGGACATTTCAATATAGCTATTTTACTTATTTGATTAATAATAAACTAATATTCATTGTTTCTTAGAAAAATTTAACTCAAGAATATTAGATTTATCTTACTTTTATTATATATATTGGCATAAACTCATTTATTTTCGTGAAAACTTTTGCTCAGAATTACTAAAAACTGGTTGCAATAAAAGAAAATTTGTTAAGATAGAAGATTTGGGCACTTTTTCTCCCAAACATATGTTTGTAATATTCCCTGTAATATAAAGTTCTGGACACTCTTTACTCCTAACCTTTCAGGATTTTAATTAGTACTATCTAACTGTTCATCTCTATTACCTGTACAATTAGTTATGTGACTCCAAATTCTATATACCAATCACAATTATCACGCTTTAATTATCAGTCCTTAGATGTCTAGTCTTTTTACTAATTTTAATTTTATTTTGAAAAGTATTGAAAATCAGCCTTTAAATGATTTTTTTCCAAAGTTCTCCATTTTAATGATAAGAAAAAGATTACACAAATTGAGGGACATTCTATGAGATGCCTGACCAGCACTCTTTAAAATGATGAAGGTCATCCAAAACAAGAAAACTCTGAGAAACTGTCACAGTCAAGGCAACATCCTACTTAATGTAGTGGGATTCTGGAACAAAAAATGATTAGGTAAAAAATAAAGTATAGATTTTATTTGATAAAAATACATCAATATATTCTCATTGATTGCAACAATTCTGCCATACTAATATAACATATTCATAACTGGCTGCGAGGTAAATGACAATCCTCTATACTATCTTTGAAATTTTTCTGTAAGTTTAAAACTCTTCTAAAATAAAAATTTAACTTACAGAATGCTTTCTTTCTGCCATTCATGTTTGTTATTTGATGTCAATTTGAAATCTTATATATTCAAATTCAGAGCAACAGTGATCATCCATCATTCATTATGGAAAATTTGTCTTACCCTTGAAATTCACTCTTATACAGATAATGTATAAAAGCAAGAACTATTTAAAAGAATAACCCAAGGGCAATACACGTTAAGGGATAAAATGAGGATATAAGACAAAAATACTCTCAGGATTGAGAGGTAAATGTGGAAAAAAATACATAGTCTCACAAAGTATTTCAAGGAGAGAGTATCGCTGTCCAGGAGAACTTTCTGTGATGATAAAAATGATTCTGTGTGCTAATATGTAGCCACAAACTATATGTCACTATTGAGCACTTGAAATATGTTATACATGATTGAAGAACTGAATGTTTTATTTTATTCAACTTAAAATAGTCAGTGCAGAGTTAGCATATGAGCCAAACACAAAAGTCACAGCAAAACTTGGACTCCATTTCAGGGCAAGGATACGGTGCAGCTAAATAAAAGATACTATACTTGTGAAACGGTGCACAGATTTTGGAGATACTGGATCAACCAATCCTAGCTCCAACTCATTTTCTATGTAACCCAATTTAGCTGAGATTTCTATGGCTTGTAGCCAAAACCATCCGAACGTATCCAAGAGGATTAAGTGAGAAATATACATGAAGTACCGGCCATTACCTAGTAGATCCCAGGTGCTCAGTAAACAACAGCTTTCCTTTGCCTCCTCTTTAATTCAATCACCTTCCTTGCATCCCTTGCATTTACACTTGCACTGTTTTGCTCCCAGCGTATTCCCTTCTCACCCACATAATCTATGTGAATCCTTCTCATTTTTAAAGTGCCAGCTCAACTTGCATCTTTTTTATGAGGCTAAACTTAAACAGAAGCAACCAAGAGAAAATGCTTTCATTTCTGTCACCCAATCTAGCAAACTGCCTGTCCGGTGCACACTCAGGTCTGTCATGCATGAACTGCCCTGCTGCTATATGGGCAGTGAAACTCAGAATTACCCAGTATTTCCAATTACACTCAAAGTTAATAAATGCAGACTTTCATACTGGGGCCCTGCTCTATCAATAGTTAGGCAAATGAGCATATTACATGCTTCCTACAGGCAACTATCCCTATGACTAGTTTTTACTATAAGATTTCCCAATTGGAATTTAGTTCTCCTCTCATAAGTAGTAAGTGAAGGAATGGAGAAAGGTTATGACTTTTATGTTAATAAATGTCACTCTAGGAGAGTTCCCTGGTGGTGTAGTGGCTAGGCTTCGGCGCTCTCAACGCAGCAGCCTGGGTTCAATTCCCAGCCAGGGAACTACCCCCTCCCCACAAAAAAATGTATAAATATCACTCTACATGGAAATATTTTTTTAAAAAAAAGGAGTATGAAGTTTTCCTTGAAATCAATCCAAAATAGTGAAGACAGAATGGTATCTCTGTCCTGGCTTATAGAATTCAAAGATAAAAATGGAAGTTCAAGTAATTTTCCTGCAGTTAACAGATAAGTATCCACAAATGTTTTACTATCAGCGAGAGTAAAGAAAGTCAGGCCAGCTCCGGAACTGTTGATGACTTGAGATCTGGGCATTGGAAAATTCTATGTACCAATTATGTATTGTCACAGTAATACTGCAGTGGTAATGTCACAAAATGAACAACCACAAAAGTTCCATGATAATTAACAATAATTGTTCATTGTGCAAGCATCTATAATCATGTAGGGGTCCACTAAGTTTCTCTACTGATCTTGGATGTACTTGCTGGGGTACCTGGAGCTCAGCTGGCTGTTGGCTGATGTAGGCTGGCTTCTGCTAGAATGACCAAGACATTTATTTGTCATGTGCCACTGAAATCCAGTAGGCTAACCTAGACTAACTTCTAGCATGGCAGTGACATAAAAGAAAATAATAATAAAAAGGAAAATAAAATATGCAGACCTCTTAAATTCTAGGTTCAAAAGCACAACTTCATTTTTTAAATGTATTTATTTAAGTATAATTGGTGTACAATCTTATATTGCTTATGTAAGTTTTACATGTACAATATAGTCATTTGAGTCATTACAGTGGGATCACCCCACTAATTCTAGTCATAATCCATCACAATATTATTGACTGTATTCCCCTTCACCTTTTTACTCATGCATTGCCCGTTCATTGCTTAAATTTTTCTTAGTGACCACGATAGGGAGGAAAAATGAAGACAAGGTTTAGGAAAGTGGGTGTCAGAGGAGATTAGACCACCATTTGACTCAAGACTGGCTTTGAACTTGAGAATGTATTTACAAAACCAATGCATATTGTATATGCACACTGGGTCAACAATTCTGTTTCATTCCAGCGAATATGTTTTATATTGACAAGTGTATAAAGCAAATGTCTAATGAGAATGTATGATGCACATGAATATATGATATGGGTATGCAGTACAGTGAGGTTTTGGCATCAACGGGTTAAATTATAACTTGATTACTTTGTCCAAATGAAAGTCAGCTAAAATTATCAAGAAGCATGGCCAGGCCATTTGAATAGGCAAGTAAGAACAGACTACAACACTAACAACAAAAAATAGCTCTTTCATATAACAACAATATTTACTCTAAAAATCTATCTAAATAATTTTACTGCTATCCATGCCATAAGTAGAATAAAGCTAGATTTATACTTTTTAAGCCAAAGAATGTAATTGAAATTCTTTAGTGCTTTTTAGTCTGTACCATCCAATCACTGTCATCTTAGAAGAAAATTACTTGAGTCAAATGGCATTGGCTTAAGTCCCGGGGTGTATTAGGAGACATAGAATGTTAAACTCAAAGGCCATTATCAAGTTTCTGATAAAGATTTTGTCATAGAAAGCCTAGTTTTCTGATTAGAGTTATTAATAAGTATTGTTGGGATTTAGGCTCTCACCCCTACACTTAGATTGCTGATTTAGTGGAAACATGTTACAACCAAGTGACTGGTAGTCTTCCTGAATCCATGTTCTGGAGCATTACTTTGATTTTGTCTATTGCGAGAAGTTACTTCTGTATGTCGCTTCCTAAGAATATCAATGTACTTTCTCTTTCATGTTTTTTTAAATAATATTTTTATTTATTTTTATTAAATTTATTGGGGTGACATTGGTTAGTAAACTTATATGCATTTCAAGTGTACAACTCTATAATACATCATCTATATATTGCACTGTGTGTTCACCACCCAGAGTCAGTTCTTTCATCACCATGTATTTGACCCCCTTTACCCTCTCTATCACCCCCACCTTTCCCTCTGGTAACCACTAAACTGTTGTCTGTGTCCATGAGTTTTTGTTTATTTGTCTTATTCATTTGTTGCTTTCAGTTTATATCCCACATATGAGTGAAGTCATATGGTTCTCAGTATGTTCTCTTGAAAATGCATCCTGTTGAAAGAAACAAGTGCCAACTTTTATCTTAAATTTACTTCACCTAAAATCTATAAAGCATCCATCTCTGAAGATTGTCATGGGTTTATATTTTAATTTAATATGACATGTCCTTCCAATTAGATGGTGTTATTTGCAAATTAATCCTAGACATATAATACAAGTAGAAGTTGACAGAATCTTAAATAAAATCAATCTACTCTTTAATAGAACTATAGATCAATTGTGATGATAAATGGACCCTGAGATTATTTAATCATAATTTATTTTGCTATTTGGGCATTTCTTGAGAATTGAGATGCAAAATATCTACTTTGTGGATTTTATAAACTAATGTTTCGTACCAAGTTGATTTGGATGAGGATAAAGGGAAAGTAGAACTTTCCAAGTAGAAGAATGTGTATTTATAATGAAAACTGGGCATCCTAATCTGTGATGGGTCATCCAAAGAAATGTCTCATTTTTGCAATACTCTAAAGCTGATATAAGCTGTGCGGTTCTGTGGAAGATGAGACATATTTTTTAATATTCATTCCACACATGATATGGAGTAAATAACATGTGACAGGTATTGTGCTAATCACCAAAATTAAGGTGATTTGTCTTTTTACTCCCAATGACCTTCACAGAACCCTATCAATGGAGAATGTATTGTCTCTTCTTCTGTGAAGTTTAGTTGCTCCATGCTTGATACAATTATATAATTACATAAAATAAAATTTTGGGGAACTTCCTTCTATAAGTCACTTTATGTATTATGAAGCCAAATAGAAATTTTCTTATGACTAGAGGCTGTTGTGGAATGTCAGTACCACTGTACTTCTTCACTACAATAAATTATTGAGAAATGGCTGAATTGCCATAACTAATAGCTTGAGGTGTTTTTCTCTATGATTGCCTGAAGTGACATTTTAAATTTAGGCCAGTTTTTTATTGCAAGACTACATCTTCTTGGGCAGTCCTATGATAAGATTTGGTTAAGTGCTAGAAAACCTATCGTGCTCCCAAATATTTTCATCACAACACTTAACATGACCATTGTTAAAATGTCTATCTTCGAAGTTAAGAACTTCACTCCAAAATTTTATTTTGAAATAAAGTGCCCAGACAAGTTTATTGATCTTTTATTAAACCATAAAACAATTATAATTTGTCAAGTAAAAAAAGAACAGAACACAGATCAAGCAAAAGTTTTTAAATAATCAGCTTTATGGAAGAATAATATGCATAAGTTTTCTTTCTTTTTTTGAGGGAGGGGGTTGCTCCATGGCTGGGAATTGAACCCAGGCCATTACGTTGAGAGCACCAAAGCCTACCCACTACACCACCAGGAAACCCGCATAAGGTTTTTTCACTCACTTTATAATTTGATGAAATTTGAAACATACACAATTGTGTAATCACCATTACAATCAAGATATAAAACTGTTCCCTCATCTTAAAAAATTATCTCTTTGTGTGTGATTCTTTATATGTGAGCCATTTCTCTGGCTTCTTTTTATTTTTAATCACAAATTTTCAGTAATCTGATTATAATGTGTTATGGTGTGGTTATGTTTCTATATATTCATCTTAGGTACTCTTTCAGAATGTGAGAACTTTCAAAATTTGAAATATTTTGACCACACTTTCTCCAAATATATTCCAGGCTCCAATTTCATTTATGTAAGAAAACTTGATATTATTTCACTGGTCCTTGATGAAACAAACTTTGTTTTAATTCCTTTCTGTCTTGGTGTTTTACTTGAGAGAGTGTCCACTTATATGCCTTCAAGTCCACTTATGTTTTCTTGTGCAATTTCTAATCAGCAGTTAATTGCATTCAAAGAGTTTTTATTCAGATATTATATTTTTAATCTCTAGATGTTAGGTTTTATTTTATATATTTTATTTCTAATATCATCAGATGTTCTTAACATTCTTAAATTTATTTATAATTATACTAGATACTTAAGGTATATTTTTTTCTGATCATTCCATCATTTATGTCATATGAAGACAGACAATTAATTTCACAAACTCATCCTAAAAAAGTGCTACACACCTCATCGCTGAGTATCACTAAAATCACCTTCTGAGTACTCCCCTTGGGAAGCTATGCACCAATGCCAGTGCCTAGTCCACCCTTCAAAGCAATTTTGGAATTCTTTTTATGGAATGGCCATCAAAGCTGTCATCATCCCCCAAAATCTGACAATTAAGTTTGAAAACTTGCCACCACATGCTTAAGTTGGCAGCACTGTGCAAACAATTCAATAAGGTCTCATAACCTTGGCAAGGTACGATGACAGCTCTCATGGCCATTCCAAAAAAAGAATTCCAAAATTGCTTTGAAGGGTGAACTAGGCACTGGAATCAGTGCATAGCTTCCTGAGGAGAGTACTTCGAAGGTGACCATAGTGGTATTCAGCAGTGAGGTATGTAGCACTTTTTCTAGGATGAGTTCACGAAATTAATTGTCCAGTTTCTGTTCCTATTGATTTTTTTTCCTACTGCCTATGGATCATATAGTACTGCTCTTTTGCACACTAGTTACATTTTTATTAGATGCAAGAAATTCTAAATTGTGTGGTTTTGAATGGTGATATTTTTTATTAAATAGTTTTGAAACTTTTTCTAGCATAGGTTACCTAGAATAAGCTTGCTGCTTTGAAAGCTATGCGTTTTCACTTTATTTTATTTTTTATTTTAAGTTTTAAAGCAACCTTTACTCCAGGGCTACTGCATAAGTATGGCTCTTCTGAGCACTATCAAATGTTGCATATATCATAAAGTTTATCAACTCTGGCTGATGGGAAACACAAATTCTTCACAGACGTAGGGAGCTCCAGAGAATTTCCAACCTTTATGTTTTAGTTGCTATTTTCCTAGTTGGCATTTCATAAAATTCTAATTCACATGTATTAGATTCCTGTTCAATACAGGACTCAGGGAATCACTTTTGCAGACCCACAAAACTGTGTGTGTATGTGTATAACTCCCTGTTTTTGGATATTCTACCTCACAAAATTCAGCCAATTTTCTTCCTTGCCCTAATTTCTGTCGTCACCTCAGCTAGATTGGTAGGCAGGCCCTGTGTGAACTCCCTCTAGATGCACCGAGACCTGCAAACTGACCACCCTCCTGAGTATATGCTGGGAAAATTTTAGGATTCATTTCAGTAATTTCCTCATTTCAAAGATCATAGTTGTACACTACTGTCCAATGTGTAAAATTGGCTGTCTTTTATATTTTATTCAATTTTATAAAAGTTTTTGGCAGAAAGATAATTCCAATTGCTGTTAATCTTTCATGAATAGTGGTAGAATTTCTGGTGAGTTTTGATGAAAATGAAGGATCAGAATTCTAGAGGAATGGAACATGGGGTAAATCTGAGTTAAAAAAATTGAAGAAGAAAATTCTGGGAAATCATAATATAACAATAAACAACATTTATGGATGAAAGCAAAGACAAATTTTACTCCATGTCCAATTTTTCATGTGAGAATATCCTATTTTAGTTATGTCCATCTCCATGGAAAAATCTATAGAGTATCTCACAAAGCTCGGCAAGTAATCATTACCTGAAAATTCCTCTGTTTTACTTCTGAACTCCTATAGGACAAAGAGTCTAGGTTTCGCCTTAAGAAAACCTGAGCTAGAGTTCCAGGGTTTTCTGTTCCATTTCTTTTTTGCTGCTCTTTTTTGAACTTGTTTTTTACCCAGCTTGGTACCTCATCTCTCAGTTCTTGTTGTTTCTAGCTCCTTGCATTCAAGATATACAATAACCCGCTAAGGTTTATTACTACTGTTAACCTTAAACAAATAGACACCCAGATATTTTTCCAGCAAAATGGGTTTATTTGGGGACAACAAAGAATTGCAATTAGAAACATGCAGGTTTAAATAGGAACCATGCACTAGTTCAAAGAAACAAAAATTGGAATGCTCTTTTATGAACTCGGGAGGAGCTACTGTAAACAGAGAGTCCATTGAAAGAAACTGAAAAGTTCAAAGTATAGTGACTTTCTTTTGGCTGAGTTATGGCAGTCTTCCATTGGTTGAACTGCTACTGGGCAAAGAGAAATCTTTTCTTCCTCCTGCTGAGGTAGTAATGTCGTTATCACTTTCTATGGAGATGCAAAGCTCCTCTCTTCCTGTTGGGGTCAGTAGTGTGCCGTCGAGTGACATGTGACTGAGATTTCCCTACTTTCTCAACTCCATTTTTAATGAGGTTTCTGTTTATTATCTTTCACACTACCAAGCTCCTTAATGCCACACTTAAATATATTTATTCTCTAAGAATACTCCACATTTATATCGTATTTTGCAAAGGGATCTCCTACACATATTTAAGAAAGCAACCTCTGAGATAAATATTATTTTCATAGCTTCAAATACCACTTATAAATTGAGAATTTCCAAAGTTGTGTGTATCCAAGGTTTCTCTCCTAATTTTCAAATCCGTACATCCAACAATTTTTGGACACTTTCACCTAGACAAATTCAATACAATCTAAAGTGAATTTATCAACTCTCTTCACTAAATATATTGTTGTATACAAATTGCATTTGGAGACTGAGGTTAGGAAAATAAAGACTGGAAAGTCATGGAATTCCTGGATTTTATTGTAAGCATTTTAATATCATTTCTTAAAATGTATATAATTATTGGGTGTATAGAATTATAAAAACATTAAAATTAACAATGAAAAATTATAATCTTATCTCCTGTCTTGAAATGAAGCACATCCAAATGAAATTGGAGTCCTGACCCTGTGGGGGAGTACAAAGCTCTCTATAGAGTGTGGAACCCCTGCCATGCAACGGCACAGAGGGCATATTTTCTCCTTCATTTCATGTCTACTCTTTCTCTTCCATGATAACATAGTGCAAAATAAACCTCTTCTGTTTTTTCTTTTTAATTTAAATGTATATACTAAACTGAATTTTATGGCAAGGAGACAAATCTTACCATCATTTACATGGTCTATTTAGTAATGGACTTTGATAAAAAGAAAATTTCTTAAATACCAAGTAATAAATCATGTGACATGATGGACAATGATGAAATACTTCCTAAGGTAGGATGAGGCTGGTTGTTTTCTCTCCCTTGGTTTATATAATGAAAATTGAAACAGCTCTTCAAGGTAAAGGGAATTATACTTTTAATATTTTAATCTTGTTAAGTATCCTCAATTAAGGCGGTCAATATAGTAGAGTTGATTTTGTTCCTGCTATTTAGAAATCTGCTATTTCAGACCTGAAACAAAATCATGCTCTGGTTTAAGAGGAAGATTTGTATCATTAACTATACGGACACACAAGGGAAAGGTAGAAGATTAAGTTGAAGAACTTAAATGTTCACTGAATTTACCTGCTTTCAGAGACCCAAGTTAAATAAGTATATTTATTTATTTATTTTAAAGTACATGTAGTCATTGAGTCTGGTTAATTTAGATGAGACGAAATGTTGACTATCTGTATTACGACTTTATTTTGAAATAATTGTTGTATTGCTTCAAGAAGTGTAAGGAGATAGATTGTTCATCTTGCACCGTATTCTCCCTGCAGTTCTAAGGTACTGCAAGCAGTACATCTTAGTGGTCAGACTTTATGATACTGTGCCTTCTCCTTTGTACTAGCTTTTTATAAGCTCACATACTTGTTGTGGTCACTATTTCTAACCCTGAGACTTTCCTTCCATGTAACAAGTACTTCTGAACTAGTTATATTCTGAATTTATTCTTACCAACACAAACGAGGGATGTCTGGAAAGTATCCAGCCAGGTAATATGAAAAACAGAGGCACTTATGGCTGGATTTTTTCCAGACAGCCCTCATATTCTTTTATTTTTATTCTTCTGAAGCCAATGCAAACAAATCAGTGTAAATGAACACAAACATTTGCCATTTTCCTTTAAATGAGTCTCACCAACTATGACAAAGGTTTTGTGTGGATATATTTAGTTTCCATTTGTAAATTTCTATTTAAACTGACTATAAATAAAGCTAACTTTATGTTTGATATTTCTCTATCACATTTGAGAGTCAAGAGCACTTATTTTATTTTGTTTTCACCTGCAAATAATTTACAGGAGTTCATTTTCAGAATTCTAAAGATTAGAAGTATCCAAATATAGGATTTAAAAAAAATTTTAATTATCCTCTATTAATATTAAAAATAGCTAAAGCACTGTAATGATTGAAGAATTAATTATAAGAATTAAGAACAAATATGTTTGTCATAGGGAGCCAGAAGAATAGATAAAGAACAAAGTGGGTGTGGGCAGGGGTACAAACAAGACTTTTTTTTAAATGTCATTTTCATTTGTGAACTATATGATGCATTAACCACTTAAAATAAATTGAAGGGCTTGTGGTAGTAGCATTATTCATTATCAAAAGGGCTAAAAATGAATGATTAAGTCTTTACTCAGTGGCTCAATCTGTGTGACCCAGCTAGGGTATTGTCTATTTTAATGACAATAGAAAGTCTGGTAAAAATTGCGTGGATTTTGTAAAACAAAAATAATTTACTACAGAACAGGAGATCCTCCAGATGTACAGGCTGAAGGAAATATTTGAAAAGGAAAGATATAATAAGAGGAATCAGATGACATTGACAGATGTTTTCAAAAGAGCTGTCACATCACCCTTCCCTTTGGTTTCTGCAGATGCTATTAGAACTAATCCCGACGACGAGTGATTTTACTTGAGCACTATCTGCAGATCAACAAGTCTTCTCTGGCAAAGTTGTTTTTCTGTCTATTTTTTTTTTCATTGTGCACAATGCCTTTTGCCATTTTGAAGAGTAAAAAGAAGTATTGCAAATTCAGCTTAACAGTGAAAGACTTGCAATGCAATTATTTTTCACTTTCACTTTATTAAATACTTAGGATTTTTTACTCTATTTTTAGTAAAATCCTGATATTTTAATGTATGTAAAATAGTAGATATTTAATATGCTCTTCAATTGACTTCTGTGATATTTTTACGGATAATAAAAGTTGTTTAGAACAAATATTATTGATAAACTTTTGAACTATTTATTACATATTCATATTATGCTGATATAATACAGTATCTCCTTTATTCTTTATGATTGTGCTCTTCAGAATTTAAGCTATTCAATAATAGAAATATTAAACTAGAGCACGGTAAAGTAATATTTTAATGCAATATAACATCTTGCCCAAATATACTACATTCTAATTTAGATTTATATGGACATTAGAAAATATTAAGTTGGAAATTACTCATTTTTCAGGTAAAAAAATTAGATTGATAAATATATAGCAATTTTTTTCAACATCACCAAACTAATTAGTAGATTGGACTCTGGAATGAGGTTTTCTGTCTTTTTAGTCCAGTGTTCTTGCTTATTTAGTTCCTAAGGTTGATGTATAACACTGACTAACTAACTAAAATAAAAATAAAAAGCTATTCAGAGATGATCAGGTCATGCGTGTTCGCAAAGCTAAAGAGAAATAGGAGGCAAATGAAAGTATGACAAAATTCTTGCCTTATTTGGGAAGAAGTTGTAGTTAGTGATGAACTTCAGATTTTAATATAAAACTGCACTGTAGTGTGCTCACATGGGAAGTAGGAAGAGTCAAAATAAGATATATAATTTCCAAGTCACCAGGTGAAAGCAAAGAAACAGAAAGACAAGTACAATAAAAAATATTGAAAATAAAAGAATGGGAAGCAATAGTCAAGGCAAATGTTTATCAAGTCACTGTAGGTTGAGCAATATTAATCTGAGCCACAATAATATGTAAGGTCCAAAGAAACTAACAGAAGATAATCTTTTCGGGATAAAAAAAATTACACTGGGAAAAATATAAGGAGAAAGTAAAAAATTAATGACAATTAATTAACAACTTTAACATGATTGTTTCCAAATCAACAGAACAGCTTCCCAGTCATTTTCATGTCATGCAGTAGCTTTAAGTAAGATAAATTTTATTTTATTTATATATTTATTTATGTAAATCATTTATATATTTTAGAACCAATATTTGTAACATGATATACCAGAACTAAATATAATTCCTTAAATTGTCCTTACCCTACATTCACATTTAAATCCATGCCATTTGGTGCCATACTGGAATAATGAACTCTAAAATTGTTGACGTATTTGCTATTGCTTCTGGCAATGCATTAGAGGCAGGGCAGGGTGGGCAAGGACAAACCCTACTTCAGAAGTTTTCAAACTATAATGAACCATTTTTCATTCTTTCTCAGCATGTACTCAACATATGAATCTGTGGATTAACCAGATTCTTCACAAAGAAAGTTTGCAAAATATGCAACAGCTATGATGGCCAACATATTTTAAATAAAAGTTAAGAGTATTCATCTAGCTCTAAAAATTATAATAGTAAGAAATTCTTCAGTGTTTCAGTTCTAATGTTTTCTCATGCTAATTAGATGAGATTTTAATCTTAGAAACAACCCTACTATGTTCTATTTTACATTTAATTGGCATATCTAGTCTTTATTTGTGCTGTAATAACACAAAGGAATGGCAATTATAGTGATGACAATGAAGCTTCGATCTTGGGGTCCATGCCATGGGACCATTAGAGGTAAATCTGTTTATGGGGCATAGTATGCTGGTGGTAATGAACTCCTCTTCAACCATGTCACACTTGTCTCTTGTTCTGTGTCAAGAAAACCTCAGATTAAAAAAAAAGAAAACATTGTAACTGACTGGAATATACATATTTTTATCTCAAAATGGTTCCCCACGATATAGATGACTGTGATGATAAAATTTCCATTATCATGGGTCATGCCTATGCACTAATAAGTACACTGTTAGATTTAGAAATATTAACAAATTGGTAGATTTAATATCTACAAAGTATTTATACCTATATGACTTGATTGGAAAAATAATTCATGTATCAGTAATTTCTATCACAATTAAAACTTTCTAATTAACACACTAAACTTGCCCCAATGCAGCTAAGAAATAAAAAATAATTTCTAATATAAAATCTAAAAATAGGTATCTCCATTATTTTTGAAGAAAGTCAATTACTTTTTCCTGAATATACCATTCAAGGAATTTTATAACCATAATTTTTTAAGTAGATTGCTCAGTTATAAAATTGTTCTTTAAAAGGGAGTATATACACAAAATAAATTTATTTTCAAATAGTTTCACATACCCCCACACAATGAAACTCTTTTGGTGCTAAAATTACTAATGATTACTAATTATTCAGTTTCTAAATAGCCTTATAATATGTAAATTGTAAAAGTCTGAATCTGTAGGTAAGGCAGGCTTGACAGATGGGTGGGGAGAGAACAGTACACAAAGCCAAACGAAATGCCTGGAATGTGACTGATTTTTGGATGTTGTGCAAACACATAGGGTGACGCCTACAGAGAAGGCTACAGAAAGACTATAATAACACATCAAATTTGGCCCTTTTAAATTTCAAAAAGCACTTTTTAACAATGTGAAATAATTGTGAATTTAATTTATAGTTAAGTCAAGAATAATTGACAGTTGACCTAAAATATTCTCAGATATTTCTCTTGCCCTTATTACTTTAACTGGTCACTTGCCCAGGGTGGGTTGTATTTGTAAGTCATAAGATGCTTCTTCCATGACTTCAGTGGCCTCTAAACTCATATGAAATTTATATGTTTAAATCTTGTCCAAAACTAATTACATCTTTTTCTTTTTTCTTTTTTCTTTTTTTTTTTTCTTTTTTTTTTTTTTGGAAACCTTGGCCAATTTAAAACATTCAATACAAATTGAGAACTAAAAATGAGAACTAAAGATGTACTAGCTGGCATATAGTGCAGAAGAAAAGGAAATGAAAAGATACAGTTTGGACGCTGTGAACATCATCCCATTATTTTTGCAGTTCTAACATCAGCAAAAAGTACTAAAACTGAAATTTGGGATACACATCACCAAGTGGCAACGCTGTTTCAATCATGAAGCAAACCATTCATTCTCTCTTATAACAAAAATAAAATTCTTCATCCTAATTATAAAGAGAATAATCAAACTGCTCAGAGATGTTAAGAAAACTGTCATTAATTATAGGTAAGATACAAATGGAATCATAGTGAATCAGGCCCAAGTCAAATAGCATTTAAAGAGCAAGAATATTTAACATGTTTTTTTCTCTGTATTCCATATAATTCTTTAGGGTATGTTTGTTATTTCCTGATTCTTGTTTATAATGTTTTGTTGCACAGAAATTGAAGACTGAAAAAAAATTGTAGTATTGGTAGGATAGTCTATATGAACCAATACAACTTTATTTTTCAAAAATGGGTTTTTAGGTTTTATTGGAGTGACAGATGGGTCATGGCAAAAAGGGAAAATAGGAAAAACGCAGAACCCTGCCTTTGGATTGGCAGTCATGGGATGGAAACAGCCCGGGTCCCTGAACTACCACACGCAGAGAGCTGCCAGCTAAAATGTAGTCCCTTGTTTGAACTATTAAGTTATAATATTATTAAATACAGAAAACATGGAGGATTGTAAAGAATGGCAATTACATTGACATGTGTTTATCAAAATGTGTGTAAAAGGAATTTGTGACACAGTAAATATGTTTCTTAATTAACATTAAATAACTAAAACTAGTAGCACACGCTTTTGAAGTAGTGATGAGGATAAAAATTACTCTGAGATATCTGCAGCAGCAGAAATGGGATATGAAGCATTTGTGATTCCAACTGGCAACCAAGTCACAAGAATCACTATACTGGAATTTTTTGATTATCATCAAATGTGAAAAAAAAAAAATGCTAACTTTCAGTTAGAGGCTAGTTAAAAGATGTCATTTTTTCCCATCCAAATTCATGAATCTCCTGAATTCTGTCCACAAGCCCTGAAGGGCTAAGAACACCTGATCTTGTCTGCTCAGAACCAGCAGGAGGGAAAGAGAGTGTGGAAGAGGTCTTCTATCTTTTGAGTCCCCTAAATGTCACACATGACTTTTCATTAGCCAGAATTCAGTCATATAGCCACATCTAATTATAAGAAAGATGGTGTGAGGGCAATATAGGTTTTGGTTAGTAGTAAGCACATAGAATTCATAAAATATCTGTAAAAATTACTTTCTCTGAATCATGCTTGGACTGGGATATTGGAATCCATTAACTGAGTCGAGTCCATTAATACTTACTCATGGAATTTACCATGGAACTGACACTGTCCTAGGTGCTGGGGACGCTGTGGTCAATAACTGGATAAAGACCTCTGTTTATAGAGATTTCATTCCCATTGGGATAAAGGATGGAGAAAGAAATGCACAAACAAGGAACTATGCATATCTGAGACACCATCTGAGGTCCGCAAACATTTAAGTTTCTTGAGTCAGGTTTGTCTATGACTTCTTATAAGCCATGCCGAGCACTCAGAGACTCACAACTATCCAAATGGTAATCTTGGTCCTGGGAATAGAAAGAGCTGAACCTGAATGAGACAATGAGCTTCTCAGATACAGGCCCGTACTAGGGTAGTGGGAAGAACAGGCACTAATTTGGGGGAAAATATTTTCCAGTAGTCCAGTGTATTTACAGAACTGAAAGGAGTCCAATTTCAATGCTATTAAACCTCTACTTATTTAAAATTATCTTTTCCTTGTGTTTTCTACCTTTTGAATGTTTTTGTCCTTTTGTTTCTATGCCCTTTTCTGTCAAAGTGAGATTAAAATTATGGTTATGATAATGTAGTATATGGAACAAGTATAGTATTATTATCTGCTCTTGAATATTATATTTCTAGAAACAAGATACTTTTTACCTAATAACAGTACATTAATGACTCATACTTAAGAATTGTGGAAAAGGCAGATAAGTGCCTGATAGAGTCCAAACAAAACCTGATGGTAATGCCAAAGAGGAACAGAATGATTGCCCTTGGAAATAAAAAAAAAATTTTTTTCTAAGTAGAGTTAAAGTTTGGGTGGGATTTTGGAAATAGATAGTGTTTCTACAGGAAGAGACCTATGACAATGGCATCCCAGAAAACACTGTGAACAAAAAGGTAGAACAAAAGTTTGTTCTAAAAGTAATGAATGTCCTGGGTTGACTATAATATAGGGTCCTTGAAGGAGAATAAAACAGGGGTCAAGCCTGGCAAACACTGTAAGGGTCAGATCATGGATGGCCTTTAGATTCTGCCAAGCTTTTGGAGTAAACACACACACACATACACACACACACACACACACACACACACACGCACACACATGCACACACACATCCCTGGTAATAAAATAACTGATGGTAACACGAGGAAGGGAGAGAGAGGAAGGAGAGAGACTGGATCACTACTGTGAAATTTAGAGAAGAGTGGATACATTCCTGAATAAGGTATTGGCTACAAAGGGGAAATGAGTGAATTAATTAGAGAAATAACTTATATTTAGAAATAATAGGTAACAACAACCAGTTTGTTTTCAAGAATCAATAAGAAAGAGAAAACAGAGGGAGTGGTTTCTGGTTGACTAACCCAGAGAATGGTGGGACTTCATAAACCATGGTGGAGAAACGAAAGGAATGGGACAAAAAGACCATAGTCTCAGTTAGAGACATTTTAGGTTTGCTGTATAAGCAAGACATGCCTTTTACAGTCAGAGCAAGAGTTTAGGGTGTAAGTCTGAAACTTAAGAAGGGTCAGGATTTGAGTCATAAGTCTCCTGGGAACTATTTGTGAAGTGTGAGTAACATCAGTTAAAAAAGGACTGTCAGATAGAACATCAACCAATTTCAAATCACCTAGGAAAGCCGTTCCAATGAGCAATCATGACCTCGTCATAATAGCTGCAATTTTTTTTTTACTTAACTAAACAATACATAAGAAAAGAGAAATATCAAGAGACTTATTAGACAGAGGTTTTTATAAATGTGCTCTGCTGTATTTTCAGGGACAAGATTAAAGTACAATTTTATTTTCCCTTTGATGTACTTACTTTTCTTTTTTAATTCTGACACATGTGTCATCGTCAATACTTCCACTTAAATATGGAAGGACAGTTTGAGGGCTCCATGAGTAAATGCCTTATACAACAAAATTGGGTCACATGTCCATTCCTGAACCAATTACTGACAAGGCGAGTGGGATTACCCCTTTGACCATCATTCTTGTCCTCAAGGAAGAGTGGGATTAACCTCATCAAAATGTGTGTACTGGATGTGGGATAGTGGTTACCTGAAAAACCTCAGGCTTCCACTGTGAAGGCAAGAAGTAGTATCCATTACAGCATGATGATCTGGTGAAGTGAATAAACAACAATAACAACGAAAGTTCATTTCAACTTATTGTTGCATATTATTCATAAATGTATTTGTTCCCATTTGAGTGAATAGAGTTTATATAGGAGTTTTACCTCCAAGGTTATCACTTTGGATTAACATGAATCATCGTTACAAAAAATATATACATGTAAAAAGTGTAGAGAATTGAGCTGAACACATCAAGAAATATATTGGAAGATATTGTCATGAATTTTAGAGATATAGTGATAATATTTTTTTTAATATAGCTCCATGATGGAGGAGTGTTGTTTGCTGCCTTCACTGGTGAATGTCCAGTGCCTAAAACAATATCTTATACACATTAGGCTTCCAATAAATATTTGAGCAATGAATAAATAAGAAAATATTTATATCACATTAGTTGTGATTTTTGTTCCTCTCTGGAAAAAAAAAGAATTCTCTCTAAATACATTATACATGATTATTAGGTATTTAATTCACTCTGATTCTACCATTTCCTTTTGTAAAGTTCTTTCCAAATTTAACTGTGTGTGGCCCTCTCATTTGCCCTTCGACTTTGTCCAAACTTCTAGATTTAGTCTTATGGGCTTGTTTCCCTTCTTGGCTTTCAAATATCCTGGTATAATTTGTTTCAAGTTTGCAGAACTATGTTCTTTTTGATAGTCAACTTCCTTAAACTTCACTTTCTAAGAGAAGCCTAAGGATTTGTTGCACTAGTTTTCAAGCTTGATACAATTAGCTTCTTAAAGTTAATTTTCTTAATCTTACCAACATTTCTATTTCCTTCCCTTAGGGAAAGAAATTCAATTTCATCAGCTTGTGATTGTTTCCTCCAGGTTTCCTTCTACTATTAGAAGCCCATCTGAGTTTTCCTCATGAGCAAGTATCAGATCTGAAGTCTGCACTGGGAAATGTTATCAGGCTTTATCACAGAAGACCAGGTTATGAGATCTCATTCTTTCCAAACTACTCTGTCATCCACATTCTCACATTGATATGTGCCTGTCAACCCACACTTTTATTTAAAATTGCTTTAACTTGGCTGAAGAAAACCTTATTAACTTTCTTTCCCTGTGATTTACAAAATTTATATTAGATTTAGAATATCGGTGTTTCCGATGTTCTTACTATATTAAGTTTAATCCAGTTATTCTTCTCAGATAATCTCATTGCTTATACCTTTATTCTGGATTTATGAAGGCATTCATTTTATAAACATTTATGGAATGCTTTCTCTTTTTTAAGCCAGTTCCAAGGGCCATTTCACTAGTTGTAAGGTTGTTTTAGACTTTTTATTTTTCAATTACAGTTTATGTACATTATTATATCTTGGTTTCAAGTACACAGCACAGTGGTAAGTCATTTATGTAATTTACTCAATCCTCATTCCGATACATCTGGTTCCCCTCTGACACCATATATAGTTATTACAATGTTATTGACTGTATGCTCTATGCTGCACTTCCCTGTGACTACTCCGTGACTATGAATTTGTATTGCGGTTGCTTCTCCTTTTTTACCCACCCCTCCAGCTCTCCTCCCATCACCCCAACAAATCTAGTACCCATCTGACACCACACAAAGTTACTGCAACCTTATTGACTATATTTCCATGTTATACTCTATATCACTATGATTATTGCCTTGTAACATCGAAACTAAACTTCTCAACCCCTTTCCCTTATTTTACCCAAGCTCCAGTTATTTTAACAGCATCTTAACTCCAGCTCTGAGATGAGACCTTCAGATACTTCTGATTAATTCCATCATTCAAAAGTCACATCACAGCATATTTGCATATTGTATAATAATTTCCTTAGAAAGGATTATGGTAATATAATAAAGAGATATTTTTAAAGCATTATGTAATTATCATTGAAGCATATAATTAAATGTCACTGCTCGTAGTGGAAAATTTTATGAAATAGAAACATCAAAGAAAGTGAGCAAATAACAATGACAGAAAAAAAGGATAAAAATTTTCAATTGATTTGTATTAGAAAGAAAAAAAAATGACAACTGTTGAGAGCCTCAAGAGGAACTAAATAAATAGCTGATTTATTTAATGGATAAAACAAGAAAACACTGAATGACTAAATAAGAAAATGATCATTTTATAAAAATTTAAGAATGTTTCAAATGATTTGTCATTAATTTTTATTTCTTCAACTAAATATTTTGTGTGTTACTATGTGTAAGTTCAGAGAACACAGAAATAAATAACGTATGGTCCTTGCCAAGAAGGAAATAATAGTCTTGGAATGAGAAATAGTTTATATAAGGCTTTGTTTTCTCTTTTTTATTGAATTTCTATGATAGAAATCATAACATGCTGAGAATGTAAAGGAAGTTTAGTAGAAGGGTCATATCCTTAGGAATATAAGGAAATGAGTCAGGGATAAGAATATCTATTTATACATATTTGAAAGTCATTTTAAGTAAGATTGCACATAAGCAAGGGCATTCCATCGATGTATAGTACACCTCAAGCACAGAGTGCAAGAGTACAGCATTAGAGAGATAACTACGGGCTAGACTTTGGATACTTTCATTTGAAAGTTCAGCCACTGAAGCATGGAAATCTTTGGTTGTTTATATAGGATGACCAGACAAATCATCAGGACACAGGGTTGGCAGATGACTAGCATTTACAGGGTTGTCAGACCACATGGATTTAAGCAAGGTATTTGGAGTTAGAAAGTCACTGGGTTGATAACTTCTGCTACTTTGAAGGGCTACAGATTATAGCATGGATCAGCAGTATGTTTAAAGTGGGAAAAAAGTCAAATGATATTCCCTTCTGGGGTATTCCCATTGTGTATAATGCTGGTCAGAATATTTCCTCAATGACACCTTCATCTACCCACAGTATGTCCTAAATGTTCCACTGTATCTTCAAGTTAATTTCAATGAAATAGTTGACTTAATTTTAACAGTGCATATTAAATTCCTTAAAAGAAGAATCAGATAACATTTGTTTGCTTCAATAATTTCGTTGAAAGATATAATTTTGCCTTTTATGGAAGGTCACTAAAAGAAACCATTATGATATTCAAGTTCATGCAAAATCACTTTAAATTTAGTGTCTCCAAAATTAAAAATGAATTCTAGGTGCCCCTAGATGCCACACCATATTTCAGCTATATTTCTACCCCTCTCTAACTCTGTTCAAAGCAAACCTTCTCAAAAGAGTTACTTATATTTGCTGTCTCTCTTTTCTCAGCAATTATACACTTTTCAACCTGTGCCCATGTGGCTACATCCCCAAGCATGGCCCACAAAATGCCATTTGACCTACACTTGTCACAATCACTCACACACTTCAGGATGCTAAATCCATCCTGTTTCCTCATTTTGCTAGATCTCCTAGCAACGTTTGACAAAGTTTGCTATGCCTTTTTTTTTCCTTCTTGGCTTTAATGGCACCATACTGGTCATAGCACCCATATGAATCATTGTGGATGGTAGATTTATATTTTTCTCTTTACCATGGTTCTAATTTTCTTTTTCTATTTCTATTCATACCCATCCCTTGTTTATGACATATCTTATATCTTTGTGAAAAATAGAATATATATATATGTAATCATGATTATATTAAACATGTAATCAATCATATTAGCTATTATGGTTAAAGATACCATGTATAGCACAGGGAATATAGGCAATAATATCACAATAACATTGTATAATCATCGATAGTTAATAGACTTACTGTGGTAATCACATCCTAAGATATATAAATGTAGAATCACTGTGTTGTACACTTAAAACTACTCTAATACTGCAGTATGTCAAATATACTTTAATTTTAAAAAGTGCCCATTACCTAGTTAAATAAAGTTGTATATAAGTATGTTATCTAAAAAGATATAAACTGTCAACAGTGTGAAATAAAGAGCATTTGTACTTACACACAGACTGCTTAAAGTCACATAATTCTTATAAAATAAGAAACTAGGGCAACAGTAACATGAGGGCAACAGTAACAATCAGGTTCAAGAAAGCCTAAAAGACTATATACAGTTGAATTCTCTTGCAAGTAAAAAGAGTATATTTTCTTAGGAAAAGGCTTTCATTAACCTTGAGATCCAGTAGCAGCTGCTATAAAACATGCTTAACAAGAATACATGGAACAGCTTATTGCTATGGGACTGTGATGTAATCACAGAACCGCTGGATGTGAACCAGAGCAGGTGGATTAAAAATTATGGCATTGCACCCCAGCTGTCTAGGGGATGGTTAGGTTAGACCCATGTGGGCAAAGGAAGCACAGTGCTTACATAATTATTCAAATAACTCTCTTGCTTTTGAATACATTTCCCAGGGAGGACATATACCATACATTAAGTGATTGAGAATTGACAAATGGAAAATTTTACCAATATATGTCTCTAAATAAAGGTGAATTCCACCAATTTTTCAAAAGAGTGGAAATTGAATGCTGACAGCTTTTACTGTGGCATTTTATTCTTTCTGAGGAGATTAATTATGTTCAAGTCTGAAAGGTCAGTGAAATTCTTGGTTGAGAAAAAGATTTCATAGAAATCAGAGTCACTGTCATGGAGTTTAGACAGCTCCTCGGATGACTTTTCCAAGATTAAAGACTATCTCAAAGATAATACAATAAATATTTTCTATTAGAAACAGAATAAAAGTATTTGCTGAATAAATATAGAAAAAAGTTTTCTTAGGTTAAAAAAATAAAAATAAATCAATTTAGAGGACCCATGGTAATTCGGCCATCAGGTATGTTTCTGTTTAATTAAAATTCATCAACATGTAATATGGAGCAAACTTTTTGTTTTCATTGGTAGCTTTCATCTCAGAAATTTTACCTTTAGCAATTGTCTAATGGAAATAATTAGAAATATGCACAAGGAATTATGGAAAGGACACTAATTGAACTGCCCAGCTCTCCCCCACACCCCAAGGTGGAGCCTGAGATGGGGACATGTGCCAGTGTGTTAATACTAGAATGGAAGAAGGAGGGATAGGAGATACTGAGGGATGGAGGAAAAGGCTGCATAATGTCTCCATTGTCAAGGTCACCACCTAGGGTTTTATCGCACCTGGGAGCTCCTCAAGAGTCTGTGTAATACTTCTCAGCATTTATTTCTCAAGGGTCTGCTTCTTTTTTCCAAAGTGTCTCATATAATAAAGAACTAAGGGTTGAGAACATACTCAGTTTATCTGAACAGGTTATATTTAAGGCATGGATGATAGTGGATGACCCAAAGAGATAGCCCATGGTTAACAGAGTGAGAAAACTGGTTTGGGCAGCAGACAATTACATCACAGCTGAAAGCAACAAAATGCTATCCATAACCTGCTGAGAAAATGACAATGGCAGAAAGAAAGAAACTAACCTGGCAGGTAGTAGTGGGAAACAGGGTGGCTTTTCTTGAGCCGAGTTTAGACTGAAGGTGAGCTTGAGGGTGGAAAAAAGAATTAGAGTTTGTGCCAGCTTGAAAATATAACTCAAAAAATTATCTTCAAATATTTGAAATAATAGAAAATAGTGCTTACCTAGCATTATTCAACAACTATGTTTGCCCATCTATAAGGTACTGGATATCATAATTGGTTCTAAAGACAAAGATTAAAAAAATGGAAGTTTTTGTTATGAACTCCCATGTAAAAGAGGAAATTATAGTATAAAAAATAATATTGCAGTAAAAGAGGAAATTATAGCATAAAAGATAATAGTGCAGGACCATATAGAAATACAAGGGTCAGAAAGAGACAGTAAAATGTAATGGCTAATAGCACGGACTCAAAAGCCATTTGCCTGTGTTCATACCCTTCTTTTACCACCTACTTCCAATTGTGTGCCTTTGGATTCATAACCTAAATTACTGCTCAGTTTCCTCATCTATAAAATAGGGGTACTAATAATGCATTTGCCTTATCACAAGTGAGGGTTAAACGAATCAGTATAACTTATGTATATATAAATCAAATTATGTAGAGAACAGTGTCCGTTGTGTATAAGGCATTATGTGTTAGCTAAAGCCATAAAATGAAATCTAAGTAACAGAGGGTGGAAAAGGAGAGAAGATTGCTGGGATGAATTAGTCAGGAAAGGCCTTTATAGCAGAGGTGACTCCAAGATGACTAGGAATTGGTAAGAATGGGAATCTGATCTAAAATTATTATAAGTCATAGAAGTCATTTTTAACAAAAAAAAAATGAAATGCACAAAAACTTAAAACTAGTTCTGTGAGTGGGATGGATACTTGTGTGGGGATCAAGACATTTTTACAGTATACGTAGTAATATGTACTGCAGTTGGCTCTCTCAGTCTGAGAAAAATCTAAGGCACAGATTAATTAATCTTCACACTCTATCTGTACCATGGATTTTTTTTCCTGCCTCCAAACCTGAGGTTTCTTAATTAATTAAATCAGATAGTGTCAATATTTTAGCCACTGGCCAATATCAAAGTAAATATAACTGACTTTGCTTTGAAAGGTGTCTGTGATTCCTAATGAGTTGTTAGAAGGATAGACCATCTTTTGTTAAATTTACAAGAAATGGCCCCCAAATTTTCAAGTGAAGCTTAGTAGATTGAGAGCTCCTTGAAGGTTACTGTTGTGTATTTTTTAAAATCTTAGTAGTCTATTCAACAGACACCTACTGTGTGCTAGAAACTGTATTATGTGCATTTAAACATAACAGATGACAGATGACACTGGAGCTAGATGTGAAATGGAAAAGTGTAGGTTTTACCGTACCGTGGTTTGGAGTTACGTTGATAGGTTTTGCAGTATGTGAGACCTTTACTACTGTTGTCTTTCTTCAGTTATGTCCAGTTATTTCAGTGCTTGAGGGATTGAAGCATAGAAAACTTAAAAAAAAAATAGATCTTAATTTGAACCAACAGCTAGTGGTTACACATGGAATTAATGGGAAGACTGTTCACTGGTATTTATTTTAGAACCGAGTCCATCCGGCCGAAGAAAATGGCAGTGCTGAAAATTCACATTTTTCAAACACCCAGTTCATTTGGCTGCCATAACCTTGTGGCTGCAATAGATTTCTTTCATTTTTTATACTACATATGTAAGAGTCAGATTTTATACGGGACACAGAGTTGTATTTTCATTTGATAATAGTCCTTTGGTTTTGATACAGATTAAATAAAATCTATGGCATATACTCTGAAATATGAAATTGTACATCCTAAAATAATTTAATTTGCAGTTCCCTACAGTGTGGAGACATTTCAGTAACCTAACAGATACCACAAGTTAGTCTATGAAGTTTGTGGGTGACTTCCATGCCAGAGTCTATGGAACTCTGACATTTATGTAATTAACCAAACGTCTGGGATTCAGTTCTAGTTTGGTCTTTGACCAAGCATTCAATTCTTGAATGTGATTAAGAAGCTGATGTATTTTTAAGCCCTGGCTTCAGTTCCTAGAAGCCATGATACTAAAATCATTTGGTTTCTAAGCATTTCCTTGTGGAAGGGATAACTTTCATTAAATAGTATATTGGTTTTTTTTAGGAGGTATTTCAGTTCAATATCCTACACAACATTGATTCTCTCTACACAACATTCCCTTTCCTGTGCACATCTCATTCTTCATTTTCCAGATTTCAGCTTAAATATCACTCCCTGGAAGGCCCTTTTTGAAGGATCTATGCAGCATCTACGAGGACATTATCTACTTCAAATTATCTTAAATCACTGTAGTATATTTATCATTATGTGATAGCTAGCATTCACATATTTTTAAATGTCCCAAATATATGGAAACTGTCAACTGCTCTTACTGTTTTTGCTTGGCATGACTCAGATAATTGTTTTTTGACATTCTGAAATTATTTCTCTTTTCTGACTTCAGTGAATGTTAGAAAAGATGAATGAAAACAAACTTGTTTTGATTTTCTTAGTTGACTATATAAGGTCTAAGAACTTCAACATCTAGCATTTTTTATATTTAGTTAAAGTTTTTAAGAAGACTTTGAAAAGAACAAATCTTCTTCAAAGCCTCTAATACTTTTAAGTGTGTTCTTCTCTCCTTTCTTTCAGTAGAAACTCAATGCAACTGATTATCTTCTCTGCTCCAGAACTCTGGGAATCAGCTTTTGATGGTCACACAGCCCTGTCATATTCAACATGTTCAAAACTGACCTCATCATATATTCTCCAAATTTCATCTCTAAGAATCCTTCCTCTGACGTGCCTCATATTGATTTTTGGTACCATTTTCCACTACCACTTCTGAGCTAAGCTCTGAGAATGGTGTGACATTCTCTCTCTCAATCCATCACTTCGGAAGTCAACACATGTATCTATGTAGATTTATACATACATTTGTACCTGTCTGTAACCCCTATAATAAATACCTATGGCAGTTGTTATTATCTATCTGTCTATCTATCTATCTATCTATCATCTGTATCTATATCTGTATTTATCTTATATTTATCTGTTTACCTCTATGTCTATTTTCCTCTTTGATAAAATTTAAATCAGTTCCTTCCTCCCTAACCCCACCAGCTTTACCACTTCCTGAGTTCAGCTCATTATTTTGGTATGAGTGACTGAATTCGACCTTCTATGTTGCCCACTTCGGTTCATTCTGCCATCACAGAGTGATTTGTTTTTCTCTATTCAGTCAGTGTCTTCTGTGCAAGCTCCCTCTATGGCTCCTGAATACTTCCAGGATAAAAACTAACATGTCAGGATAATGTACTCAACTCTCCATGACGTTACCCTTGTTACTTTTATTATTTTCAGTCTTATCTTTTCCTTCTTCTGACTTTGAGCTTTAAATAGAAAAATGTTGAACTGTTTATAATACCTGAATGTACTCTTCTTTTCCTTGTACATTCATTACTTTCTCTCTGAAATCCTCTCAATGCTTTATTTATCCCAGTTAACTACTGTGTTCCCTTCAAAATTTAGCTAAGCTATAGTTTTATCTAAAATGAGCTTTCAAGCCTTTCATTTTGGGTAACTGCTTCCTGTTTCCAGAGTGTTGTGAATATCCCTGTCAGTATTTATTACTCTGTATTTATTGTTTGTTTGTTTTTCCTTTTTCTGCCTTTCCCACAAGGCTATCTGCTTATTTCAGGGAAGAATTATCTTGTTTATCTAAATGTTTGTTATATCGTGTAGTGTCTGGTCCAACGTTTATCAGCACATGTAGGTGAATGAAAAAGTCATCATGGAACAAAGAACATTGGCTTCTATGTGAAAAATTTCTGCAGCTGGGACCAGGAGGTATAAAATGTAGTCTCAGGTCCTGTTTTGTGTGTGTCAGGAAATGTTCTAAGTATTTTTCATGTATGAATGCGTTGCGTCAGTGCAATTATCCTAAGAAATGAGTATTATTACTACCCATTTCCATAACAGAAAATTGAGACACAGAGGAGTTTATTTACCTAAGATCACACATCTTAGCCTGGGTTCCTCTGAAGGCAGAGTCTAAGGCAAAGAGTTATCAGCTAAAATTTTATTAGAGAATCCAAAACCAAGGAAACAGGAGCTAGGAAAAAGGACCCCAGACAAGCAAGGAGAGAGTCAATGTGAGGGAGCATTACTCCGCTGATTAGCACTTGGTATCAAATTCAACTGTTGTGAATCTCTCAGGATCATCTTCAGAGAGGTTTTATAATGAACGGATCTCAGGATTGTCTATCAAGAAGAGAAAAAGGGAGGAATTATCAGAGGGTTTATGTGTCCCCATGGTCAAATGTTTTTTTCTGACATTTACTTCTGAATTGGGCAAGCACAGTTGTCAAAATGATCCCATGGCGTTTTGTGGCCTTTCATCAACAGAAACGCACGAGAGAAGGATGCACTGCAAGGGGATGACTCAAGCTGGAGTTGATTTTCTTCCCATCTGAGGTCCGTGCATAGGTGGTTGATGCGGCAATGGCTTGAAAGAAATGGCAGCCAGAGGCCCTGGAGAAGGGGTGGCTGAAAGGATCTTCTGAGACACATGAGAAAAGGGATACATTCCTCTAATAAGCAGTGCAGCCCTCAGCAAATGCTGGCAGTCTCACTTCAGGTCCTACGGTCCATGTCGCCCTTCAGCCTGGGCAACAGTGGCCCTTGCCTAGTACTTTGGTGGGACATACGTCACCAAGACACACACAAAAATAAAATTACTAAAGAATAGGCTGCCTCTGTTTTCTGTCACAGAGCCACCTAGAAGCCTCACATCTGCTCTCTTGACTGTATATCGCTTAGGCCCCAGGGAAATGCTTCTCCACAGCTCTTTCTCTGCATCCTTTATCCAAAGCCATGACTGAGGGTTATTTGGCTGCTGACATGGAAGACAGACACTGACACAGAGCGTGGGAGGATGTCATCAGCTGCAGCACTTAGGCAAGAGGAAAAGACAAAGGAACTTGGCAAACTCTTCTGTCAGCATAACTACAACAAATTCTTACCTACTTGAATATCGTTAGTCAGTGTTCCCATTCATAGGGAGTACTTACAAAGGAGCATATTTGCAGTTGTATGTGACATGTGAGGCTATTCTCTACATGGACATCTGAATTACTACTAAATGTTAGAATTATGAATAGTTTTTTTAAATAAAATAAGTTAGCAGAATTCAAGTAAGGTTTTAAAATTCAGCTACTCATATATAAAACCTAGACTTAAAATTATTATATTAATTCATTATAATTTGTGTTCTCATAATTTTAGTAGATAACATTGAATATTTTAGAGAAAAAAAATAATTTTCTGAAGCACATATAAAATACAATTTGCTTTTACATTTGCTTTAAGGTATACTGTGTGATGGAAATAATTCAACAATTGCAAACTCTGAATATAATATTATTATTTTAGTTTTTTACATCATTAGATGTTATTAGAACACAAATTGTGTAGAAATCTAGCTAATAATAGCACAATTCATGATTTTGCTAAAATAAAGACAAATAAATTTATGCAATAAGTATATAATAATTAATGAATCATACATGTTTATTTTATATACACCCAGAGAGTCCCAGCCAATCAACACAACATCTAGTCATATGATTAATAATTGAATTTAGCAATCTGGTATTTGTCTGAATTAGTCATTCAAAAACCATAGATTTAAACATAGTTTCTAGTTTATTATTATCAGTGGTATATGATAGAACATTTTACTTAATAGTTACAGTTAGAAATATAACTTTTAAATAATTAGTTATAATATGTGTGGTCCCATTTGCACTCTTGCCCCAGACTTCACAAACGTTAGGGTTGGTTTTGCCCGTGTTTATAACCGAAGCCTATTCTCTGCTCTACAGTATTCTGCTCCACTCCACCCGACTCCACTCCACTCCACACAAACTCTACTCTACTCTAGTCCACTCTACTCTGCTCTCCTGCTACACTATACTGCCTCCCTATTATTAATATTTCAGGGACTGGTATGACCGAGCAATTCATTCCAGTTAAACAGTTGTTACTAAACTGACAAAACTAAGAAATGATTTAAGCCAGTTAAACTATAGGTACTTTGTTTAAAAAGATCACGTTTAACCATCTACGTGCAAATAGGAAAACATAGGTGACAAGAACTAAACATTCCACTCTATAATATGGTACACCATAATGCTTTTAGTTTTTGAGAAAAGTCCTATTCAAACTTTAGCCATCTTCTCAGACTCCTCAGAGGATTTCATTTAAATCACCTTAATTAATTCCTCCTGCTGGGAGGAAACCTGCCATTCCTGTTCTCGGATTAACTCAGGTAAATTTTCTGATGCTATACATTTCCTAAATTTTGGGCTTATTATCTTGTTTTTTATAAGACAAAATACTTTCTGGACTTACAGAAATTTTATTGGGTAGTGTTAAAAATATTTCTAAAAGATTGTAGTTTTGCTGGGTTTTATAAATTCCCTTTTTAATAGATTACCAATAAGAAGCTTCTGAGGGGGCTGAGGTGATAAAAATCTTGTGATTTTTTTTAACCTCAAATGCTATTTCATCTCTACTTTTCTCCATTGAAGTCACAGACTCTGGTCAGTACTTTTCAAAGAGATACTGTTGATTTGATACTTAGCTTTTCTGATTATGGTTTTTTTTCTCTAATTATAGTTTTTGTAGGTTACAATCACGCCATAAAAATTGGAAGATTATAAAATGTTTCATTCTCGGTCTCCCTTTGAAAGACAAAGGTGAAGATATGGTATATAGTCATCTCGAGAGAGTACTCGTATGGCAATTAAGCCCATCTTCAACCACAAAGTAATCTGAGCATGCTTTTGTTTTCCCCAACAATTATGTTTTCACCTCTGACTTCATTATAGAAATCTTCCAAAGGGAGTTCCCTGGTGGTGTAGTGGCTAGGCTTCAGTGCTCTCAGTGCTGCAGCCTGGGTTCAATTCCCAGCCAGGGAACTACCAAAAAAGAAAAAGAAAAAAAAAAAAACAAAAAAACAAGATGCAAATTTAGATATTTTGTGTCCCATATGGAAAAGGTCCTTTTATTTTTAATCTTTTGTATATAAAAACTAAAACAAAACCTCCTAGTTTCTTCTTTCTTCTTTTAAAATATTTGTTCAAAAGTTCCATTTTCACTTACAGGTTATCAATTTATTGTAATATATTCTAAGTTAAATTCAGAAATATAGAATACAGTCTTTAATTCTCTGAAGCTTTCTATCAGAAGTTTTGCGTAGTTTAGGCCCATTCATCTGAGATAGCAAAGCCACTCATGGGCTAA
Organism: Lyroderma lyra; assembly: GCA_004026885.1. NCBI lineage: Eukaryota > Metazoa > Chordata > Mammalia > Chiroptera > Megadermatidae > Lyroderma > Lyroderma lyra. The sequence goes on along the minus strand of PVJL010001483.1, from coordinate 101,019 downwards.
AATACTTTTAAAATAATCCAAATATTCATTCTCAAGTAATAATGCAAATGAGACGCAAGATTAGCATAATGATTTTAAAAAGTTTTTACATCTGCTCTGCTTTTATGGGGCATGTATATATTCTTAATGTTAAATCCTGATACAGGAGGGAAATCAGTTGTCCAGGCATGCTTGATTTCTCAATGCCAAGCAACTCCATGTTTATTTTAGATGTTCTTCTGAACTTGACCTGAGCCAAATGGAATCAGCAGGACAGCTGAGAGGATGAGCACACTGGTGAGGGCAGAGACTCTCTCACCCTTCTGGTTGAGTTAGTTCTATAACTCGTACTTTCCACTACAATTATTTCAAAGTTGAGTAAGAAGTCAAGACATCCCGACAGCATATTTCTTACAAAATCCTCTTTGGTGCCAGAGTCCTATACAAATTTCCTGCTCCAAGACAGACGGATGGTCATAATTGTGATGATTTGTAATGTTCATTTGACCATCTTCAAGCTACAAATATTCAGGATATTTTGCCTAAATTAAAAACTTTTCAAAGTAAATTAAATAATTTCTTTGAAAAGTTTAGGGTAGTGAAAGTCTAATGTGTGTGTGTGTGTGTGTGTGTGTGTGTGTGTGTGTATGGTTTTTGTTGTTGCTGCTGCTCTATGCATTGCATTTATTTCTGCTTGTAAGTTTAAGTTATAATATTAATAATATGTATCTTAAATAGATATTAATGCAGTTTTCTAAAGTGACTGCTTTATCTGTGGGAAAAATGACTGTAGACAAACAGGTTGTGGTTATATGTCTAAAAACTAAATTGTTCTTTACAAGAACAATTTTTTTTTCCTTAAGAGCTGGCAATCTCCTACTAAGATCAAATGGCTTTTAAAGACAAGTGGTGGATTTAAATGACTGAAATATTTGGAATGCAAGTTAATACTTAGAAATTTGCAAATGGAAATACTTTAGAAGATGCCAGCTAAAATCAAAATGTTTTACTGAATTCAGAAGTAAAAGGGTAGGCAATGTAAAATGTAAAAGACTGAAAGTGATATGTTTCTAGGGCCAAAGAGCCATTTCCGTTTTATTTATAGGGAGTTTGTAGAATAGGACTATTTACTCAAATGTGATAAATTATTCACATTGTGGTTTTCAATGTATGATAAATACAAAGCATTACCTAATCCAGAATATATGGAACATCCCAGAATCCCTAGCTATTCCATCAAATACCATGAGTTACAGCTCCACTGCAAATACCCACCAGACATCCTCTGCTATACCTTTGTGATTTGCACACAGTAAACCCCTCTGCTTATGGTGTCCTTTCCTCTTTTTTTCTCCCAATTTAGAAAACTCTTTCTCATCCCGCAACAGCCAACTTAACATCATGATTGTTTGAAGCCTACCTTGGTTTTTCCAGGCAAAGTGAATTCATTTTTTCCATTAATTAAATATTTATAATTATTTAATTATTGATAATAAATTCATTTTTAGCATACTTAGTACTGTTTAAAAACCCCAAACCTCAATGCCAAGCCTGTATTCCATGATTCCAGAAAGCTTCTGTGTTCTTTGCCTCAAAACATTCACAATGCGTTTGTATGTAATAGAAAATTGAATCCCATTTGTTGAATCATTGCTGTGCTTCTCTACACATTCTTTCTCTTCATCCATCTTTCTTTGTCTGTGTCCCCACTCTCCCACTCTTCTCCCTACCTCTCTAACTTTCCATCTATACCTGTGCCATCACTGGAAGTAACTCTTAGTTCCCAAATTCACATTAAGATGTACACTTGGAAGGGTCTGCTTGTTTTTTTAATCAGTTACAAAATTCTCTTATTTAGTGTACTTTTTAAGTTTGCAAATGAGACAGTTCTAAAAACTAGCCAATCAACCTATTCTAAGATGATGTCATCTAAACCCCACACAGGCAAATATTTTGCAATATATATTGTACCCAAAGGTGGGTAACTCTAAAGGTGCCACAGAGCTGGGGAGCATCTACGCCGTTCCTTCAGTACATCCTGAGGACCATCCGTCAGTGCCTGAGGACCTCAGAGCACCCACAGACTGGTGGGAACACACATGCTGATTCTCATGTAACATTTTTTAAAAGTTGACTTCATTTTTTAAATTTAATATAAATGAAATATGAATAAAAGTTTTATGTTATTTCTTATTTCACATTGGAGACCATCAGTCAAAAAAATTTCTTTTACCAACTACATTATGCTCTTCAAAAGACATTATGGGGCTATGTTGGAAATCACCCTTATAGCAAAATACAACAGTTAACTGTTAATGTTTTCAAGGTTCATCCATATTATAACATATATCCATACTTCATACTTTTTAATAGTCCAACAGTATTACATTGTATAGGCATACACATGTTATTTGTGCATCAATTGATGGACTTTGGGGCTCTTTACATTTTTTAGCTATTATGAAAAATGTTGCTCATCAATATATTTTATTTATTTTGGGGTACATTGTATACATAGGAGAGTAATTACTCTATCATATGGTAACTGATTTTAACCTTTCCAGGAAATAGCAGATTGTACCATTTTACTATTTTTTACATTTTTTCCACCATCAATGTATAAAGGATTCAATTTCTTTAGATCTTCACCAACACTTATAATTGTTCTTTATGATTACAGCCATCCTGGTGGGTATGGGGGGATGTCTCATCCCTGACTTGTATTTTCTTAATGGCTAATGTTATAAAGCATCTCCCCTTCCCTCCTTCCAGCCTTCTTGGTTCTCTCTCCCCTCTCTCTCTTCCTCTCTCTCTATCTCTCTCTCTCCCTCTCTCCTCTCTCCTCTCTCTTTTCCTCTCTCTCTCTCTCTCTCTGCCTCTCATTCTCTCTCTGTCTTAAATAAATTAAATACATAGTAGAAACCGTAATACTTAATAAAATCTATTTGCTCCAGGGCAATTAAAGGCCAATCGATCTGTGAGCAGCTGAGGCAGTAAAAAGCCCATCCATTGTTCTGCAGCTTCTTTTTCCAAAAGCTAAGGCTTCAGAAGATCTTTTCTGAGACGCCATACTAACCATCAGCCCAGTCCTTGTGTTATTACATGAGGTAAGGGCCTCTGCTAACCTTGTTAAATGCATGGCATGAACAAACACATTTCTATTGGGTTAAACCACAGTTTTGTTTTGTTCGTTTTGGCTACCACAAAATACCCAAGTCTATCTCAACATAGGTCCTTCTACTTAGATTTTCCTTTAGTTCTTCAGCTATTAAGAAGTAGAACAACTTTCATGAAGTAATTTGACGAAACTGCTTGTTTCTGCTTATATAACATAATGACCTTAAAAGTATAATCATTTTTAAATTACAAAATGTCTTACGTAAGTTAACACAATTTTTCTTCCTAGAATGTCTGAGTTAAGTAGAGTTGCATTAACGTCCACACTTTACAGATAAGGAAACTTGGGTTTAAAGTGATTAAGGAAATTAATCACTTAACATTGTATGCCCAGCCAGCAAAAGATTTGTCCTGCAAATCTTGGCCAGTTTCCTCCTGGTCCATACATTTTCTCACCCTGAGTTTTCAAGACTTCTAGGACCTCTCTTTCTATATCATTTACTCACAATTTTCTATCTCTGAATAAACTCGGTATTTCATGCTCTTGGATCATTTAGGGTGTTTCAGACAAATAATATATTCAATCATAATATCAGGCAAGTAGATAATGATTGGATTTTTCCTCCAGCTGTTTTCAAAGTTTATATGCGAAGTCTAAAAGAATCAAATGCCATCATGGGCAATACATTGGTTATCATCAGTCAAGATCTTCTCTTACAGAAATTATGCAATTTAATTTTTTGCAATGTCTTTGTCTGGCATTGGTATTGGGGTAATGCTAGACTTTTACCAAGCATATAGAAGTGTCTCCTCCACCTCAGTTTTTTGGAAGGCTTGAGAAGAATTGGGTTTATTCTTCTTTACATGTCTCATGGAGTTGACCAGCGAAGCTATCTGGTCTTGGGCTTTTCTTTGTTAGGAAGTATTTGATTACTCATTCAATCCTTTTACTGAGTATTGGTCAGCTCAGATTTTCTATTTCTTCATGGTTCAATTCTGGCAGGTTATATGCTTTTAGGAATTTATTCTTTCTTTTAAAGTTATCCAGTTTGTTGGCTTATAATTGTTCATAGTAGTATCATGTAGTCCTTTGTATTTCTGTGGTATCAGTTGTAAGGTCTTCTCTTTCATTTGTAATTTTATTTATTTCTGTCTTTTTTCTTCTGTGTCGAGATAAAGGTTGTCAATTTTGTTGATCTTTTAAAAAATACTCTTAGTTTTGTTTATCTTTTCTACTGTTTTATAGTTTATGTTTCATTTGTTTTTGTTCTAATCTCCATTGTTTTCGCCCTTCTGCTAGCTTGGGGCTTGTTTTGTTATTTTTCTAGTTCCTTGGTAGGTAAAGTTAGGTTGTTTCTTTGAGTTCTTTTATCTGAATGTAGGCATTTATCACTATAAACTTCTCTCTTAGAACTGCTTTTGCTGCATCCTATGAGTTTTGGTATGCTGTGTTTCCAAGAAATAAATGCTACCCAAATTGGAAATGAAGAAGTACAAATTGCCTCTGTTTGAAGATGACATGACCTTATATATAGAAAACACTAAAGACTCAACCAGAAAAAAAGTTAAAACTAACAACTTGAGTAAAGTTACAGGATACAAATTCAACAAACAAAAATCAGTTGCATTTTAATACACTAACAAACCACCCTTAAAAGAAATTAAAACAATCTGGTAAGTATCAAAAACAATAAAATATTTGGGAATAAATTTAACAAAGGAGGTTAAAGATCTGTAAAGACCTCGTCTTTTCTTTCCAAAGAGACAAACAAGGCTGGCAATAGGCGAAGCAGTTTATATACTCTGCATGTACTTTGCTGTTCTGAAGTTTATTCAATATTGAGTTACCATATGATGACGAAGAGCACTACTCCGGCAAAGGGATCGCCAAGCAAGGAGACCAACTGGGTTTGACAGATCTCTTACTTTATTGACTAAGCAAATGTATTCACAAGCTCAGCCCTTAAAAATACAAGCATGACACATTGCATCCCCAAACTATATACAGTGAGATGTTAACAGTATGGGACTCAGTGAATTAAACAACACTTCTCTACTAAACTGCCTCTCCAAATGTTGAGTGTGCTAATATGTGTTTTGAATCTCCACAAAGAAAATGAAGCCTAAAATGTCTCTAATGTTGTTTGATAATACAGACTTACTTTTGTGCATTGTCCATTGTGGAACCCAATTTGGGAAGTGTAAGTGTACAGAATACAACTCTGCACTAGGAATAACGATGTCTTAGATATTCTCTAGCTCTGAAACTTCGGCAAGCTATTTGATTTCTGGACTTCAGTTAATAATACTATTCCTGTCTATTTCAAGGGAAGAAGTAAGAAGAGCACAAGATCTAGAGAATTAGGATTGTTCATATCCATCATTATATGTCCATCACCAAACATAGTGTTGATATATGGTGAATACTCAATGATTTTTTATTGGACATTTCAATTAAACAGCATATTTGTGTGTGTGTGTGTGTGTGTGTGTGTGTGTGTGTGTAATACTCACATATAACTAAATAGTTATTAAGTACTTGATAAGTATAAAATAGTGTCTCATAACATTAGAATGACTCACCTTAACTTGAACATAATTTCTGGTTTTCTCTCTGCCATTATAATTTTGGGTGCCTTAAGATTTCTTTTTTCCTCTTGTGTGAAGAGTCATAATTAGCCACTCCCGATGACTATTATTAGAGTCAAATATTACTTCAGCAATAATTTTGGGAGGAGAACAGTAGTAGAACATGAAAAAGTATAACAGCCTCCCCAATACTGTATATGATGTTGCTGAGGACTTTTTTATTTTAAACACATCATTGAATCCATTACCAATTTAGCAGGTTTTTAAGGGCAGTATGTTGTCTAAGGACAACAGCCATTTGTGCATTATACCCACAGGGATGTAACAGACTAATAACTTGCACAGAAACAAACAAAAGAAAGTGTTTTGAAAGTGAGTACACAAATTAACATCTGATTTCAAAGATACATTTATATTTCATTACTTTAGATAAATTATAATTCACCGGAATGGAAACTGAATATTCCAAAGAAAAAAAAATTCACATTTTTTTTCTGGTCCAAAGCCGACGTGGACTTGTGCAGCTGTGGGGGAAAAGAAAGGCTTTCAAAGACCCTCAATAGACGTGCTTCAATAAGACACCCTATTGTTCCAAAAAATGCTTCAATAGAAAGGTCCATTTTTAAGAAACCATTCAAAGGAATAAGCCAAATGTAAAAGACATGTGTCTGGCATCCCAGGTAACCTTACTTCGCCCCTTCTGACTTGATTCTGTTTCATGTCAGACACACACTAGACAAGTGGATGTGAAAGGAAAAGGCGACTCGAGCTTTATTGGCTGATCCATCACAGCCATTCTTAGTAATGTTTCCTCCATTGTCAACACTTCAAATAGAAACCATGCCATAGATACTGCCAGTGAGAGATTTGGAAAACGGGCCACATCAGTGACTTACTCTGCCCCCAACCACTCCTACCCTCCCACACAAGAGTACGTTGGAACTTATTATTCCGATACTATAAGAGAAGTTTGGGGAAAATTGACACCCCTTCCTGCTTCACTGTTACCTCATTCAGTGGCATCCTGGAATTTTACAACAAAATCTTTGATAAGTTTTTATTGATATTCCAACTCCAGAAAGTATGCTAGGAAATTTTAAAAAGAAGTCATTTACTGATAGATGTTCAGTATATTCAAGATTTTTAAAAATATTCCACTATCTTCAAGTGCATTAGGTTACAAACTAGAATTGTATACTGATTTTAAAATGTTTAGAGAAAAAGGACAGACATATATCTTCCATATAGCGATATTATTCTTCAAAAAAAAAGCACGTAATTCTGATTAAGTCATTGCTACTTCTAGCACATCATGCTTCCCAGTATCACAATGACAATTTGTCTTTACATCATGAAAGACATCAGAATTTTGGTTCATTGAACTAAAACTTTGTATGCATTATTTAATATACAATGCCAACACCCCCCCACACACACACACACATTATCTCAGAGCTACCGTTCTGCTCTTAGAGTTTGCAGATACCTACATATCAGGAATCTATGTGCCTATATTCCATGTTTATCTACTCCCACTCCCATTCCTTTCTACTCTCATTCAAGAAGGAAAATGGAGAGAATCCAAAAGTCCATTCTGCAAAGACTAAAATGGGGTGCCATACCGTGCCACTCTGACGAATTCCTCATCTCTCTCACTGACTCTATTTTCTTTCTGACTCCAGTCCAGCCAGCATACCACTCTCAGACAAACATCTCAAAAACCTAACTTTCCTCGCCTAATCACTTGATGAAGCACCTGCCAGGTACTCTCATTTCCTACCACATCATGTTCACGTACATCAGCCTGACTTCAGCCCTCTGCATAAATAATGCGGCCGTGACATGTGTCCCATTCGTCCAGAACAAACAGCAATCTTTCTAGAAGAAAAACTCCTTCCCTGCCTTCTACCATTAGAGGTTATATTTGTTACCAGTTCTGTGATTTGGTTTTTGTGGCCACCCCACACACACCTGGATGTTGTTCTTAATCGTTCTTGAACTACTTAAATAAAACTATATTAATGGCTTCTCTGAATGAAGGCTGCTCTGAACATTCCTGGCAGCTTTCTCTTTAATGTTATGATTTCACTCAGAGTGAGTGACATCTAGCTGGCCACTTCATTATTGCCTAAGTTTGTCCTGACTGTTAGTCTTCTCTTTCCATGATCATGATAACCTCTTCACAGGGCCATGTCTAGTTCATTTATTTTAGCAAAAGTATGACTTATTTGAGGAGAGAAGTAGAAGGGAAACCTCTTTCTCTTGCTTTGCTCTCCCTACCCCCATCTTTCTGTTTCTCTAACTGCACAAATTTGGGGTCAGACAGACAAGAGCTATGTAATTTTATTACAATGTAATTTCAGACTAGTTATTGACTAGTTTATTGAAACCCTGTAAGTCTCAGTTTCCTCCTATAGATAACAAGAATAGCATCTAACTCATGATATATGTGAGACCATTAGCACTATTCCTGGAATATAGTAAGTACTCAATAAATAGTATATTTTTCTAATCTACAAGAGAGAATCTGTCTAACGATTAAAACAATAAACCTTAAAAAACATAAACCTGGCTTCAAATTCTAGCTCTATCATTTATTAACTTACTCAGGTCTTCTAAACTCCGTGTCCTTTGTTTTCCTTCTTTTTCAACTTTTGGATAGTACTTTCTGCAAAACAGTGGGGTGACTGAATGGCCAGGCGGGGGTTCCCTGATGGTGTAGTGGCTAGGCTTCAGCACTGCCACCACCACAACCTCGGTTCGATCCCCACTCAGGGAAACAAACAAACAAAAAATGTGACCAATATGCCAATAAGCATGATGCATGTGCACGATGGCCATGGAGTTAAGTTAAATGAGGTAGTGGGAGAAGATATAACCCTCCCCTGTCCCTGGAGCTAGCACTCAGCTTCCCCTGCTTTTCTTCTCATCATTAGGTGAAAGGATATCCAACTATTACTTTACATTGAAAACACAGGTTCAATTCAATCATCAGAATGTTTAGTCTGATATAATAGTGAAAACTCCAAATCTGATTTAATATGCAACCTGATCCCCTTCCCAGCTGACACCTGTTTTAGGCCGGGACTTACTACCACACAGGGGACTCTGGCACGTCTCCCTTCCTGCTCACCACTTCTCCCAGTCCACACCTGCATCTCAGGATCGAAGTTGGAGGGAATGAAAAGTAATGCCTGGGTGCCTTTATGCCTTCGGATCTAGCAGGCAGTTAAAGCTGGCAACTCTTAGCCGAAGGGCACACAAAGGATGAGAGCAAACCCTTCCCCTAGGAGTTACTGCGGAGGGCCTTCGGAGTATTCTCGTAGGCCAATCTCTCCCATGGCTCTCTCAGTCCCAGCAGATAACATTTCTATTCTAGGGCTTAATTCCTGCTTCAGCTACTCCTCACCAGCTGAACATCCTTCCCCGGGAGTCTTCTCATGCCTCCAGAAACCCCAAGATAGACCTGAGAAGACCTAAGATCATTTTATTCCAGGGTTCTCTTTCAGATGGTCCACACCTAACACTCATGCATCTTCCCTTGTCCTAAGAAGCTCGATCACCACCCTTTGATACTCTATTTACCTCTCTTTAGATTATAGATTTCCAAATATGAGTTGGATCTAAGCCATAGTCCACTGAAAGTTTCTTAAGCATATATCAGATATTCATTCATTTTTCTCTCTTAAGTCCTTATCTTTCCAACCACTAAAGGAAGAGAGATTTCATAGCAAAGGAATAGCTAGCTCTCTCTGAGGAGATATCTCCTCAAATCTTTTCTCTCTAGTCTTCTTTCTAGACCTTTAATTTGCTTGAAGGGTCAAAGACATACAGAACAGGTTCTTGTGGCCCTTCCAATGAAACCCTTCACATGGGGTAGACAGGCTGCCTCGTGCTTACACTAACTTTTACCCTGATATCTGCCCTGTTATTCCTCATAACTGAGAAGGAAGGGAAAGTCAGTAGGATTCCTGTTATTATTTATAAAGCACATAGAAGTGCCTGGCATCAGAACTGGCTACTCACTTTTCTGGGCCAGAACAAAATGAGTATGCAGGCCCTCTTAGTCACAAATTATTAAGAATTTCAAAATGATGCGAGCAGAGCATTAAACTGCCCATCTAAGTGGGGGTCCCCATGTGACAGTGCAAGTTACATGCCCCTGAAGTCAGTCCTAGAAAACAGTTGGTAGAAATAGTCCTGTTGTTAGTTCTCATATCCCACAAAATCTGACTTTGCTCAGATGTGCCTGGATAGGCCTACCAGCACTGAAATCTTACTGCTAATCCAGTACAACAACCCCATTGAAGTATATTTGTGCACTTTTCAAAACAGATTTTATGCTGAAACAAGAATCAGTCTATTTAGATCAGAACAGACTTTCCCAAAATTAACTGGCCACTTCCCTGATAAATAGGGCTTCCTTAATATCCTTTATTTGTTTTTCCTGATACCATTCAGTTGAAGACAGCAAAGATGTGCGGAAAGCATATGAAGAACTACTACCTATACTGATAGCCTCTTTGTTTCTGCTTTGAAAAAATAATAACAGAGTAATAAGACAAAAACAAAGAGTCCTATAATCAGAAATACTGAAGATGAAAGTACAACGTGCTATCTATCGAAGTACCTAATGCATGCCATTATTTCCATTAAAATACTTTGTATTGGGAGAAAGTAAGACGTTTCTTGGAAGGGGGTGGATTGCCTGGCTAATTCAATGGCACAGAATCTAGCATCCCGGAGGTAAGGTTCAGCAGGAGCTCATCGAGTCAGCGTTGAGAGGCAGACACCGCAGATACCATCCATCTCCCTGACACATGCAGGGCCTCATTGTGCGGCTGCCAGGCACAGTCGGCGGAGATGAGAATGTCACAGAATACAGAAAGGGAAGCAGGCCGTTGGGCTTGTTATGGCTCTTCTCTATGAATAGCTCCATAAAGTGGCTCTGGAGAGCATTATTCTGAGATGAAGAGATGGAGGTTCAGTCCACAGTCATCACAACGAGCGCGGGCAGTCAAGGAGTTAAGTGAGCGACGCACAGGCGAAGCAGAAGTGCTCGGTGTGAGCAGTGATGAGGGGACCACGTCTTCTCTCAGAGCGGTATTTTTGATGCAGATGCTGAGTCAGATCAGCTGCCTCTGGACATGGGTGATATTCCAGCATCCTGAATTTTAAACCAAAATGAGCAAGAGTACCCGATAGGAAAGACATTACTCACTCATCATTGGAAGGCAATTAAGATGGCCGTGTGTGAGCAGAGCAGGGCAGAATGCAGAGCAAGAAACCCAAATTGTGTGTCCTGTCTGAGGCCTCCTTTCTGACTGAAGAAGAAAACAACAGGAAGAAACATGAAGTGAGTCATCTGGAACAGGCAGACCCGACCAGCATAAAGGTTTTGCATACATAAACACAGCAGAAAGGGATCGCATATGGTCATTTGAGGTTCTGTGACAAGGAAATGGTTTGGGTCAGACTCAAATGAGGAGCACTGGGGGCTAGGTCAACGTGTTACCTTACCACACCTCCCTGTCATGTATGAGGATTACAGGGTTTGCTGCTACGCTGCATGATTTGACCTGTGACCTTTAAATCTGCACGGTATTGATTCTTCATACAAGGATCTCATACGTGTAAGAACCCTCACCGCCACTGCCCACCCAACCCCCGCCTTTCCTTTTAAACAGGACTTCTTTTAGGAAAGAGGGCAATTAGTGCAAAATCTATCAGAAGGCGTCTCAACCTGTCCTCCTGTCTCCAGCCAGGAATGTTCTGGAAGAAGGCCATGTAATTCTCATTATTTGTTAGGCCACGGCCTATTTTTCCAGGCGGTTGTATAAGACGAATCCATTGCCTCATTTCTCTCAGCCTCCCTACAAAGGAGAAAAGCAGACAGATCTTCCCAGACTCAGACAGTGTGTCGTGCACTGCCAAGTGGGCTGAGAAAGCACGTTGCCAAATTGGCGAGCACAGCTCCATGTATCATTCTCTTCCCAGAGTTTCCGCAACAGCAACAAAGATGCTGACCTCTCCAGCACATGAAAGAGAGAGCTCATAGGCGTCTATTTGGATAGAACGAGGACTCTCAAAAGCAGGCGAGAGATGTTGCCATCAAGCCTCAGTGCTCTTCAGAAGTAGCACAGTGAGGTCCGGTCACCAACATTAAAAAACAAACAAACAAACAAACAAGAAACAACCTGAAACAGAAAAATGTCGGGTCAGTTCAATGAATACAGAAGTAGCCTAAATCGTCACCACACACAGGACAAGGTGTGCACACAGAAGGGCCTTAGGCCAAGTCCTGCTGCTAAAGCATTATCAACATTCCTCACAAGCACAGGCTCATTATACTCCTAAAAAATAACAGCCACCCTTTATGAGGTGACCAAGTTTTGGGCATTGCAGCAAGCCCTTTGCGGGGCTTGTCTTTCTGATTCTCACCACCATCCTGAAATTGATCCGTCTTTGCAGATGTGAGCACCGAAGGTGAGAGAGGTTCAGGTACTTGCTCGGTCTAGTAGTGGCAGAGTCCGTCCTCACGGTCGGGCCAGTCCGATGCAAATGTTTTCTACTGTGGGACTGTTTCCCATGTACTGTAGCTGCCCTTGAAATGAACGGTTATGAGCTGTTCATCCTCGTTGGTGTCGTCAGTTGTGCAGGGTAATGAACTTCCAAGGCATGACACTATCGCCCTTAGCAAATGAAAGCCCCAGAGAGACTCTTCCATACATGAATTTAATTTTGTGGGTAAAATGTCTTGGAGATTATCAACAGTTAAAGAAGTGTAACAGAATCACGGCATTTCGGGTATTTCTTTGCCATCCTGGTGATTGATCTCTGTCTCTCTGTCTCTCTCTCTGTCTCTCTGTCTCTTTCTGTCTGTCTCTCTGTCTCTGTCTCTCTGTCTCTCTGTCTCTGTCTCTCTGTCTCTCTCTCTCTGTCTCTTTCTCTCTGTCTCTGTCTCTCTGTCTCTCTCTCTCTCCCTGTCTCTTTCTCTCTCTCTGTCTCTCTCTCTGTCTCTCTCTCTAATTTATTTGTTTGATCACAGCACTCCTTATGCCCATGCTACACAGTGTGAAGGCTGACTCCCATCTGGCCTCTGTTCTCATAGCCCAATAACAAGGCATTCATATTGTCCAGACCACATTCCCGACGGCTGCAGGGCCTCTGGTGGTGGCCAGGAGATTGGAAACTCTACAGCCTCAAAACACTCCATCAAGCCATTCAGCCTGTGGCACTTCACATAATGCTACATGATTAAAGACCATGAAGGTTAAACATTCTAACCAGACACATATGTCTAGCAATGGTCTTTTGAAAACCCCCATTCTGAGGAACCATCTGGACATTCCAGGTGATCTCCATGCCTACTGATGGGGGTCTACTCCATCATACATAATAGTTTGTGTAATCCAGCAGAGAGTGTATTTGATGGCCCCTTTTGTTTTAGCTACTTTAAGAAGAGAGCCAAAGATTGACTTCACTTTCATCAAAAGAATATTGCTACACATGAAAAAGAATGTCTTGGCTCTGAAAGTGTTATTAATAGAATTTAGAACTTGTTCCTGAGCAATTATAAGGATTTAGATTCTAATTGAAACTCTGAAGGCTAGAAGCAATAACTCAGAGAATGGGTGCTACAGGTAGAGAGGAATAAGGAATACCCTTCTAACAGCAAGACTAGTGCATGATTTGAATAGATCCCCCGGCTCTCAGAGTGAGGCGGTCGTAACATCCAACGATCAGATGAGGTCTTATAGCTGTCTCTCCAACATACTCTTTATACAAAAGAGAGAAAGTCAGTAGACTGGGAGCTTGAAGGCTGGACCTCAGACTCTTAAACATTAGATTCATAGGGCACACCATTTTCCTCAAAACCACACTGGATATACTCAGAGACTGGATTAAAATCTATTTGGAATGTCTCAGTAATGAGTCAATGTCTACGAGCAGATAGGAGGAAAGGGGTCAGATACCATTTTCAATTCTAATACTTCATTTTATTCTAGCTAACTTCCTAGGATAAATGGTATAGTCCTGGTGGGTGATAATGTACAAGGTGACCTCTTTAAGAATCGTCCCCTATTCTTAGGGTATATACAAACAGAAGCATCTGTGATTTCAAAAAATATATATTTATGGTATTGTAACAAAAATCACTTCAGTAGAAATCTATCATCTACCTTTTTATTATTTATCTATATATCTATATATGTACATATATGTATACATATATTGTATGTATTATATGTATGTGGATATGTATGTGTGTATATATGTATATATGTGTGTATTATACATATGCATACAATGCTAGCCACATAATTTTATTGAATTATCTAAATAAACCCTTTGCCAATACAGTGCTAGTCCACTTCCTTTCTAGAAGTAATTTCTTAACATATATATTTTTACTACATAATAGAAGATCTCTCAAAGAATGTATAATTTGATTGGAAACTGACTGATTTGTGGAATGCAAAATGAACTTTTATAAAATGTCTCTGAAATGGAATGTTTTGCAGTGGACCACAGCATTTACCAATTTAATATTTGAGGTTTGGAACCCTCAAAACAAGCTCTAGAGGCCGATGCCATTTTTTGATGTACAATTTTGCTGAGTCATGAATATAAAGGTCCGTATGTAAAAAAAATGTCACTTAAGCAGCTGAATCAGATGTCCAACACACACTTTTGCTGAGATTCAGTTGAATTCAGCCAAGACTTTTTGAACTTCTGTTCTTTGACATCAGCTAAGCAATATTTCTCATTAAGCATCTGAAGGATCACTTAAATATTTCAGTAATACTTTATTTAATTTTATGTGGGCAATTGTATGCCATATTAGCAGTCACGAATTTGAGGTTTCTTGAACAAACACAAGCAGCCCTTGTCAAAATCCAGGACCCAATATTAATTTTGTAATTAAAGAAGTCAAACTTTAGACTCAAAGAGTATCATCTTGCCAGAGCTTTGGGCGTTTTTTTGATTTATCATGTATTTATACATACCACATCTTTTACTAACCTTTTCTTGACAACTCATTTATATGACTTTATTTGTACATAAATTTTAAATGTACATAAATTATGCCACTTCTAAGCACTTACTAGATGAAACTCATTCTGATGCTAGAATGCCAACTAAAGCTAATATCACGTTGGCAATATCTACTTAAATTTCTTTTAAATAAAAAGGTAATTAGAATAAACATTTGTTTCAGTTTTTGATATTTAAAATAATTACTGTATAGAATAAGATTCAAAATGGTTAATTTAATTGAAATGTCTAAGCCTTCACAACTAGATCATCCAAAATGGAAGGCTTATGCAGATACATAGATAATGCTTAAAAAATATGCATTATCTCTCTTGAAGTTGGTACTCTTACATAAACAATGACACGAAAGCCATCAGCCAAACCAAAAGTGAACTAGTATAGAAAGTGCTGAATGCCTCTATTATGCATCATTTTAGCTGGGGTAATGAATATTGTATGATCCCTTAACGTCGAGGTAGTTTTGTACTATTTTGGCATCTATTGTTTTTAGAGAGTCCTTAAGTAATATAATAGAGCCAAGCTTAAATGTTATTTTGTTGTTTAGGTCATGATTTTTCCTCTTTTGCCTCCACTTTGGATTATATAAAATCCTGCAGAGGCAAGAAGACACTTTAAAGATACAATAGAAGCAACAATAACTTTAAAGTGACTCTTTCCTGGGAAAAACACAAGGATTTTCATTCGTGATTTCTAATTACAATATAAATGCCTCAAAGATTGCCAAATATTTCATTCCTAGGAAAGGCAACATAAATAAGCATGGTTACAATTATTTTAAAGATTTTTTTAGGGATCATAAGGTTAGTTGACTTGCTTTAAAGTAAATATGTACGTATAGATACAGATAAAGATATAGACTTATCTATCCATTGTCTATCTACCTATCTAAAAGAGAAGAAAATTAAACATTGAGTACCTATTGAAGTAAATAGGAAAATGTATCATAAATGACTTCTTGCATTGACTCTATTCCACCTGGTAGCTTTTTCCAAGCACTAAACCCTTATAAAATTCCAAGCCACTGTTATCAGACCAGTTGTACCAGTTCTGCTTCCTACCTACCCATGCCTCCAGTAAGTCAGCTGTCATCCCTATTAACCAGACAAGAACATGAAAGTATCAACTACGTTTATTCATTTCCATGACTCACTAGGGAACTTAAAATCTTTCTGAGTCCATGGAACTAGTGAGGAATTCCACCTATATCCATTCCAGAGATCTTATTGCCTCTCCCTTCTCTTCCCATCTCTGCCCCTGGTTCATTCTATCAGCAGCTGCTCAGAGGATGCCCACGTCACCTCATCATTTATTTAACCCTCTTACCATCTTGCCAATAATAAACATGTTTATTCAAGAGTTCCACCATTTAGGAGAGTGAACTAATTAGAATCTAGGCAGTCACCTTCTTCCTAAAACTGTCAACTCATCATCTTTCTACATAGGGCTGGACACTTTCTCACCTGAGTACTGTGTGTGCCCACCAAGGGTGATCATTCTTTCCTGACTTCTTTTTGCTTATCCACTTATCCCAATACTCATCCTCACTTACTGATACAGCTACAGATAAATTTATATTTGTATCTTATAAAGAGATATGAATGTAATTTTATAAGAAAATAACCTTATAATTCAACATTCCCACTTATTTTGAAATAAATAAAATATGAATACATCTCATTAGAGTCATTTTTCCCTTATATTACAACTACATTTTACACACTTAATGTAAACCCAACCACTACTTAAATGTAACTATCAAATCAAAGCTTTTAAACATTTATTTTATTTCCTTTTGAACAAAATCAAATCATTGGCATTCAACTTATCATTAGAGCTCTACTACATTTGGAGATCTACTTTAGATTGGTCTCTTTTTCTGTTTTTAGCAGATATTGTTTACAAGAACAACAACAAAAAAAAACCTCTATTCTTTTCAGAGGACTGTTGTGCAACAGACCAATATCTTGATGCTAAATCGGTAGGTAATTCTAGCAGCAGAGGACTTTATTTGATGATAGTTTTTAAAGTCATGAACTGCTGTTTCTGTGTGTCATTTGCTTTCTTCTTCCTAATGAGATTGAAAAATTCATTCTCACCTTTTTTTTCATCTCGGTGATTTTCTATCTATCTCCAATGCTTCATATTGTCCCTCAAAGCCAATCTGTCATTTGATTAAATGACAGATTTTCCCCAAAGATCTAGACTTTAGTTTTTTTATTAAAGGTTAGATATTTTTAAGTAAACCATAAAGGAACTTCATGGTTTATTTAAAAATACCCAACCTTTTTTTCCCCCTGTTTCTTATCCCATTCTAGCTATGGGGAAGAGTAGTATGTTAATAAGAAGTATAATTAGATAAGGATACATCGGTAGAGGTATGTTATTACTAAATGATGCTTGTATATTATTTCTCTTTGTGGTTAAAGCACTATAGTTATATCTAGGTAAAGGACAAGATTAATGTACTAGTTATCATTATTTTTATAGGAATAAGCCCCCTTAAAAACACTTCGCATTGCAAAGTAGCACAATAAAAATATAAATATATATTTCTGCAAATCAACTCCTTAATATGTTTTATATTTTGCCTTCCAGTTACTGTTGTTGTTGTTGTTAACGTTATTTTCTCACAGAAAATTCCAGTACTGAATCTAATCCTTTAAAGGAGCTTGGATACATGCACACAGACATTTAGTACTATTTTAAATAATCTTATAACTCAAACTGAAGTGCAGCAAGTTTAGGACTAAGCATAATCAAGAAGAAACATATTACACTATTGGAAACATCTACCTGAAAGATCATGTAGAGCAATGCTTTATGCCTTCTATAAAAAGTTTACAATATTGTTTGCAATTTTAAGTGCCAATATACAAAAGATCCAGGCACAGTTGAGCTCTAACTTATTCAAATTACAATGTCATAGTTACATTATATTTTGTTACCCTTTCATATCATTCCAAGTAATCCTAGTAGAGTTAGCAAGGTCTCAGATTTTGTTTTCAAATAAAGTAAATCCAGAAAATTCAGAAAGTTGCAGTTAACTTAGTTTGATTACTAACATCTGTAGTCGGCATGCACTAGGCACTGCTTACCTACATCTCCAATTTAGCATCCGTGATAGTTGTAAATTGCCCCACTAAACAATCAACTAAAAATCAATCATCATGAAACATTTTTCAAGTTTTAGTGTAAGTTAGCCAACTGTGTATTTTTTAATCGCTCGACAATTTAAGCTTAGCAGAAGTTCTGTTCAGGGAAATGTTACTGTTTAAGAAAACAACCCATTCTGGTATTAACTGTTACATTTTTACTAAGGCACTGTCAGTTCCAGTTCAGTAAAATAACTTCATTTTAAATAAAATTTATATAATGTAAAGTTATTAATAGTAACATAAAACATTTGGTCCAAATTTGTTTTACTCCTATGATAACAATACTTGCATGCACAGTCACCCTGAGAAAAGTGTTCTTTGATTCCCATTGTAGAGGTAAAGAAAGTAAGGCTTAGAGAAGATAATTAAGTAACAGGCCCCAAGGCAACGCCAGCTGCGGTGGGGCCCACCCAGGATTTTGATTTCAAGCTAGTCTGATTCCAAAGACATTAAATCCAGGTTAAATGCAATCAACGGCTCTACTTTCTTCTACTTTTTTTTTTCCCCTACCTTTGAGAGAACTGGTCAAGCATGCCATACCTTTCCTATGTATTGTCACCTATAAAGATTTCTCTCTAAAATACATCAAAGCGTAGATTGTTTGGGCATGTTTCGTTGTGGTGGTGGTGGTTACTGTTGCCCCCATAGCTTCAAAGCCCGGGCTTGGCACACAGTGGGAACGAGGTAGGTTTTGCTACCTGACCAAAATGCCTTCTTAAGCAACTAATACTAATTTTTCTCAGTTGACACAGGGTGAGTTAAATGCTATCTAGTCACTAAATGAATTTCAATAGAACAATTCCTGGCCTCCTACTTACTTTTATTCTCTACTGTGTCATTGTTGTGTTTTATTTTTGCTCTGTTTTGTTTTTAGCTAAAACTGCTAAATTAAACTTCAAAAAGGACACTTTTTTCCCTCTGCATTCATGGATGCCTCCTGGACTTGTGAAAGGAGGCAAAATATTACCAGAAACCTAAAAGAAGAAGGAAGGAAGCTGTTCACCTCCTGCAGATGGGATCTAGATGACTCATTTGGGACCTGAGCAGGGGGTATATTGTTGTTTTAATCATATAAATTAGATGGGTGGCTCTTTTTGTTGTAGGGGCTACACTGGTGATTTTAAGATCCTTTTGCCAGAAGGCAAACTGGACTCCACAAGGGTGGAGTGTCCTGTGTCCATCTACCTGTCGTGAGGAGTGAGGAACGTTGGGAGGGAAAGCCTGCTAGCACTTGCTGCTGGCTGAGAGTCACCACAGACCTTTCAGTTGTGGTTTCTGACTATAAATGCTACCTCAGCAGGGTGCCAGCTATTCAGTTCCCGGAAAATATACTGTGATTCTTAATGTTTTCCTTCCACCATTGACATATGTATTGGAAATTTATTAGTTGTGAACCACAAGGAAGAAGAGCATTTTAGAAATATCCAGAAAAATAAAATTAAAACACAAATTCTATGGGGGAAAAAAAAAAAGGAAGAGACTGTGTCCTAGCCAATGAAGTCTTTCAGCAGTTGGCTTTAGAGGGAGCAGGATAATGTTTAACCCATAATCATGACTTGAAATTTGCCAACTGCCCTGTCCCTATGATGACCCCAAGAACTATATTCTTGTCTGTTTGGAAGAAAACCGAATACCCAGGTTCTATGCTGTGTCAGTCTTCAGGTTCATAAATGAAGTTGTTTGAAATGCAAATAAATAACAAAAAAAAAATCTCTTGAAATTTCAGGAAACCATACCTGAAATTAAAAAGAGTACCTTACGGATGAGCACTATAAGACTCACAATACACTTGTGACTCAAACAAATTAGTTTGTCCTAGAATATTAACTACTAAATTCTCATACCATTGAGGAAGAACTTGGCCACAATTGTTTAGAAGAGGGGTGTCCAATCTTTTGACTTTCCTGGGCCACGTTGGAAGAAGAAGAATTGTCTTGGACCACGCATAAAATACACTCACATTAACAATGGCTGATGAGCTTTAAAAAAGGTCTCGCAAAAAAATCTTAAAATGTTTTAAGGAAGTTTAAGAACTGGTGTTGTGTCACATTCAAAGTCAACCTGGGCCACATGCAGGTCTCGAGCTACAGTTTGGACAAGCTTGGTTTCAAGGAAAACATGGGTGCCTATAAAAAAGAAAAAATTAAACTTACGAGAAGAAATTAGGAAGAAAAGTTTTATATATACTCGTCTTTCCAAAGACATGGAAGCAAACAGTCTGTGTGGATTAGCATCAGAGGATTCTTAAAAGCACCAGAGCATCTTGTCAGTTGACACAGACACTGAAAAGAATCTCTTTGATTCGAAATCTTACTTTTTGGCTAAAATTATATGAAAAATATCTGAATTGACTAGCTTTTCAACCATTAAACTTTGGTATCCTGCAAGTAGAACTTAGCTCTTCATGGGAAAATATTAGAAAACATCCAAGGTTTAGAATAATTCATTTTTCCTCACAGATTTAAAAAAAAGTATTCATAAAATGAAATTAAACTTTGCAAGTTGAAGCAAACAGAAGCCTATATAAGAGCCTAAAGTAGAGTGAAGCAGTGTAGAAGTTAACTGCTAGACATTTGATGTCTCTCTAGCTTTTATTTCCTTGTCTCTGACCCTAATCTGGTTGGACATTTTTATAAGATGTGTATTTAAAATACAACTACATTGAATTGAAAACAAAAAGGAAAAACCTGTAGTATTATAGGTAAAAGATGTAGTTAACTAAACTAGCTATCAATGCATCCCAGAATAAGGATTTGGGAAAGAATTTCCAAAGAGGAGAAAACTACAAAATTAAATGACTATATTCTTGTATTAGTTTAGTGGGTTCCATTCCATGTGTTTAATGGTTTCAGGTGAATTATGACCTATGGCTATGACACAAGGACTAGAAGTTTCGAGACAGTTCTGAGAAAGCTTAGTTCCTGTTTGGTTCCTGTTAGCTCATGTTACTACTTAACAAATATCCTTGAAACTTTGTAGCTTAAAATAATAATAATTTTATAATACTTAACAATTTGTGAGTCAAAAATACAGTCATAGCTCTGCTAGATGATTCTTCTGATACATATGGTGTTGTCTAAGGTCACCCAATGCTCTTCAGATGGCCGATGGGTTTGTCTGGAGGGTATAAGACAGCTTTTTGGTATGTGGGTAGCTCCCTGGCTGGGAATCGAACCCAGGCCGCAGCGTTGACAGCGCTGAAGCCTTAAGCCACTACACCACCAGGGAACTCCCAAGATTATTGTTAACTACATGTACATTTTTGCGCAACAAATTTGGAACTTTTTAATCTTTCCTGATGGGAACTCTATAACCATTAAACAACAACTCCCCACACCCCCTCCCTCCAGCTGCTGACAACCATTAACCTACTCCATTTCCATCAGCTTGAGTACTTTATATATTGCATGTAAGTGGAATCATGCAGTATTTGTCTTTTTTGTGATTGACTTATTTCACATAAGAAAAACCTTTCATTTTTAAACATTTCAAATTCCATACCAACCAAATACAAGGGGTAGACCTGGTTTGGATCCTGAGTTGCTTTAATGATTATATTTTATAATTATCACTGATTCATTTCTTAATGGAGAAATGTTTCCAAAGTCATTGCACATTTTTGAAGATGTTCCTATTGAGTCATTTTTAACTTATTAGGCACAGTTTGTCTCAACATATAGCTCTGGATCTTTCCTACTAGCCCACACTCCTGAGTTTGAACAGGGTCTAAGAAATATTATATTTTTTTCTTAATGGAAATAAGTCAAATAATACTTTTGCATTTGACACTGGAAATATTTTAGAAATAATAAATATTAATAATAATACCATATTAAAGAATTGATGTTCTTAGCTTTCACCAACAAAATATTTGTATTCTTAAGAAATAAGAACTAAAGTATTTTTTAAATATGCAAAGGTACAGAAGGTAAAATGTTTTTATATTTCATATTTGTTGCAGTAAAATTCAAGGGGGAGTGATGATAAACCTCTGCAAAGCTTTTTGAAAAATTTATTGCAGATACAATCTCATTTGTTACATATTAAGATTAATAGAAAAAGCAATTATATTAAGATAACTAACACAAAATACAGTATTCATGCTCAGTAGGGGTACTTTATACTGGATGATAATTGAAAATTGACATCTTCTTACCCAACATACTAACCAAGAGCTTTTGTCTTGAGAAGATTACATATAAGTGTAAATTCAGAGATTAGAAAATCCTTTATAATGAAACAAATTGCGTGTCTAATGTCATGTCAATTTACATGTTACATAAAGATAGAGCAAGAAAACTAAAAAGTTAAAATGAATAATCATTTAATTGTTGGGGGAAAGTCCATATAAAGAGTACCTTATGTCCTCTACTGTGAAAACAAAAAATATCAATTCTTTATTGATCAGCTCAATTCTGTATTGATCAGCTCAAGTGTGAAAGCTTGTAAAATATTGAACTAGGTGAAAGGAAACAAATTTGAATGTTGCAAATAAATGATAGAGCTTATTTTCAGATCCAGATACAAATGTAAAACAATTATTATACCATTGTGTTTATTTGGCACATCAAATTTAATCTACTTAGAGAGGTTAATTGCATTTCTCATAACATTTAGGAATTTCCAAAGAAGTACATATGCTTATATGTCAATACTACTGTTGTCTAAATTTGGAGTCATTCAATGGTCATATTTAAAATTATTTCTCTAGAATTTAAACAAAAATCAATTAGGAAGTAGTTGGGTAGATAAAATGTTTACTGGTTAGCTAGAGTTAATTGAGTAGACAAAAGATTCTTGAATAGGGAAAGAATTTCTCATATTTTGTATGAGATAAGCATAAAAATCACCATTATTTTGATATATAATATGCACTATTCACTCATCTATTAGAGTCCAGCAACTATTGGTTGAACACATTATGTGACAGATATTGTGATGAGCACTCTGTGGAATACCTGGGTAAATGAAAAAATAAATACACAGATAATATTAGAGGTGATCCAGGCAGCACGCAACAGATAAGGTCATGGAACCTAACCTCAAGTACTGTATAATACAATATAAAGAGCATGTATTTCCTAATTTGAAACTTATATTACTTTTTGGAGCTCAGATAAGAAACCACTAAAGGAATCTCCCTGCATAAGTCAGCACATAAGTCTCTTTTTCCTCCTAAATGTCATGCAAAACCCGCAGTGATAATGAAGACCTCTCTAACTGCATTTTCAGGGAAACTAGGAAGCAGAACTGAAATGTGTATATTGAAGAGAAGCTACATAGAAGAATTGCAGAGAATACGGGAGTTAGAGAGTTGCTCGGCGGTAGCATATTTCAGTTAAGTAGCAGCAAAAGTAGATTTCCTGAAGGTGAGTGGCTCATGGTGAACTGAGAAGCTACCATTTTTCTCTCCCTGCAGTGACTGGAGTGGGAGCAGGTCTGTGAGGAGCACTGATGGCAAACCTGCCCGCCACCCCAACCGGAAGTGGTCTGGGTGGAAGAAGCAGAGGAGGGAGAGCTAAATAAGGCTTCCCAGAAGAGAAATTGTAGCACAAAGCAGTCCAGAG
Source organism: Lyroderma lyra (assembly GCA_004026885.1). Lineage (NCBI taxonomy): Eukaryota > Metazoa > Chordata > Mammalia > Chiroptera > Megadermatidae > Lyroderma > Lyroderma lyra. The sequence goes on along the minus strand of PVJL010001483.1, from coordinate 77,552 downwards.
AGTATTTGTCTGCAGAGGAGAGATCATTTGGATTTTGAAAATTTTAAGAATACTATGGAATGTCTACCCCTACAGAAACTTCCTGCAAATGTCTTTCCAGGAGAACTCTAACTCATTCAGTGATGAGTAATATGAAAGGAACCAGAGAAGCAGCTACACAAAGGTTTAAGATAAAAATGAAGCATAAAGCACACCGTAGAGTAAACACATTGCTGTGGTCCCCATGAAAATATGGACAAATATTTCTGCGTGAATTGAAAAAAAAAAACACCTCATGTAATAAGAGCCTCTATAAACCTAGACTGGAGACAGAGTAAAGAGCACAGGACAAAGATGACAAGAGAATTTGTGAGCTAAAACATGAACAGTCTTACCTGAGAAAAGAAGTATAAAAAATAATTACAGAAATAAACACGAAGGCCTCAATGAAGAATGGTCACTAAGACAAATGAACAAAAAACATAGCATGTAAGACAGGAAACAAAAGGGTGAAACATAGAAGATAAACTTAAAAATAACTTCAAATATTAGGTATTCAAATAGGTGGAAGGGTCCCCAATATCTGCATAATTCAGGGAAGAGCAAAGCAAAACGAAAATATATATTTAAAGTGATACATTCTTTTTTAATTTTTGAAAATCACTAAGGACAAATATTGTATGATTCCACTTAAGTGATGTATCGAAAGTAGTCAAATTCACAGACAGAAATTAGAATGGTGAGTAGTGGTTGCCAAGGCTTGGAGGGAGACAAGAATGAATGGATTTAAAGGGCCGAATGGGTTTAATGGAGACAGAATTTCAGTTTGGAAAGATGAAAGCAATTCTGGAGATGGATGGTGGTGATGGTTGCACAGCAATGTGAATGTACTTAATGTACCTGAACAGTATACTTAAAAATGGTTAAAACTGTGAACTTTATGTTAAGTGCATGTTACCACAGTAAAAGAAAATTTTAAAAAGGGCTTGTCTTTTCAGATCAAAAAAGAATACCTTGTGTCATAAAAAGCTGAGCTAGAACAAGCCAAGACATAGTCCCTTAAAAACATTGGACATTGAAAGACACGGAGACCAACAAAAGTTTCACAATACTTATACAGAGAAAAACAAATGAAGCTTGTCTCCCATTTCTCCACAGAAGTTTCCAATACCACAAGTCAGGGGAACAATAACCCAAAGATACTGAAGGAGAAAAAAGCATGAACCATGGATTTTATATTCAGAGAAGCTGTACTCAGATCTAAAATTTACAGATAATTGTTTTAAATGGGTAAGAAACGTGGAATTTTATCCCCAAGAGGCCTTTTTAAGAAAACTACCAGAGGAAGAGACTTCAGCTAAGTAAGGAAAGATTGTTGAAAATGTGACAAGAAAACTGGAAGAAGCATTGACCATATTTAGATGCAAAACAAATGCAAAAATTAGGATTATGTCAGAGCCGACAAAGGTGCCATCCCTGATAATGCAATAAATAATAACAGAAAAAATAAGAAGGAGAAGGTAGGAAAAGACTGGAAGAAGAATTTCTTGATTATCTTTTCTGAAGTATCTAGAAGCCAAAGAATATCATTTATGGATGACAAAGAAAATACAAATACATAAAAGATAATATTTGTATTTCACCCTATTACCACAATCATGCAAAAAATAGTGGTAAAGACAATAATCTTTAATATTCAAGAATCTGGAGTTTGATTGAGGGAACTGTGTTTCAGGAAGTAAGTCTGGGGATCAAGGTCATGTCCAGATGGTTGTCATTCTCTTGGGTGGTAAACGATTTAGCCAAGCATGATCTTATGGTAGTGACAGCGACTTAAACACAAAGTCCTCTTGAGTCTTAGGGTTGAAAAACGCCCTCCTGTAAGGGGTGAAGGGGCCAAAAAGGTATAAACTTCCAGATACAAAATAAACAAGTCATAGGAATGAACAACATGGTGACTAGATAGCTAGTAATGCTCTATATTTAGTATTGCTATTTGGAAGTTGCTAAGAAAGTAAATTGTAGAAGGAAAAAAATTGTAACTATGTACGGTGATGCACGTTGACTAAAGTTATTGTGGTGATCACTGTGTAATACATACAAATATCAAATCATGGTCTTGTACCCTTGAAAGTAATATAATGTTATAATGTCAATTTACCTGAATTAAAAAGATTATGTTAAAAAGAAGTCCTCGCTTTTCTGACCTTATCTCTTTCTAGCAATACCTTATCATATGTATTTAAAGCAACAAAAATATGCTTCTGACGTTCTTCCTGGGACCATCTTGCCCAACTTTCTATCTGCCTGGGGTCACAAGATCATTAGGTAGTTTTAATTTTTTTTAATTTATAGTAAGTGACAGCAAATATTTTGCCACTGGCTAACATAGTATATTAAGTTGAGTAACGCCTCAATGATGCCCCCTCAAAGACATCCACATTCTCATCCTGGGACCTGTGAAAAGGCCAGGAAACAGATTCTCCCATAGAGCTCTCTTCAGGGACTAGCCCAGCCAAATTCTTGACATTAGACTAGTGAGACTGATCTAGGAATCCTGACCTCCAGAAATAGAAGTTAAGAAATTTGGGTTGTTTGAAGTCACTAAGTTTGTGGTAATTTGTTACAGCAACAATAGAAAATCATTACACGTGGGTTGTCAACTTCCTAAATTTGTGTAATTATTTTCTCACCAATTTTCCAAACTCTTAACATAAATATGACACAAAAATTTGTTGGGGAATGGAAAAAAATGAACTGGCCATACGGCAAGTTTTACTGACTGTCTCATCTGAAATACCTCAAGTAATATAAATTTACACGTAGTTAACTGTACAAAGGTAAAGAGTGAAGGAGCTAATGAAACATTGGAAGAGAAAGGAAAGGAAAGAGAGAAAAATGTACCAATTTTATTATTATCAGGAACTAATAAACACTATCTAAATCAATTAAAAAATCAGGTGCTAAGATTATAACAATAGGAAAAAATATTCCTAAACACCAAATGCATGTGTGCACATGCACATACACACACACCATATATATTAATATGTATACCAAAAGCAAAGAGACTACATAGTGAAAGTGTACAAAAAACATTGGGAAAAAACCCAGAAAACATAATAAGATAGTATGAAAATAAAAGGATGGGCAAAAGAAAACCATAAAAATAATACTGAGTGTCAACCATAATTATAATATACATATAGTCACAGGATGTAAAGTATAGCATAGAAAATACAGTCAATGGTATTGTAATAGCTATGTACGATGTCAGATAGGTAGTAGACTTGCGGGGGTTATCACTTTGTGAGGTGTGTACGTGTCTAATCATTATGTTGTTTTGTATACGTGAAACTGACAACAAAAAATAAGAGAAATAAAACCACACAATTACAAATCAAAAGAAGCAGAAGCATGATTTCATGATGTCAGTTAAAATGCAACTCATCGCAAAAATCTGATGTGGTACAAAAGGGGGCACTTTACAATTATATGAGGTACAATTCACAAGGAAGATGTAGTAGTTATGCATATCCATGCACTAAATAGCATAACACCATTATTCAGAAAGCAGAAAATAGAGAATATTCAAGGAGCAATATACTAAGCACACCAGCAGTTAGACACACAGCTGTTCAATTTAACTCAATTCAGCGAATTTTATTGAGCTCCCACTAAGCACAGGGCATACAGCAGTTAAAGAAACAAGACAAAGACTCTTCCTCTGTGTATCCTGCGTTCTTACATGGAAAGACAAACAATAAGTGGGAAAAAAGTAAAATATACTCTATGGTAAATAATGACCGATTCTGTGGAGAAATTCAAGTAGGGAATGGGATCCAGAGTGCAAAGTTTTAATTCAAGTAAAGTGTGCAGGGTAGACCTCAGTGAGCTGGTGATTTTGAGCAACACTTTGAAGGTGGTTACCTGGGTATGGGTGTGTTGAGAGAGGGGGACTGATGGGAAGTCAATAAAAGAGGCAAGGGTGAAAATGCACTTTTTATTCCACACCTTTCATACATTATTGAACCAAGTGGTTAAAAAATTAAACTACACTATTTAGAGAACTAGGATGATTTGGAGAATCAGACAGAACTATGAGACAATGTTTGAGTTTGGGTTCAGGTTCGATTACTAACTTGCTTGTGACTGTGACGAGCCAGCCATTTAATCCTGGTTGTAGTTTCCGTGTCTCTAAAAATGGTGAGGTTGGGTGAGGCAATCTTTAAGTTTTGTTTCTTTAATATTCTGTGGATCTATGATTTGATACAGTGTTCACCAAACTGGCCTAGGAAGATAGTTTTGGAGTCTAGCCATTATTCAACCTTTTTATCAGCCCTCCTGTCCTCTGTAACACGCAAATGATAAATAACTGTCTTTCCAATTCTAAAATTAAATAATTCCAATCATGTAAAGAATAAATATGAGAAAACTCACAAAAAAACACTTTTTCAGAGGATTCCAAACTAAATGACAACAGTAGAATTCCCTAAAAAAAGAAAAAGCCAAAAAGGGGTTTCCTGGCTAGGCTTCCGCGCTCTCAACGCTGCAGCCTGGGTTTGATTCCCAGCCAGGGAACCACCAGAAAAAAAAAAAAAAAAGTCAAACTATTCTTTTAGGCATTATCATCATAATAAAATCATGACTCTATTTAATAAATAGTCAATGTAAATCTACAAAGTTTACCTCTTTATTCTTTGTTCTGTTCATCATAGGATTAAGCTCAATCAAAACAGTAGGTAAAAACTTCCTTTCCCTATGTCATTTGGTAATTTGTGATGTAATATGATTTAAATTAGTCTTATTGTGGGGTTCCCTGGTGGTGTAGTGGTTTGGTTTCAGTGCTTTCAATGCCACGGCCCAGGTTCGAGTCCCAGCCAGGGACCTACCCCCCCCAAAAAAAATAAATAAAATAAAAATAAATAAATTAGTTTTACAGTTATGTACCTAAATTCTGACTCCTGACTCTGCCCTTTATAGAATTTACTCCTTAGAAAAAGACCTTTCTTACCTTGTAACTTCTACAACACATACTACAGAGCTCTATACAAATAACATGTTCAGATAATGGTTCTATCTTGACTGGCACATGCTATGAAGGAAGACATGAGGTTGAAGGTTAGGTACAAGCACTCTTAGAGGGTGATGACTTCTAAATTAACTTGCCTTGATATAAATAAGCAAAGTATGCAAAGTCTCTTCTGTCCACTAGGTCAACAGCCCTTCCTAAAGAGAATAGATGACCCAAGTAAGAGATCCCACCATTTATTTAATGAAAATATGGGCATGGTCACAAAACCATAGTATTTTGCACTAAACCATTAGTAATAGTATTTTTGCTCTCTGATCCAATCCAGTGTGGATTTGATACCCAGGTATTTCCCTTACTAGCAAGGGAACGATAACCGTGACTGTTATAAATAGCATTTGCCTCAAAATGGGAACTCAATGGAGTTTCTTGAGAGCAAGACTACAACATTCAGGACAATTCCCATATATCCCCTGGAAGCATGGGGTATGGCTAGTGTGTCATTTTGGTATAGTGTCTTACCACATTTCTTTTTATCACTAATCCAAATGTACTCTTTATTTTCCACAGAGGCTTTCTTGTCTAGGAAATGATAAAACAATGTCAACTCTTACGCTGCAGTAGGGATCAGCGTTCCTTAATAGATGGTTGCACATATTCCCATTCCTATACGAGTACAGGTTCATATACTATCCTCATTCCCCACGCATGGAAGTCTATGTTTTGTGATTATTTTCATCAGTACCTCTCATAAAACTGTGCATGTAACTCCCTGAAGTCACTCTGGCAGAATTGAACATTTTTAGCCAGAAAGGTACTATGTTAATTAAAACAAGTTTCAGTCAGAACAACGAAACAAGGTCTCACTTCTTTGTAGGGCTGAAGCTGCCTTAGCACGTGAGCCAGCAGAAGGTTGGCAGCCCTAATCAGAGGCATTCTGTTCTAATTATCTTCAATTATCATGGATATCACCTGTTTTGAATTTTTACTCTTGCTCCTTGACTAAATTTCTGTTATAGAAAGTATTTGTGTTTGCATGTAGTAGGTCAATGATATGTAAAATGTATCTCTTTATATTCATCTCTACTATTTTTTTATTATGAATAATTATCATATTATTCCAGTGTAAAAACCTATTATAACTATAGCATATCCAAACTTGAATAATATTGTATAATCTTATTACAAATAATTGCAAAAAGTATAATAATGCAATAATGATTTTGCAAAGTGTTTGTCCTCTTAAATATTAAGATTTTCACTAAAACTAAAAGAAAATATTGTGCCTCAATCTGTTCAATTATATTTCTTTTTCTTGCTCACAGCTTTTATACATATCAAAAATTTGAGCTACAAAATGTCTTTATTCTGATAAGTAGCTTTGTAGAAAAAATTCTTTAAAAATTATAAATTGGGTAGGTGTTCTTGAAAAATTGAAATCCCACCAATTAAAAATATATAATTTTCACTCTTGAGAAATAGTGGAAACTAAAATGCTACTTTACAGTGCTATCAAAATTGGACAGAAGTTGATATAAGAGATTCAGTCATTTACCAAAGTGGACGATAAGCAAACACAAGAAGAGTTGAAATAAGCTTTTAAAAAATTAAATATTTTGCTAAATTCATAAATAAACTGTGACATTAGTCCAAAATGGACACAAATTGAAAAACATATTGCTCTGGATATATCCCAAATACTTTCTTATTTTCCACCTCAATAGAGAATGGTCCCGGTTCTATTGCTCAAACAAAATTTATGGGGGAAATTAGGATGTATATTTTCAAGGAATCTTGGATTTAAACTTAGGTACCCTGGTACTTCCAAAGGTAATATAGCCTTAAAGACATTGGTACATTAATATTATTTTGTCACTTTAAGACACTCAGTACTTTAAGGGATTTTGGAATCAGGAGCTGGCTTAGAGAAATTGTGGCTGACCTCGATCGTTTTTACTTCACAGGACACATGAATTAGCAAACACCTTCTGGGGATTCCATGGTGTCTGAGAAAGAAAATACAGCTTGTCTGGGACATTTTCATGCCAATCACCTACTCCATCTAAAATCCCTAGAACAGAAGGGATAAGTTTTTGCACGTTGTTTGCCTCTGAAGTTGCAGAGGTGGTCTGTGGTAGACCAAGGGCACCTAAACAGTCAGATAAGAACAGTTTCTGAGAACTACATAAAATTCTTCTAGGTCTACTCATTCCCAATTCAACTGCTAAATTCAAGACCTTGGATTGCACGCAGTACAATACAAAGAAGAAAAAGCTACAGATCCTGCCCTGAAGGACCTAATAGCCTACGAGCACAGGTAATACTTCTAAAGAAACATCTGGATAAATGGTGAAAACTAAGCTCACCCAGTTTGCAGCCATACTCATTCTACTTGGACCAAACCTGTGCCTTCTCACGGATCTCTTGTTTTAGAAATGGTACCTCCCAGGACAGATATATAGCAAACTTCCTAACTCCCTCTGTCTTTACTTCTCTATCCCTTTTACCCATGTTTTAGGTAAAAACAAACAAATAAACAAACAAAAAACCTCATACTTCACCTTTAAATCTGACCAGTTCCTCTCACCCTATAACTTGTTCGAAACAACAATTCCAATATGCACATCTACTCACATTCCAAATTGGTAACCAGCAATCTGAGCTACCAATGCTTGCATGTAGAAGCTAAGGCTTTTGCCATCTCACTCCTCACTGCCTCTCTGTGTTACTTCTTACCACTCCCCTCTGTGCATCTTAAGTTCTAGGTATTCTGAATTATTTGGTTGTTCTCAAATATGTGGTTAAACGTACGCCTTTGCTTGTATCCATCTGTCTGGAATGCCCTATTGCACCCTGCGGTACACCCTGTGTGGTTCAGTATGAATTTTTATTAATTCTTCATTTTCAGTCCAAGCATTTCTTCTGTGATATATTTCATAGTTCCCTAGATAGTCATATGGCCATTTATTCATATAATAGCATCTGTTGTTTGATACTTACAGAGCCTTTTCAACATAATTGTATATATGTTCTCATGTCTGCCTGACCACTGGATTTTAAACATCTTGAAGTTAGAGACAATATGATATTTTCTATCTTTTATTTCATCTCTTACTGTAATAGTGCACACAATAAATTCTCAATAAATACTGAATAAAAATGTAATTATAAATTAGTCATTCAAACTGGCATGTGGAAAATGCTATAACTATAATAGTTGAGAGAGTTGAGTTGAGAAAATTAAGAAAGGCTTCAATGGTATAAGTTATACTTGAGTCAAACATAAAAGAAGTGCATAGAATCTACAAACTTAGCTTGGGAAATTGCATAATCAATAAGAGGAAGATGAAAAACTATTACCTGCACATGAGGAACTGGCCTGAATAGAGAATGAGTGCAAAATAAAGAACTATAATAAATAAGGTGGAAAAGTAAGCTTGTAGACTAGATTGTTAGAGGTCATGAATATCTGACTAAACAACATAAATGCATATGTTTTTCCTCTAGGAAATAAATTATGGATATATCAAAGGATTGTCGCATATACACACATACAAACACACATGTATTCTGTCAGAAAAAGGAATTACAATAAATTAAATAGGAAAGTTAGCTTAGGGAAGTTATTATGGAAGTTTATGTATTGTACAATGTTTTTTTCTCTGGAAATCATGAATATATTAAAGGATAAATAGATGATACTGTAACATGCCATGTTCTAGATACAGATACAGATAATAGGCACTGACATAGATATCCTGGCAAATGTAAGGCCAGAAAATGAAATAGTATGATGTTGACACAGTGTAGAAGGGCTTTGACAACCTGAAACTGGATAATTGCAATTCAGAATATGTAAAATTCTAGGAGAGACGATCTACATGATTTGAAAGTCAGGGGAAGGAAAAAGACAGGGCAGAGAAAAATGAGTTACAGGACCCATTGATGTGGCGTCTTTTATCTGCTACCTTGTGCCATTAACTTGCCTTCTTTGTGTGAGCCAAACACATTTACTGAAGGTAGGGCTCTTCACTGTCTATTTTGAAACCCTACCACTCAACAGAAGGTGTGGTCCACTTTGAGTAATCAACAAAACTGAATTGATCTGACCACTGCCAGATAGTTAATGTGACTTCCTGTGTACAGCTGCTGCCATTTACGGCATTTGACTATTTTCTTTGAAATTTGGATCCACTAGGTAAGGGCTTAGCTATGGCAAGGACATAGCTCGGTTGACTTACCTATCTGGTTTATCTTACGAACGCTGCTCACACATCAAATCCATACACGGTACCTTTCGAGACTATAGCACTTAGCTTCAATGTTGAGGAGCCTCTGCTGATTAATCTTACTGCATGTGGGGGGAGAAAAGTACCAGCTTGAGGAGCACTGTCTTATTGTAATAGTGAATACACTGTTTTAGGCTAAACTTAGTGAGACGTACCGTGTTTGCCAACAAATTATTCTAAGCAACAATTGTGCATCCATTTAAAGCTCCAAAAATATACTGCATTTATCTTTCAGTAGTGAAATGTAAATTTAGAAAACTGGGGAAATTAAGACACTGAATCGTTTATGCCCTCTTTATTATATTTTTTCTTTGTGAAAAGCAAGCTTTGCTATATAAGGTATCACCTCGAGAAGGAAGGAATGCCAAACATATGTGTGACTACCACTTTAAAAAATCCTATTAGCTACATCTATTGGCCAGTTTGTTCCCTTTTCTTTCCGAGTGGTTTTTACTGTAATTTAGACACATGGAGAAATTACCTCCTGGAATGTACCAATCTTGAAAACTGGCTGTTATGTCTCTAATAGCTATTACAAAGTTTTTTAAAAATCCTTGTAATTTTTAGGGGGATATGAGAATTATCTTTTAAACCAATGATTTTGGCTTTTCTTCCTCTCTTTCCTTGGCAAATTCTAAAGTAATTGGAATACATTTGGCCAATAATGATATAGTTTGAATTTTTTAAATATCAAAGTTTTTAGGGAAATGTCTTTCAGTGATGTGAATCGTTGGGAAAAAAGTTGTAAATTACACTGCTCTGTTTTGTGTCTATACATGATGGGATCTACTGTTCTTATGGTTAATTCTGTCAAAGAAACCATTTGATCTGCACGTTTGACCAACTGACCAGTGGTTTAACTGAGTTCACAGCCGTAGTGGCTGCTCTGGCCACGCGTGTGCTCCCGGCTTTGTCTGCAGGCTGGCAGGCTCTGCACGGAGAACACTCAGCATATGCCAGGTGGCCATGTGTCTGAGGCAGAGGGAAGGGAGAACAAAGCAAGAAAAGCTTCCATTTGGACAGAGATGCTTTAAGCCATCCAACTGTTAGTAACATATTAAAGCGAAGAAAATGCAACGATGCCTGAATATACTCAACAGTAAACAACTTCGAGCCTGAGATTCAGATCACAAATCTCCCTGTGCTGCTGCTAACAAGCTCAGCGTGAGTGTGTGTGCAGGAGACAAAGAAACCTGCTCTGCAAGGAAATAGGAGAGGACAGCCTGGCACTGATTTCAGTCTATCTCAGATGCATGATTTAGGGGCCCATGACACCATAACTAGTGTGTTCTTCTGTCATAAACCTGTTCTGTTGAAGGTGAGGGTGGGGGAAGAAGGCTCTAGAATGGCAAAAATGAGAATGTCCTGTCCATCTTTTTCCTCTTCATCATTTCCCCATGGTACTTATCATGCTGCTCACCCCCATCTTCCACACAAACTGCAGACTAAAATGGGCAATGCCAATGTCATCTCAGAAGGGTTGGGGCCTACAAAATATTATTTTTAGGAAGGAGGTATGATGGTGTGGGTTCCTTAAAAAGAAGCATGTAAAATTTCTCATATAATTGCAGTATTGCCCTCATTCGCTATATCATATTTTAGGATAAATAAAATGTTTTCTCTGCATCATTTTCCTGTCACTCATTCACGGAGCAGCTGCTATGGGCCAGCCAGCTTGCTCGAAGCCTTACTCAGTGCAGTATTTACACTCTTCCCAACAGTGCCACAAAGCCTCATCGTGTTCATTTTACGGATAAAAACATGGACACTTAGAGCAGTTACTGAACCTCTCCAGGCTCACTCGGCTAATTAGTGCGAAAGAGAGATTTACACCCTAGCTTACCTGATTCTAAATCCTGTGCTAATGAACTTCATTCATAAATAAGTCCGTTTGCAATGGTCTCTCAGGTGCCCTGTCACTTCTATAAGTTGTGTGACTTAATCAACAGAACATGAGAACTCTAATGGAGTATTCTCACTATTTCAGATATTAGGACAATAAAGCTCTTCGGAGCCAGGTGGCCCAATGGTGGATCCAAATTCAAACATGGGTCAACCTCAATATATTAATATTAATATGTCTTAAGGCACACCTGAAACTCCATTGGCCTGAACTCAAGAGGGAAAGAACTAGTTCCCCTCTTGAAGGTACTACATCATCTTGCAATAAAATGAACACAAATTCTGTGGACTCCATATATTTGAATATTTTATTCTGTCTGCCAGAAATGCATTTCTATTTATTACATCTGAAAAATTTCTTCCATTTGCTCTTGTACAATCTAGTTCTATGTATGATTTTTTTGGACACACTCTTTAATTCCAAGGGCAGAACTACCTGCTCCTGGTGCTCCAACAAGCCCCGTGTTCTCACTTGTATTAGAGCATTTTTGCTGGTTGCACGGGATTGTTATTTGTCTCTGTGTATGGCTCCTCCAGGCAACTCGTGATCTCCTAGAGGACACATTTTGTATCTTGTTGACCTCTGAGTTTCCAGTACCTGGGTCAGTGTCCTATCACAGTAGGTTTTCAAAAACATTTGCTATGAGAGCATATAACTACAATGCAAAACCAAGAGGCCGTCAAAAAAAATGAGGTATGTGTGTGTTTGTGTGTTTAAAAGCCAGTGTGGAAAAGAAAAATAAGATTTCATTTAGACTGAAGGGACAAAGTTATATTACCTCTTATCTGGCTTTTAAGGGGATTTTACTGAGTTAAAAATCCTGTATTCATAGAAAAGCCTCACCTGAGCTGCCAATACCATCGAAGATTATTAAAAGGAGGATTTTCAAGATTTAATTTACTTTTTGTCATGCACTACTTGCTATTTGCATTCCCCTCTGGTTGAACATTGAAATGAGGCAAGCCTTTATCACCTTTGTGTCTGGTCACGTCTGCTTCCCAGTCTCCCTTGCTAACACAGCGCTGCGGTAACAGGCTGTAAACACAGCAGCAAAATGGTTCAGGAAAAGAAAATGAAAAAGAAAAAAGAAAGCTGCTTACATTCATAATTGGATGAAAATATATTTAATGAAAATATTTCTATCAGTAGCAGGCTTTTTTTTATAAATTCTTCTTTTCTTTATAATTAAATTTTCTCGAATGCAGACATTTGGCCTGAAGTATCACATTGGCACCAGATTAGTACAGCATGCTTGCCAAGCTTAAAAGGGAAAATATAATGGGAAAATACTGCAATTTTATAGTTCTTGTAAAAATGAGGAAATCACAACCCTCACGAAAACCTTAAGTAGTATATCCCTCAATCCACCCACAGAGAGACCAAGATACATGTTTTCAGTTTTGAGGATGACCCTAGAAACCTATTTGGGGTTTTTTTAGTTTCCCCAGACATAATGATAGATCCATCTCAGCAAACAGATGTGCAAAGCATGAACTTTATGTTCATTGGCTCAGGAAATGGAGCTGAGAGTTTAAACTAATTTCCATTTTTATTATGTAGTATGACTTTTGCTGCTTTGTTCTCTCATAATCAACTTCAGTCGCCACTGAAAAATACCCTAACTGATAGCTTCTAACAGGGTTAGACTGTGTGAGCCGAATGGAGACTTGTTTATAACTGCCTTATCCACATATGCACCTGACATACTTTCTCGCAGAGAAACAACAAATTGGGTTTTTCCAAAGGCAGAAGAACGGTACAAGCTCCTTCGAATACAGCAAATATGATACAGCTTCTGTAAGGCAGAATCTTTTGAACCAAATTAAAAGTGCATTTTTGAAACATTAAGCTTAGAGAACTCAGCGTCTATAACCTTGCTGAAGAAAAAGCTGCACAGATCTCCCCGGTGATGGTGAAGACTGTGTTTGAGCATGTGCACCAGCTCCTCCTCCTTTGTTCACAGAAACCATGTCCCTCCCCTCTCTGGCTTCTTTGTACTTGGTGATGGTTAATTTCATGTGTCAACTTGACTGGGCTCAGGGATGCCCAGATAGCTGGTAAAGCATTATTTCTGGGTGGGTTTATGAGGGTATTTCTAAAAGAGATTAGCATTTGAATCAGTAGACTTAGTAAAGCAAATGGGTGGCCCTCTCCAATGCAAGTGGACATCATCCAATCCATTGAAGGTGCAAATAGAACAAAACATTGAAGGAAGAGCAAATTTGCTTTCCCTGCTTGAGCTGAGACATCCATCTTCTCCTGCCTTCGGACATCTGTGCTCCTGACTATCAGGCGTTTGGACTCAGACTCAGAGTTGTACCCTCAGGCTTCTCACACCACTGTAATCATCTTAGGCCTTTGGACTCAGACTGAATTATAATATTAGCTTTCATATATACACATACACATACACACACACACACGCACACACACATGCACGCACACATTTTAGTGTTCTCCAAATAGAATATACACACACATGTACATGTGCGCGCGCACACACACACACACACACACACACATATGCACACATATATGTATATGAATGAGGGCTGTCTGCAAAAATATTCAATCATTGTCAATATAACATTGTCATAGTGCATGGCTAGATACTTTTTGGATAGCCCTACTCTATCATATTCTATTCTATTGCTTGTCTGGAGAATCCTAATACCTTGTTCAAATAGGTTATTGCATGTACGTGGCTCTCCTACAGGCTGACCTTAGGTTTGGCCAAGGACAGCATCATTGGGAGAAGAGGGTAGGAAGAAATAAAAATCTGCATTTACTCTCTCTTCCTTTCTGCTTTGGTGCCACAAGTATGGCAGTGGCTACGTCTTTCTACAACTATCATTTTCATCCCAGAGCTCTCCCTCGTGGGCCTCCCCTCAGTACCCCACCAAAACTCTGTGTCCTTCCTCTGTCCCCTCATCCCTTGGAGTGTCCATGCTCCCAATATTGCTAGTATTTGGGTGTCTCATCTTGTTTGCTCTCTTATCTCTGCTCACAACTCTGTATGTTATTCTTTTATCAAAAACTTTTCATGTGAACCATCTGAGATGAATCCAGGGTCTGCTAAGATCCTAAATGATAAAGAAAGCAACTTATTTTTTCTTTTAAATAAATGGTAACTTGAATAAAATAACGCACTAGGTAGCCATGGATTGATCAATTGGCTTCCAGTAGGAAGACCATTATGAACGAGATTATATAACTGCCTTCACCTTTGACTCCCTAGCAAAGACTGAGAGAACATAAAGTGACTAAAATTCTACATCTTTAAAGAAATTAAAAGAACTGTCAAAAACCTTCTAGATTCTTTAAGCAATCTGCTACATTAAGGGGAAATGATTTCATATCAATGGACACATAAGAGGCTGACTCCTTCTCCTAGCTGGGACAGAGTGTCAGGCAAAGAGAAAGCACAGAGAATACCTAACAGAGCCTGACTCCTGTTCACTCGAGGTGGCAAGGACAAGCTAGATGGTAGGACAACTTAGCCAAAGAGAACGTTTCCTAGCTCCGAAAGTTAAAAGTACTCAAAAATGATCTAAATTTATTAAGAGGACAAAAGACTTAAAGCAGCTCTCCCTGGCCCTAAAGGCACAACTGGGCCTAAAGTCACAACCATAAAATTGAATACTGTGAGAAAACTATAACTGGTAGAGAGGGCTTGAGACGTGACAATTTAGAAAGACAATAGAAAAGCAGGGGAGTGGATTGACAAAAGAACACGGTTCTACTATAAAACCTTGTTTTCTGTTTTGATGATTAATATTCCATATCCTCTAGTTAGAGACAATTTTGTTTCATTTAGAATCTGTCAAATGTAGTAAACATTTCCTTTCTTCTATTTTTTCTTCTCTCAAGTCTTTCATCCCGTGCATTTCAATACCCCATCTCTTCTATTAGATATCTAATCTGCCAACATTTTCACCTTGCCCATGATTTCCTTATTATTACTCAAACATGAATGCCTCATTCCAATCTAGATCTCAGTTTTTGGTGAAATCCCTTCTTACCACAGTCTTGATATCTGCTGTCAAGAGATTTCTGTATTATTTGTGTTTCTCCTGTTCTCATTGAAATGGTTTCAACATATTATATCGTATTCCTCTGGATTAGATGCCTATTTATGGAGAATGTATACCAACTTTGCTACTGAAAATTATGGAAAACTTTAACCTTAATGCTAAACCCACCAGAACTACATTTTAAATAAAAGTAGAGTGACTAGAATCTTTCAAAAACATTTTTTAAATAATGATATTATATGACACTGTGCTTTATTTATACCTTTGTATTTAGAATGATAGGTACAATCATATGTCAGAGGGCTTTGTTAGCAAATACTGAAACATTTGTAAAATAAGTATCAGTGCATATACTTTTTTAGTTAGTATAATTAATTACACACACACACTCACACATACATATACAGGAGAGCTGTCCAGAAAAAAAAAACAACTATAAATGCCTTTAGTTTCATATTACATGGCTATTTTCCACACATATATACACACATTATATATATACATACACACATACACACACATATATGGAGGGTGCCAAAAAAAGGTATGCACATTTTAAGAAAGGAAAAAACTGTATTAAAATTGTAATACTCAATATATATCAGTTATAAAAGATGAATACAAGTCAGGTTTGACTTCTACAATAACAGGAGGTGCTCAAAGTGGTTACCATCAGTATTTATGTAATACATAGATAACATCTCTTAAAATGTGTATACATTTTGGCACCCTTGTATACACACACAAACACACACAAACACACACACACACACACACACACATACACGCACACACACACATACCCCTTCATGCTTCTGTTTAAAATGAGGTTTTGGAGGTGTTTTCTATATTTATATTTAAAAAATTTATATTTATATGAATACAAGCATACCCTTGTTTAATAAAGGTTAAAGTCAAGGAAACTTTTAAATCAAAAAGCCTTCAAAATGGCATACAATGAAAGAAGATGTCATGAGCTTGCTAATTGTTCTGTAGTACAGAGATTATTCAGGATTCCTTTAACTTTTTTTATTCATATTTTTGAACCTATGAGAGACCTTGAAGACTGAGGGACTTTTCTACAGTGGCACTCACACACACGGCCTTGTCTCATAGATGTTCTTGCCCATGCTCTTTGCACATAATCTTAACCCCTAACTTTTCCTTTCTGAGAACAAGTCCTGCCTTCTCTGGAAACCATACCTGACCAATTTTTTCCTGAAATTGGGTGAACTTCACCTGATCCTCTTCTGCTATAACCGTATAAAGCATTCCATCCTACTTCTCAATTTACAATTTTCCTTGAGGGCCTTGGCATGCCTAGAATTTTTGAAATTTGCTAATGCTAATGGTTTTCTAGTTACTTTTCCTCCATGAAATATGCAATATGTGTATGTGTGTTGGTATATGCATATGTGTGTGAACCTACAACAAAAGAGTTTGTTGTAATGCTTTTTAAATGAATAAAATTTTCCACTTAATTATTACAACAAAGGATAAATTTTCCCACCTATGTTACAGAAAGAAATCTAGGTTTTTCCCACCTATGTTACAGCAGGAAAAGGTAGGGTATGTGGTGTAGAAAAGAAGGAGGTTCTCCAGGTCGTTGGTTAGATGGCAGTCCCAGTCCCTAAGACAGAAAATTTAGGAGTAGGACAAGGTTTGAAAATGTGAGTTCAGTTTGGACTTTATGAGTCTAAAGCCATTTTTCCGATATATCTAAATGCGTGTGTAAATAATTTGATGTATGTCAGAGACTTAATAGTTAGATCCCAGAGATTGGAAGTCATTGAAAAGATGAAAATTAAAACTCTTGGCCTTGGGGAATCCCACTGTGTAGATTAATTTTAAAAAGAAATCATAAACATAGCCTAACATAACTCAAGGAATTTTAGGTCATGTAACATCCCACAGATAGACATATCATTTTAAACCTGATATAATTTTTTTACTCAATCCTCTTGCAACAAACACGGTAACAGGGTGATAACAAAGAACTTGTTATCACTCTTACATTGCGTGTGCCTACAACATACTTAATCATCATAATTAACTTTGCTTTTCCTATAAGTTAAGAAGACTCCTGATCTCCTCAATTAGATTATCATGTTTTACTTCAGGATTTGTGAAATGATCATAGCTATACCCTTTGTAAATTATGGACCTAGAACCACTAAAATCATATGTAATTATGTCACTTATTTTTCATTTCCTGCCCAATATATTAGCCTACTTCAAGAATTCGGCTAAAGATTGAATTTGCTAATCATCCTTTAAGAGACTACACTTCCATTTTGGAGAGGTTTCAATTTCTAACAAATAATCTAATTAACTGATTCATTGATTTCATAATCCTACCAATTCCTAAACCAGGATTTAGATGGTCCACTTGAAAGAGTTCTTCTTAGTATTGAAATCCTTCTAAAGACACTTCTACATACTCACTGTAGCCTCTATTTAACCCCACAATCCCTTAGTTGCTTTCTGTTGAGAGCCTGGGTCTCTTTGTTTTATTTCCATTTTCCATCAGGTACAGTTTGAGGTAACTCATTTCAGACTCTTAGGTGAATTTGTTTCCTTACAGAAAAAATTTTAAACTAAAAAACTGCAGTATTCCTTATGAATAATGCTACTTGCAGCAATACTATTTAGGGAGTGTACCTCAAGCAGACATTAGGGACCAGCGTCTCTGAGACACTAAGGCTGAAGGCTATACATCTTGATGGGGGACAGTATCTACACAGGAGATTATCTGAGGTGAACATTCCTCACCCAGAATGCAACAAAATGAATTTCTGTAAGAACTTTTTCCTCTGACTCTAACAATATTTCATTAATTTTTCATTAAATTCAAAAAAATTAATCATCGGCAATATTTTTTTAGATTATTAAAGCCAAAATAATTTCACAGAATAGTGCACTTTTCTACAGAATCCTGTTATCTTCTTTCATTTTGCAAAGTCTCATGAAGTCTGCCTAATATTGCCAATGGTTTCTTTCCATCGAGATCTCATCAGACAAGGTCACTCAAATAGTGGTTAAGGTATTGCGCTATCCCATGGTACACTACCGTCTCTAGTTCTTCTTTAAAATGTGTGTGTACTTCCTCCAAAATTCTGCTTGCTTAACAGGTTCGTGTTTACTCTGTATGGCCAACCTAAGGAAGTATAAAAGCCAGAATTATATTTCAGACTTTCCCAACTGTCAGTTTTGTACTCAAACAAACTAGTCATTGCTGTCCCTCAGAAGGAAAGCTGCCTTTCACATATGAAGAGCCTTTCTCTTGGAAGATTCTGTATCTTAAAAGGTTGTTTTGAAATGTTGACGTACCATATAAGTAAAAAAATTCTCCAGGCAGATTAAATGCATATATAAATTTATAATAGCCCACTGACTCCAGTTGGCAGCGTTATAGCTGTAGGATAAGTGGCAAAACACTCTCCAAAGAAGTTTGGAGATTTTTGTCTTGCTGCCAAGTTCTCCCCACTCAATCTCATGCACTGACTAATGCATATGCTTGTTTGTGTAAGATTGCAGGGAATGGTCTTTACGGAAGCTGGCAGGTGAGAAGACCTTCCACTGAGGCCTATTTGAAGTCTTTACTTGGACAGTTTTTAGCATCTGCAATATTTCTAACAGCTGTTCTATTGTATATACATCAGTATTAGCAGAATGGGGGTCCTGCAGCTTTTAATTCATATTTAGTAACCTCAAATATGAAATATATTTCATAATTTTAGAAAGTTCATTATGAAACAAAACATATATATTGTTCTAAAGTAATAAATAAAATAATAAAATTCTTACTTAGTTGTAATTTTTATCATTTTTAGTATTTAAACATTTTAGGATTTAGTATTCTTTCACCTCACCTCTTTTTATTGATCCATCAATATTACAAAGTATCTATTTTCTACCTACTATGTAAATGAAAAATTAGAATTCCAAAATTTCTAAGTCTTCCTGCTGACCCCTCCACTTCTATCAAGCAATTTCTTTCATTCTACATTATCAGCTTTCAATGTAATTATTATCATTCATTGTTGCTAAATATTCTATTATATAAACATAACAGGGTTCTAGTGGTCCTTATGCTTGAAATAATTACCTTTATCTCCTTGAGCAATTTGTGAGCTAACATGGATCAGTTCAAGCACATTAATGAGAAAATACATCAGACTTACATGAATCAAATGTCAACTTCAGCCATCTCTGAGATCTCACCATCCTAAGTAAGGTACAGATTCAGGACTGCCTAAAGTCCTATCCCCATAGCTTCCAACGTTGTTAAGGGGGAAACACACACACACACATACACACACACACACACACACACCATTAAGATTATACTGTGGGGTCCTGTTTCAATTTATGTAAAAATTTAGGGACAATTGTCCCTAAATTTCATATTCATATCAGCAATTGCCCCCTAGGATAAGATATTAGAATCTACAATGGAAGAAAGATCTTCCTTTTATTAAATATGCATTTACAAATTTTATTTAAAGGTGGCCATGTACATATATTATTATTTCAATCAAGTAACTTTAAACAAGTCATCTCCTTGTAGAGTTACTTTTTTTAAAAAAATTGAGGTGGTTGTTCCTTCTGTGAATGAGTATTTGTGACCTAATAAGATTATCCCCTTACTTTTCTACCAAGAGAAGAAAGAAATAGCAAATGGAACATATGTGAGGAGACGATACAAGAACCTAATTGTAGCTCTCACTAGTTTCTAGCCAGTAACTTTTTCCTCAGTAACAAACAGACATCCAGGTAAGATTGGTGATTCTTAAATAAAGTGCTATCATAGAGTTTTTAATTCCTGGAAAGGGTTTCAGAATACATACACTACTTTAATGCAATTGAATGCTTGTGTTTGACAAGGTTAAGTACTTACTGCAAGGTCAAATTCACATTGCAAATAGCTAATGTATTCATCTGGTTAGACCTGGCTCAAGTTATTGAGAAATTATCACAACTTGGTTAGTACTTAGGGCTTCCAAGTAAGCAGAATTTTGCAAGTAAACTCACTTCTAAGCTTTAGTAGATTTGCTTTACCAGAGGGAAAAAAAAAGTTGTTTATACAATATTATTTTATGTTCTTTCTTTATTTTTTTCTGTCTAGCCTACTGCAATAAATGTCTCTCAAGATAACCAATGAAATTCCACAAAGCATTTGTCTTGGTGCTGTAGAAATTTTACTTAACAAAAATTGTCCCTAAATTTTATTGAAGTTTTTCCAGGATCAATACGAACAGAGACGCCTCCTTTGGCCTGTGCTTCCAGGACTCCGGTATAAACCGTTGCCATTTGCACTGTACGCTAATGACAAGCTGGATGTTTGCATGAAAGCCAGTATGTTCTTACACTGCTTTGTGAGACAAGTAATAATCAGTCTGTCATCAATGTCATGCTGCAATCAGGCTTTGACAAGGTTTGCAAATAACTTGAAAGGAATTGCTCATCCCTGAACACTGCAGATCAAAACCAGACCTGAACAAAACCTAAAAGTCTGCTTTGTGTCAGCAGCACAGTCTTTAGGAACGCGCTGTGCATAAGCCGCAGCTGCGCAGAGGCAACCCCCGAGGCCCCACCCCCAACCCGCCCTCACAACCCTCCCGCTTTATTTTTTATGGAGATCTTTTCTCTGCTACCAATCCTGCAAATCACTATTCAAAACCATGATGCTGCAACCTGAAATGCCCAACCTGATTGGAAGTATTAGTTGTATTATTCTAGAAAATGATTGATACGAACTCAGTGTTCCCATCAGTGAGACGATTATGTGCACGTGGGATTGAACCACCAATTGCTGCTTCCCATCCCTCCCTTCCTCAATCCTTCCTACCCAATAGAGGGATGAGGTGGGTGTTATTTATTGGTTGCTCTTCCCGGCACTTGTTATAGTAATTTGTAGGTTTTCACAGTCATAAGAAACAACTTAAACCATATAACTTTGAGAATTATTATATAAATGACACTTATAAAACTTTGAAAACAAGGTTCTTTGGAGGAAAAAAATAAGTGTCAGTTAGTCCCATGTCCGCTCAGAGCTTCAAAATATGTTTGGACTTCATGTTTGTATAAATCACTGGACGACCATGTAGCATAGAGACTTGAGCACTCATGAGCAATTATGCCTAAGCATGAGCATAGACTTGAGATGTAAATTAATTGTTGATTTTATTTTAGCATAGGAAAAGAATTTAATTCAGCTATTTTGTTGTTCTTTACTTGGAACCCTGACATTCAGGTGCTAATGAGGAATAAAGTTAAATGAAGACAGTAATGAAAAAAAAAAAATAAAGCAAATACATCATAAGTGAAATGTCCACATTCTAAACAGAAAGGAGATATAAAATATATTTAAGGTTCTATTTCATGTTATTACAGTCATTTGAGGCTATAGGCCATGTAGTCCTAAAAAGAATAGCCCAATAAAGTTTTCATTTAATAAATAGATGCTGAGCACCATAATACTGGCTTAGTACCATGTTAGATAGTATGAGAGGGAAGTATGATGTGTAAGAATTAATCCTGGGAGTTCCCTGGTAGTGTAGTGGCTAAGACTTCGGTGCTGTCAATGCTGTGGCCTGGGTTCAATTCCCAGCCAGGGAACTACCCACATTAAAAAAAAAAAAAAATTAATCCTTAGGTTTTCAAGGGCTTACAATCTGGTTAGGGAGGAGACTTTAGTGTACGTGAATGTGTAGCCATAACTTTTTTGAATGTGCATAATGTAAGCAGTGAAATTTGAGACAAGAACCACTCTTGAACTACATTGAGGATTTGTCTTTTAGCCATATTTGAATATTCTCTAATTTTCTCAATCTTCTGCGCTTGACCTATACCATTTAACTATAATCCAAGTCCGATGCTCATGAATAAAGTAGGTCCAGATCCTATCTCTATTGTTCCTAAGGTCCCCATAGTGTAAGCTGCACTTATTTTTCTAGGTTGTCACATTTCACCTCTCAATGTTGACTGTACAGCCAGGATTCTTCTGCAATTGGCTTCATCCATCCATCTTTGGATCTCTTTGCTGATCCTGCTCTGTCTAGTCAATTTCACCCTGAGACGTAGGTATATACCTGAGATTGTATTGGTTTAACAAATTGCATCAAGGAATTACAATACAGAAAAAACAAACTTAAAATCGGTCATAAAGTAACATGTCTCCTGGAGTGTATCACCTATTCCTGCTCTTTTTGTTCAAGCCATAAGAAGACTCTTCTGTCTTCCCCTGTAATCAGAGACCCTTCTCTCTCAACTACTTATATCTCCAACCTCCTTCCTCTGGTCTCCTCAGTGCAAATCCCAAAATCAATTAACATGGCAGCACCTCAGAGGTGTGGCCATGCTCAGAATAAAGTCAATTTTCATATAATTGACAGAGCCCTTTAAAGCCTCTCATCTCGTACACTTCCTACAGAGTAAGCTTTGGGTCTTATTAAGATTTGTATTAATAGCTCTGATGTACTACAGAGGAAAACAAAGACTTATTTCTGGGCTTCTGATAATCTAATATGATTAGCAAGAATAGGTCTACTAATATAATTAGTACCCCCTGAAACCACCTGTTCTTTGAACTACAGTCATTGACATTCAAATTAGAAAAAATATCTAGATGCCATTTGTTAAATTTTGCTTAAAAATACAGTAATGTTTATCCATTTTTTTATATTAGCCAAATACAGCATAAATTTATCTTACGTTTCAACATTGTTACTTATATTTATCTGTAACCTCTGAAAGGATTTGCACAGCACAGGTATGATACTTCCTGTGGAAAGAAATTTAAAATTATTGCCCATTTTATGGTTGAAGTCCAACCTTTAAGTGATAGTGACTTTTTAAAATAATTACATTTCTGAAAACACTGTAGTCTCATATAATGCCTAAGTTAAGTGTAGCAAATTGTGTGTACCATTTAACAGAAAAGATTTGCAGTTCCCAATATATGATATTGAGGTCTATAAATAAACATGCTGTTATTTCCCTGTTTCCTAGATTCATCTTAATTTCCCCTTCCATGGTAGTAGTGAAAAAATAAAGTAAAATTCTCACTAGAGAACTCTCTTCCCTTATGGAAAACTAAATTATGATTGCAACTTAGATATTTTGGAGAAGGTGTAAGAAACTCATATTCTAATATATTAGGTTTAAGTCTCTTTAATTTATGTACTATGTTTCTTGATTTCATTTCAAATAGCATCTCAAGCTTTCAAAAAATCATAAGGATAACCAATTGTTTTAGAAGATTTAGAGGTAATTGGGCACAAAAACAAAGATGGAGTCCTACGGCAACACACCAGAGACCTCCAGCTGGATTCATGTTACTCTACTAAGTGATTTGTACAACAATTATACTGAATGCCTGCTAGAGAAGTTGCTATAGTGGGAGCTGGTGAGTCAATGATGATCAAGAAAGCCAAGGTGACCTTCAAGGAGCTTATACAATAATGGAAGACACAAATGATGACGACCAAGGATGCACATACATAAATAAACTAATCACACATTGTACACATTGTATTGAGTATAAAGAAGGAAATAAACAGTGTTATGATAAAAATGAATAGAAATTTAAATGTTCTTCAATTTATGAAAAAAGTCTAAATTCTAAAAATAGTAAAATATCTATTAAAATTGGTGACATTTTTTCCCTGCATTATTGACAATGATTAAAAAGTTTGAAAGCACAATCCATAAGCAAGACTGAAAGAAAAGGATATCTTGATTGTGAATGTTGATCGAGTCATCCCATATGGAAAGTAATCTGGCAATTTCTATTAATATATACAAACATAACTCTTGACCCTTATCTCATATGTGGGAGAATGGCCTAGAAACTTGTTCTCATTTGTACAAAATGGTGTCATGTACAAGGTTATTCATTGCAATGTGTTTTTAGTAAACATAGTTGGAAAATAGCTAAACATCCATCAACAAAATACCAATTTAATAAACCATACATCTCTATAAAATAGGAGGCGGTGTAGCCATAACACAGAATGAGAACACAGTTTTTCATTTGTTTGTTAGCAAATATGGGCCAATCTACAAAAATGTTAAGTGAACACAATGAAGACTGTATAGTTCCTATGTTATGCTAAAGAGATGTATATACGTTTGTTTTCATGTGTCTAAAATATTTCTGAAAATGGTTTGGAAATGAGAGTTTTTTCAGTGTACATGTCTTCTTTTATACATTTTTAATTTTTGTATTATTTGAATGTGTTGCTTTGAAATATTTAAATACTTTTGTGAAGATATAAATGCACAGTAATGCCACCTATGATAGAGTTCACATTATCAGCTCTGTAATCTACAGGGTCTGAGAGGAAAGTTCTTGAAAAATTCATTGATTATGGCAGATTAAACTAAAAAACACACATTACCATTGTACATATAGATGTATAGCATTTGTTGAAGATACAATCTTTTCTCCATGTAAAACACACACACACACACACACACACACACACACACACACACTTGAACCTAGTAAGTTCAACATACTATGCTATTGGGATATAAAATTAAAATACAGCCCCTGCCTTCGAGAAAATAGATTTCAATGGAGGAACTGGTTGTTGCTATAAAAGGTAAACTGTAATAAATGTAATTAGCAGTACTAAGACTTTACAGTTTTACTACACCTTTCAAAATTCTTCCAGCATTATCATGAAGTATTGAGTTTAAATAACTAAAATTTTCCAGTGTATTATTTATAAAATACCATTAATTTCATGAAAATTCCCAAGGTATTATGGGACATGGGTTTCCAATGTCATTAGTATATATGCAATGAAAACTGTGCATTCAAAGGGTATGGAAAAGGAATTCTAAAGAAACCTGCATTGAGCACCTGTTTAATTATGTTTATTGTTAAGATTATATTAAAACGGCTTTTTTAGTCAGAAATCTGATGTTTCCCACAGAAATTACATACTCCAAATAACATGGTTAGCAAATTAATGAGGTGTTTTAAAATAGGTCTTGACCAGTCCTATTTATTTTCTATTACCTACCATTTCATTTTAGACTAATGATTATATTAAATGGTTTTGAAAGTACAGTGATGCATACAAACTACATGCTTTTTATTATTGTTGTTTAAACACGAGCAAGTTTGAGATTAATAGAAGATCTATAACAATCCCAAAGCAAGAGGGAAAAACATAAAAACAAACCCCAGTATTCCAAGCAGAAGTCCAAGGTTAGAACTTTGAAAGTCATATAAAAGTGATACAATAGCAACAATATATCATCAAATAAATCATTTATATTTCCCCTTCTTTTCAAGGGTGGATTCAGAATTTATGGAGCTTAAAGTGTGTCTAATCAGGGAGTGACTTTTTGAAGATAAAAGTCATATATCTATAAACACAAACATAGGTATGGGGCCTGGAATGGGGCTCTTGAAGTGGGAGACCCTGAAGCTTAAGTTTCTTTTGCTTCACAGAAATTCTATTAGCAAATAGAATTTTTCTTAAACTTCAGTCTCCGGTTTAATTTGCATATTTATTCTGGGGAAGAAATGTAAATATCAATAAATTTATAGGTAATTAAAATAAGTTTTCCACCTCACTGTCTAAGTTACACCCCCCCCTTTTTTTAGGTTTTCCTCATTTAAGAGTGTAAAATTAAATCTGTCATATCGAATGCAGAACAGACCAGAAATTTTCACGCACAGAACATTGCATCTTAAAGTCCAGTTGGACACTGCTCTTTCTGCCCACGTGTGGAAATTCAACAGTGGTTTTATTCATTCCTTACAAGTGGTTCACAGTAGCAGTTCTGACAATTAACACGCTCCACCATCAAGCATTTACTACCACGAGAGCAAACAGCTCTTTTCCCTCTGAGAGTCCCCCTCCTCTCCATCCCGACTGCAGAGATAAGTTGGATTTCTTAATAGCAAGAAAAAGGCAGACATTTCTAAGTTTTCCCTTTCACTATGAGTGGGGCGGGGGAACCATCTTCCACTAATTCTGGTAATCATGTTATCTACCTCTCCAAATAGGGGAAATGATGGGGAAGAGACGAGACAGAAGTTCTGAGACGCATCCCCTGGTTATTGTTGCTAGGGCAACTGCTACTTGGCATCCTCCAAATAGTCATCGTCTGTCACACTAGGGGTATAATTCACAGGCATGCAACACATCTGAGTGGATTGGAAATAAAAAGCTTGGGAGGGTATAAGAATTCGTGTAAATAAATGAGAGCATTTGAAAGAGGCACGTAAACAACAGTGTGTGCCTGATATTTAGAAAGAGAAGAGAAGGTAAGCAGAGAAAGAATTCAGTTTTATAAACATCTATCCATTCCCACTAATTGTCTACCCATCTGCCTCCTTTTATATGAATCACTTCTTCCTCCAAATACTAATCTTCTGTAGTATGACTTTCCACTAAATATATGCAAAGATTTAGATGTCATTTTTCTTTTCACAACCATTGAGAGTAAAGAATATTTTAAAATACTTCTTTATTGTTTATCGGAATGTCTGACTCAGAAGCAGGACTGCATGTGTCGTAAGAGAAAATAAAGTATTTATTACCCACATAATCACTGACAAAAACAGCCATGAGCCCTGAAATATCCTTGGCTAAACCTAAGGTATACACTTCATTTCTCTTACGTCTTCATTTCTTAGAGCCAGGGTGTTGGCTTAATCTTTCTAACCACTGTTTCTTCTGAACATTACATGGAAGTTATTTTATACATTATGGAGAAAAAGCTCAAATAATATAGCAGAAAATAAATCTTAAAAATATCTGTCATCAACGTCACATAAAACCTCAACAGTTTCAACTCCTCTTAGCATTTGCTGGTGTCAGCATCATAAAATGTGAAGAAAATTCATATCAATGTATCACATTTACAAAATGAGTTTAATAGGACATGCATTTTGGGAAACAGTGAGAAGGAGAAAGAATTTTAACAAAATTGCACTGAATAAATAAAAAAAGCATAATGAATGAATTTTAAAAAAGCATAATAAATTAAAGAGGAAGGAATAAAAATCAGAAAAATCAACTGTTGGTAATGATTTTCGCAAAAGCTTTCCTTTTTCCTTTAGAGAGAATTGCAAAGTTCTCTTATGAGAGCCGGATAAACTCGTATACTTTCATATAACCCAGGTAATGAAACTAGACACCAAAGCAAATGAAGAAAAAAATTATTATTTAATTATTAGACTTCACATTACATTTTGGTTCAGCCAAATCAGACACACTTCAGGGTTATTTTATATGTTTACTTTTAATGGAATCACCCAGTTTTTGTGAACCAATACACTCACTGCTTGAAAGTCCAGGGAAAGGATAATTACATAATGGTCACCATAATAAAATGGATGAATTATTTTGGCTAAGCATTTATTATATCCCAGATACAATGATATGTCTTTATATGGATTAATTAATTTAATGCTCACCTTACAATTATGAGGAAGACACCAAACTAAACTATGTTGATCGTACACATTAGCAATTAAAGCTTATAGAATCCAGGTAAGAGGCTCCAATTTTCATAACAAGTAGATGGCAGTACCAGGATTGAAATCTCTGTTGTTGTTTGTATTAGTGTCACATACTAGAGAGACATGGTTAGACGCCCACTCCCCACATGGGGCTGTGATCTTTCTTCACCTGGAGTGTTTCTGTGAGTATGGGCGGCAGCTTCCCCACCTAACGCCCACCCTACATCTGCTTTTACACTTACATTTGCACTGAGCTCAAATATTGCAGTTTGAAGCAACTTCTCTCTTGACATTACATCGCTTAGGTAAATATCTAATCCTTGGTAATATCTCCTACCAATTCCCACCTTGTTTCTTTGGTTGAAATGCTTGGGATATTGGATCATTTGAATGTGCATTCCCTATACTTTGGAGTCTGTTTCTGGAAACCTACCTCCTGCCTCCCCAATACACACACACACACACACACACACACACACACACACACAAGCAAATACTCTACCTTTTGATAATCTTGTACTTATTTCTCCATCGTACATAATGGAATTGACCTGTATAACATGACTTGTACCCTGCTATTAAGGATAAAATTCTCATGGGAAGAAAGGTCTGAGAAAGCAGTGACTGAATCTTGCTAATTTCTATATCTGCATCCCAAATAAATACCAAATACTTCTTCTTATGCACAGAAGATTTCAATAAGTAATTATAAATTAAATGGAATCATATGCCAAGAAACTAGCTTTTTAATTTACATTAATGAGTATACTAATCAGGATAAGCTAGACTGTGCACTAACAAGCACATCCAAATCTCAGTGGCTTTTTATAACAATAGTTTATTTTCACTCACCTAGCTCGTACCTCGCAGGTTAGCATGGGGACTCTGATCCTCATAGCCAGAGCCTCCATCTCAACACATGATCCCATGTGGGTAAGTCAGGAAAGGGGAATATATGGCAAAAAACTTAACTTCTTTAAATTTCTGCCCCAAAATGACATACATTTTCTCCACTCACATATTATTAGGCAAAATAAAACAATATGGCCACCTCTCACTTCCAAAAAGTCTAGGGAAGCTAGACTTCCTGTTGACCAGGAAGGAGAGACGAATCGGGGATTTGTGAACACGCCTAATCACTCCTAATGACTACAGCTAGGGACATGCTCTTTATGCCTTTTTCCAGAGCAGTCCCTTACATTAGAGCAAACTTGATTTATTTATCTTAGCCCCAGAAGTGTGTGCAGCATTAGAGAGAGAAAAGGCAAGTGTTGCAGATTTAAAGAATATATCAAGGTCAAGTTGGGTGGCACATAACAGAGGAGGAAGTGGGGAGAGAAGACTGCAAAACACTCAGTCACCATTGGCAAGTTTTATTCAGGGGCAAGAACCTAGTCTCTGTGGCAAGAGTTTTAAATAGATTTGGTATGTTAGTCTGTTCAGGCTGCTAAATAAGAATACTATAGACCATGTGGCTTAAACAACAAACATTTATTTCGCACAATTCTGAAAGCTGGGAAATTCAAGATCAAGACACTGGTGGGGACTGCCTTCCTGGTTCATAGATTGCCATTTTTTTACTACGTCCTCACATGGTTGTAAGCAAGCTAGAGAGCTCTCTGGGTCTCTTTTATAAGGACACTAACACCATTCATGAGAACTCCAACCACGTGATCTGATCACCTCCCCAAATCCCCATCTCCTAATACCATCACACTGGGGATTAGGTTTCAACATATAAATTGGCAGGTGGGGAGAGACAAACATCCAGTCCATAACACTCAGATATTGATTATACTTCATAGCATACGACATGGAAAGAGATTATCAATGAATCAGAAAGCAGTGTGCCCTACCCAGCATATCCCTGAGTGAAACCAGAATATGATATTTTCTACATTCATTTCTTCTCTGACACTTACATTCGTGAACTTTATGAGATCAAGTGTCTACTTTGTGTCTAGCCTAAAATCTCTTGATCTAAAAAAAAAATCCTTCCTGTGTATGAATAATACATGAGAGCTGTCCAGAAAAAAAATCTAGCCATAAATGCCTCTGTTTTTCATATTATGGGGCTGGATACTTTCTGGACAGCCCTCATATGTGTGTGGAAATAATTGTGTGTGTGTGTGTGTGTGTGTGTGTGTGTGTGTGTGTGTGTCTATATATATAAAATCACAGAGAGGGAGAGAGGAAGACAGAGCAAGCACTGGATAAATCCAAACTATATTTCTACTCACAATATCTCCCAATTATGAATACAAATTTTATTGATATTAAAAAAGGGTATTATCAAGACAAAGTATGTTCAGAGTTTAGAGTAAAAAAATCATTTAATCAAAGATCAGATTGTTATTTAGTGCCATGATTCACACATGCTACAGGGACACAGTGACTCCAACATTATCGTCCCAAAGAGAGAGCATATTACAGAAATCAGCAAGAGTAGAAGACAACTCCTTCCCCCAGTCAGTACTAGCTTTATAAAGCAATGAGAAAACATCGCAGATGTTCTGGAAAGAAGAAAAGTTATGTCAGCCTTATATAGTTAATCACAGTTATTTCAATTTTCCATAACATAAAATTTTTCTTTCCTTTGAACTTTCATGTGTGCTTTATAGATTACTTCTGAAAAAGTATACCAGGAAATTCAAGTGCTCCAGTAATGACTTCCAAACACCAGAGATTCTTCCAAAAGTGTTACTGTGTCCTGTATCCTGCCTCAGAGTATATATCTACATTATGTTTACTCCTGAAAATTCAGATATAATTGAACATTTGGGTCATTATAAATGGTAAAACAGAAAAGCATCTATTTGCATGGGGAGTAAAAATCCTCCAAGGAAAAATCTATCTTTGAGGTGACATGAATGGATTTGACCTAGTTTTAAGACCTTAGTAAACTGGCAGGGTATTTCAGATCTGCAGATCCCTAGCTTTGGACGGTGTCCATAGCAACATGGAATGACTATACAACACGGAACAGTTTTTGACATTGTCCGGTTATGTCTCTACATCTGTACTTTTGATATTTCACAGACCCTTGAAAACTAACGAATGAGCCCAGAGTCTTTGCAAAAAGTACATGAATTATTAGTAGATGATGGTAATCATCTTTCTTATTAATTTAGACATGTATATGACCTCATATATACTCATAAGCCGGTGAGGCTGAAAAAGTTCCAATTTCTTAGTGTCACTATTTTCAAACTTTTAAGTAATATTTTATTAAATTTTGCTGTGTACTTGTTAATGGCAGTTCAAGGGGCAACTGGTTCCCCCATAAAATGCTTGCAAAGCAATTCAGAGGATCAAAAACTTTTAGATAAATTGTATTTTGAAATCTCATCCTAAATATGTTTTGTAAAGCTTAAGTCACAAGGAACAATCCTTCCTTCCGTGTTTTGGGTTTTTCATGATAGCTGTTTTAATTATCTTTTGCCCTAATAATTAATTTTCTGAAATCTTGGCAATATCCTTTGTAATTACTTTAATTTTCTGCTAAGAAAATGCCAGGTCAACAGTTGTGTCTGAGCTTTCTTTGTTTTCTTTCTTCTTTCTTTCTTTCTTTCTTTCTTTCTTTCTTTCTTTCTTTCTTTCTTTCTTTCTTTCTTTCTTTCTTTCTTTTGTGTGTGTGTGTTGTGTGTGTGTGTGTGTGTGTGTGTGTGTGTGTGTAAATTTGTTTGCATGCATCAAAGACTTCTAGCAGTAACATCTCTCAAGGGAAGACACAATTCCAAATAAGAGGGTGGGGAAAGAATCTCTGAATACTTTTGAAGTGAGAGTTTAAAAATAAGCCCTCTCTACAGTATAAAATAATTTCCTATGGGGCTTGCACAGTCAGGGCACACAATAAACATTTGTTGAGTGATGAAACCACATTTTTATATATTTAATTGGGGATTAAATTTAAAGCTCACCTGATCAGTTATCCAGAGTTATGCAAAAATGGCTTCTATGCCCCAAAAGACAGATTCAGTCTCCAGAATGAAACAAAACAAAATAAACAACAACAACAAAACAAACAAAGATGGGTTCCACTATATCCTTAAGTCCTTTGATTCCAATTGTATACCTTTATCTGGAGAATTCCTACTTATTTTGAATTGAACATTTGCATCTCTGAAACATCATTCCTTAGGTCTAGTACTTTTCTTTCTTTCTTTTTTCCTCATTGTTAAATTTGTAGGGGTGACATTGGTTAGTAAAAATTACATAGGTTCCAGGTGCATAATTCTCCATGTTGCATTATGTGTTCATCACCCAGAGTCAGTTATCTCTCCATCACCATAGATTTGTGCCCCTATCCCTGGTCTTTCATCCCCCTCCCCCTTACCCTCAGATAACTACTAAATATTGGCCTAGTGCTTTCCTATGAAGTATTACAAGATAGTGTACCACTCAACCTACAAAAGATAACTTCAAATATTTTAAAGTAGTCATTATATGACCTATTAGGGTCCTTTTTCAGTTCAATATATCTAGTTTCAAGTATTTTTTGATCACTGTGCCATTCTTTCCTTTATTTCATCCAATTTGTCATAACCTTGTTAAACTGTGATACTTAGAATTGAATGCAAAGTTCAGGATATGAAGTAATTAGTATTCATGGTTTACTCTTTCAACAAATACTTAATGAACACTTATTACAAACCAGGACTAAAAGCCTTATTATAGTAAGGACTAATGGTTATATAAGACATGTAGTCTTTACCTATCTCAGAATACTTGGAATGATGGTATTGGGACTATGTTAGAGATAAACATATAAATATTAATTACAACTGTAGCCTCATCGAAATTTTAATTAAAATAAAACCAGTGATCATTCGTTTATATTTTCATATAATGTATTAAAAAGGTCATAAAAATAAACACCTCTGAGGTGAAATTTCTCAGAATATGTGAAAAAAACAAAACAGAAAAAGAAAAATCCTAGAGAAAAAAATATGACAAAACATCTCTAGATTTCTGATCAATTTCAACATGTAATAAGAAAGCATAAGCTCAAAAAAATAAAAAATAAAATAAAAACCTAAAAAAACATATACTTAAAGATCTAAGAATTTTGCTTTTCCTTGAGACAGCATTGAACAGTAGACAGGATACTAATATAAAAATCAGATAACTGGATAATAGTTTAGGCTAAAATCACTCTCCATGAGGCTTAATATCCTTATCAGAAATATGGAATTCTTCCCATCAGTAGTGCTAATTCACCTGATAATGTTTTGAGAATAATATGCGATAATGTATGAAAGTGCTTTAAAAAGAATAAGCTACAATGCAAAGGTAAGCAATTTGTTTTTCCAGAAAAGAGAAATTGTGATTAAAGCCAATACTGAAAAATAGGTGTTGACTGACTCTCTCACCATAGACAGCTATAAGACAGTGTTGTCATGCACAGATAGTGCAGAGCTATGATCTTAAGAAACAAACAAAAAAGAACACATGCTAGGTGTATTCTATAATTATCTCAGCTTCCTAACTGGAGACACTTTCCAAATTGAGCCGTAGAGAAGTGAAAACAAATACAGAACAATTGCTGGGCAAATGAAGACAAGGGGGATTTGAGGCTGCAGAAGTGCCTGAAATCTCTAAGCCAAGATATTGGGAAGGAGAGACATACATAGAGAAGGAAAACTAGAAATCTGCATACTAGACCTGTAAACAAAACAAGAAAAATAAAGAATAGACAGTCAATAGACAATAGGCACAGATAGCAGAATTATAAGTCAGAAACAATAACATAACTGTAATAAATATAGTCAAATATTAGGAGGACAAGTGGATATAATAAATAGAAAGATGGATAATCTTATCAGAGAAATGACAACTACGAAAAAGGGTGTTCTAAAAATACAATATCCAAAATGAAAAAAATCACAGATTGGACATTGATGAAAAAAAATATATCAGTGAATTGAAGACAGGCCATAAAAACTATACAAAATGAAGCTCAAACCATAAAAGAACAAAAACAAAAAAGGCCTCAGTGATCTATAGGTTAATATCAAGCACAGACAAGTATTTGTAATAATGTTTTTTAAAAATATCAACCTATATGCCAACAACACCAAAGAACCACAGTTTGAATAAACACAAAGAAAAGCATACTTAAGTACCTCCTTGTCAAATGGCAGAAATGCAGGGATAAATAAAAAATTCTTAAAAGCAGCCAAATAAAAAAGATAGATTGTATATAAGAAAAATATCATAGAAACCATTGACTTTTTAAATACAACACTATACATTCCGGAAAACAAGGGAACAATAGTTTAAAATGTTGAAATTAAAAAGTCAATCGAGAATTAAATACATTGCACCAAAAAATCTTTCAAAAATAGAAAATAAAAACATTTTCCAAAAAAATTTGAGCAAATCTGTTACTAGCAGACTCGAAATTCAATCAATGTCAGATAACGTTCTTTTGATGGAACCAATACCGTATAGAAGTTCAAATTTATTTGAAAGAATGAAATGTAGAAATGATTATTATATGGTTAAATATAAAATCCTGGTGGTGCCAAATATATATATATATATACACACACATTTCAAGAGATGTTATCTATGTATTACTTTTTGAAGTTAAATTGAATTGTGGTAACAACATGTAGTAGGATGTTTGCTCAAAAGATGGCATTAATCAAATGAATGCTAGTGTCACCATGCGACAGGCAGGACAGCCAAAGAAAATGGCAGAAGCACAGTTGTTGTTTGAGGAGTGCAAGACCATTTTGAAGCGGTATTTGAAATTCAAGAATGTTCTTTGAGTTTCCCTCATGTTCTCTCGACTTAACACCCCTTAACTTCCATCCGTGGGGCACCTTAAAGGATGTGGTGTACCATTCAAAACTGGTTATCCTGGCAGTACTTCAGGAAGAAATTGAAATGGCATGCAAATTACAAGTTTGCTGTTTCTAGTAACCACGTAATTCAATTTTGTCCTCTCTTCTTCACTATGAGATATGCCTCTCTTCCCATCAATCAGCAGGTAACTACTTGATGAGCATCCACTATAGGTACGTAGCCACTGTAATCACAGGTTTCCTATGTCTAATATGTTATGATCAGGTACCTAGCTATAAATAGTTAAATGACATGTTGTTGATACATAGTATGTTTCCTTTTCTTTATCATATATTAGAACATTAGGAAAATTAATATGAAAAAAAATTCAACCGTTGGGAAAGTTTCAAAATTTCCCAGGGATAGTTTTTGTTTGGGAAATTCCTATCCCTCATGAAATAACTGAATTTGTACAATCTTCAACTTCAAAGAATTCGATGGAAATGCAAAAACAAAGTAAGACTCACTGAGAGTAGAGTTTTACTTCATTGTATCATACAGAGCGTACCTCGCTGGCAGTTTGAGCATTGTGGGAAGAGCTTGATAAAAATGCAGATTTTGAATCCTACTCTTGGAAATTCTGTTTTAGCAAGACTATGAATCTAGGTTCTTAAATAGCATTACGGAGAGCTAGGTTTTAGAAATAAACACAGAAAAACTCTGAAGAAAATGGAAAAGTCTATATGGAAGAGTCCTGTAGACTGTGCCCCACCCACCACCCCCATTTATGTTGAAATCTAACCCCCAAATCAATGATACTTGGTGGGGCCCTTGGGAAGTGATTAGGTCATGTGCATGGAGCCCTCTCTTACAAGGATTTTACTGTTCTTATATAAGAGACCCCAGAGAGATCCCTTGCCCCTTCCCGTCATGTGAGGACACGGTGAAAAGACAGCAATCTATGAAGCAGGAAGCAGGCCCTCACAAAACACTGAATCTGCGGGCTCCTTGGACTTGGATTTCCAGCCTTCAGAGCTCTAAGAAATGAATTTAGGTGCCCAGTCTATGATATTCCTTTATAGGAGCCCAAGTAGATTAAGACAGAGGTCATCATAGGCAAAAAGCCTAGCCATACGAATTACTTCTCTCTTCCCTTATACCTCCCTCTTGATTCTCTTTCGTCTCTACTTCAGTCCCCAGGAGCACTAAGTAGCCTCCTTGCTGCAAGACCCAGAAATGAACAAAAATCCCTTTCCACGTAATTCCTTGCTTAACAAAGAAGCTAAAATTTGAAAATAACTTTACTAAGAACTAAGGAAAAAGTGAAGGAAAAGAAAGAAAATGCAAATTTAGAAAAGGCTGAGTCTAAAAAAGCACAGATTTCTGATGCAAACATAGTTAGGTTGAAGCCATAAGTGAACTGGTCTCACTTACCAACATTCAGGGCAGGGTTTTGCTCACTTCCTTCGACACATGAAACTCATTCATTTGGGTTTAGGGGGAAAAACACTCCTTTTAAACTTACAAATTTCTCCTTAGGGAGGGCAAATCTATCATAAATTTTAATCAGATAATCCTATGTTTTTCTTTCTTGCTTTTTCCTAATAGAAAGCTGAGATAATTGGGGAGGGTTGAAGAAACAATTCTAGAGAAAGGAAAAAAAAAAGAATTAAAAGGTAGGGAAACAGGTCAGAGTCTAGCTTTTAGCAGTTCTTTACATGTCCGTGCTTCAGGCCTGAAGTGTCCTTACAAAACAATGAGTCCTTTTTCTTTTCACTCAGAGTCTTTAGGCCTCCACATTTAAAGATTCTCTCTCTGCTCCTGGCTTTTTAAACGCTCTTTAAACAGCCTCTTCTGAACAGTGACTGGGCTGGCCACCCTGTAAGGGTCCTCTCATTTGATTGCCTTCCATCTCTCCTGTCTGGCCGTGTCCCTGCTCTTGGCCTACTCTCCCCAGGGCACTGACCTACAGCTTAGTCTGGGCGAAGGTCTCTTCCCTGTCCGGAAGTGAACTCAGATGCATGAGGAGATGAAATCCGGGTCTGGAAGCACAGAACCGCGATCAGGGCACTGAGGCTGTGAGGGAGGCTCGGGTCTGCGAATTCTAAGTTGAAAAGGACATAAAGGACGTGAAGCAGGAGATCCTTAGAATTTTGTCAGACCCTAGGAATTACATCTGCCCACAACTCATTATCAAATAATTTGTTTTCTGTGATGATGTGAATGCCAGAGGCTTCTAACCTCAGAAGTGCTTAAGTTATCTCGATTCCCCACACACCACTCTGCTTTTCCTCTCTCACCTTGAATGAATTTTTTCCCCACTCCCAAAAACCTAAGCCTTGCTTTCTGCTCGTCTTTCTCTATGCTCCATTTAAATCATTCTTGCATCCGCACGTCTTCAAATCCTGTCCCTATGCTTCTGATTTCTAACTCTGTCGTGTGTGTACAGCACTCTTCCTTCCACTCACTTTTTTCCTCGCTAACAAACGTCACTTGGCCACTGGCTTCCAATAGCTACCTTCCCCTTGCTGATAGAATTATTTGCTGACAAATTTATTTGAAAGATTTTACATCCAAAGCATATGTTTTCTTTTTCCAGTTTCTTACAGACTGCCATCTGGTTTCTGTTCCTGCTTTATCTCAGTCTACATTCTCTCTTAGAACTCTTTGCTGCATTAAAAACTATGAAGGCTGATTCACTGAAGAGTGTGAAAACCTTTTATAAATTTCCCTCTTTCTTGTGTTGCTTAAACCAAGCAGAGCAGGGGTATATTATAAAGAAAAGTAGCACTAGTAAGGGTAGGTATGAATTAAAAAGCTGCCTCCCTCCCAGTTCAAGTTAATATGGTCGTGCTATATCACAGATATTTTATTTAAATGCTGGAGAAACAAAGCTGGAGGGAAAAAGAGGGATTGTTGAATTCTTGAATGATTTTTGAATTCTTGAAAATAATTCAAGAAATTATAATGTAAGTTTTTTTCTGAGTGAACTTGAGTTCTAAAACTCCATTTGCAAAGGCCTAATAGAAATAAATATCCTTGCCATGATCTTAATATCAACAAAACTAAACACATCAGCCAGCTCCCCACTTCATTGGTCCCTGAAAATGGCATCTTATGTTTTAGTAATTCAACTCTTTTCCATATTTTTATCTTTCTTACATCCCTTCATGTATAATACAATCAGTTACCAAGACTTAGGCTTTCTGAGGTCTGAGTATTACGTGATAATGCCTCTCAAAGAATCAATTTATTGAGATGAGGTTTGCTTTAAGGACTAAATAATAATAATGTAGCATCATTCGTGGCAGAAAACTAAAATTTAAGGTTAATATCATTAGAAAATACCAAGTGGGATATTTTGTGTTGAAAATTAGACGTTCCACATGCATAAAAGATTTAACAATTGTGAAACTTTTTGAACTAAAAGAAGAAATTAACATTTTTATAATCATAAACCAAGGATTTGAATGACACAAAAAGTAAACAATACTGCATTCAAAAGGCAATACACATTCAGCTGAAACACATATAATAATATTTACCAAAACAAATGATCACATACGAAATCACAAAGGAAGGCTAGAAAATTAAAAATTAACAAATTTTTTATACATACAAGTAACATCCACTATTAAAGCAAAAAAAAAAAAAAAGACAAAATTTATTATCTTACAAGTGAAAAAAGCCAAATTAAATGAATAAACATCTCTTATAAAACTCTCTTACTCTGATAGTGCACATTCATTGAAAGTCCACAATACATATCACGCCTGAGAAACAGCTAATGAAAAAACATAACACACTTACCTATTAAAGTCAGAAAGAGAATTATAATTGCTGCTATAACTACTACTACCCATCACTATACTAAAGGTCTTAGCCAATGTAATAAGAAAAGAAATGAGATTAAAACCAAAAATTGTTAAATATTATTAATATATGTGAGAGAAAAAAACTACCATATTTGTGACAGTTAAAACCAGTAAGTGAGTTTAGTAATACAGGAGCATTAAAGTATAATTTATAAATATTGATAGCATTCTTAAATTTTGCCAATATAAAAACAGAACAATCACTTCCATAGTAATAACAAAAAATGTAAAGTACTTAGGAATACACCTTATAAGAAAATGAGTAAAGTATTCAACTCATAAAAGCAGAAGAATCTCAGGATAAACTCTCAGAAAACAAAATAAAAAAACATGCTGAAATTTATAAAATTAAAAATTCAAAGATGACCAACAGAAGTAAATTGGTTTACATGAAAAGATTTACATTAATAACAAAAATATTAGATATGATTAATCCAAGAAAAATAAGAGAAAGTTTAAATAAAATATAAAGAATTAAAAGAAGTATATTTAAAGATAGACTAGAATAAAGATTTTAAAATCACTAGAGAATATTTTGACCTCTAAAGAAAAAATCATAAAATTATACTGACTGCCATAATTACTCCTGAATAAATAAAAATCTGTAATATCTTTATTGATGGTAAGTCTCCATCAATAAATAATATAAAAAGTCTTTGCAATGTAAATCAATATCCAGGATTTTATAGAATTCTGCAGGCTGATTCTAAATTTTGTGCAAAAGGTAAATTTGCAAAAATATCTAATATATATCTGAAGATGAGCAAACGAAAGAATTTGTCCTACCACATGCAAATGATATAAAAGCATACTTTTAAAAGAACTGTGGTATTGATACAAGAATAGTCAACAAAATCTATAAAACCAAATAGAACATTCAGAAAGAGACCCATACATACAAATTATTTGAAAAAGATGGTATTTCAAATCAGTGAAGGAAGGAAAATTAGCCAATCATTTAGACAAATAAGTTACTCTCACCTCAGACTCTTCACAAAAAATAAATTTAGATGGATTTAAGACAAATATAAAACAAAATATTATAATTTTGTAAGAAAATATAGGACAATGCTCTCTTGGGGACAGGCTAAGTAAATAATAAAAAATTTACAAATAAAAGTATTGATACATTGACTA
The DNA here is from genome assembly GCA_004026885.1 of Lyroderma lyra. NCBI lineage: Eukaryota > Metazoa > Chordata > Mammalia > Chiroptera > Megadermatidae > Lyroderma > Lyroderma lyra. The sequence goes on along the minus strand of PVJL010001483.1, from coordinate 38,018 downwards.
AACCAAAATTAATAGTGTGAGTTCCAGTAACATGCCACTAATAAAGCTAAATGATAAGCAAAGTCAGAGGAGTATACTTTCAATGGTTATGATGATAAAATATCAAAAAAGAGTACTTCTCAAACCCTTTGTGAGTGAGAGCCAATTTTTTTCTATTTTAAATTCTTGACAGACCAATACACTTATAAAATAAAATAAAAATAAATTACCAAGAAAATAAAATTAAAAGAACATATAAAATGAGAGTATTTTTCTTAAGTAGGATAGAATAACCATAAAATTATTCAGTCCACTTACTTTCAATTTCTCCACATACCATTTTGTGAACCAGAAATAAACCATCAGTGGAGCAGCCCAGGTCCAGAGATCACCCTCAGAACTAAAGAGATCTTAAAATGTCCTTCAAATCAGTATGAACATGTCAAAAGGCCAAACACAAAAAAGGAATTAAGTGTATTAACATGGAAGTCACAAAAAAGCACAAGTACTCAACTCACGAAAATATGCTAATAGGTCCTGATAATCAGGACTGTGTAAACTGAATCAACAAGACCTTTTTAAAGTTTGCTGACATCAAGTCTTAAAGGTACTTGTAGAGAAAACAGGCCTTATACACTGCTGATGAGAAAATAAATTGCAGGGCCACTTTGGGAACTAGTTGATGCTAGCCCTTAAAATTAACCAGATACTGCCAAACCAAAACTCTTTAACACCTCATTTTTAATTCACTTTATGCTCTGGAAGAAAACTCGAGTATTTGCTCCAAGAGACATAGACATGGATGTTTATTTCATGATTGTTTATAAAGGCAATAAATTGAAGGGGGAAAAGCAACTGAAAGTTCTCAATAGGAGACTGTGAAACATCTATGCGATGGAATACAGATTAAAATTTGCTGGACATATTACATTAACACTTTTACTTTTTTAGAATGAAAACAAAATACCTACAGTGCTCTGCAGGTAAAATACGCATATAAGCACCAAGAAGTACTGGGAGCTTTCATTCCAAATTCATGACGTTAGTTACATCAGGTGGAGATGTGAAATAAGGTAAAGGAAACCAAGCTCGGAGGTAACGGTCAAGGGAGAATTCATTTTTATACTAATATTTTAATTTTTGAAAAAGGATATTTTGATGCAGTAATTACTTAGCTATGCAATTACACCTTTAAACAAAATTTCCAGGTATGAAAATCACTGGTTAAAAAGGAAAAATAATAAAAGTTTTAAATACTTTTGTTAGTCCTGTTCACCACCATTCATCATCGAGCCAAGAAAGGTTCTTCAAAGGGGTAGCAAACCAGGATTTTCATCTGTTGACCTTAGGCTGATATCTGCAAATAGTTTGTCTGTTTTTACTAGAATGACAATGAGCACCTAATCACATAGCATATCATAGACATGAACTTCTAATTAACTGGTAATCAAATCATTCCAGTAAATATTTTGAATGGCTGTATTGAAAAGTGTACAAAATCCATTTCATGTTTTTTGGTACACTGTATAGCCATTTAATGTATCATAGTTGACAATGATTTCATTGGTAAAAGAGGTAGATCTTCTCAAACAAGCAAATTATTACTGCTTAAAAGCAAGAGCAGAGTTCCGTTTAAGAATGTTGCAATTGCCAAGTTAGTAAAATATCAAACTGACTAAACCAGTATTTTTTTCTTTTCTTTCTATCTTTATGTGAGGTATAATTGGCAAATAAAAGTTGCACATATATTTACAGTGTACAGAGTGATGTTTTGAAATATATATGCATTGTGAAATGATTACCACAATCAAGCTAACTAACATACCCATCATTTCTGTTCAGATATTTTAAGCACATGAGTTCTTTAGAGAATTTCTTTATAAACATTTCATGCCTTTTTTAGGTAGCACAACCAATTACCATGAAGCATGTTATTTGTACAGCTAAAACGTATTGACGTAGTGCTATGAGAGTGAAAAAATAAAGTGATAGGTGTGAAAAAATGACAAAGCAATTAAGATAAATTAATTGAGTGAATACTACAATGTTTCATAGCATAAAGAAATAAGTCAATATATAAGTAGACAGCAGGGATGATTAGGTTTTGTTTTAAACAGGAAAAAGTTTTTTAAAAATATGAAAGAAAAAGTACTTCTCATAATGTAATAAACAAAAAACAGATTATAACAAAGTACAGAAAATTGTACAATTAAATTGGTACCAATTTGCAAGTAATGTGAGTGAAAGTAGAGTAGAGTAAATAATAGATGTAAAATATATAGTAAATAAAGAGAGAAATAAGAAATTCCTAAAGAAATAATTTTGGACTGAGACCAACTCACTGAGGTACCAGAGCCCCTGACAAACACATACCTGGAAGTCTAAAATCACGGTGTCAACAGGGTTTGTACCTTCTAAAACCTGTACAAGAAAATCCTTCCTTGTGTCTTCTAGCTTATGGTGTTTGCTGGTATTCCTGAGTGCTGCCAGCATAATTCCAGGACCTGCCTCCACCTCCACATGGTCTTCTCCCCTGCGCGTTTGTGTCTGTGTGCAAATTTCCTTCTTCTGATAAGGACACCAGCCACACTGGGTTAAGGGCCCACCCTAATGATTTCATCCTAACTAGGTTACATCTGAGAAGACCCTATTTCCAAATAAGGTCACATTCTGAGGTACTAGGAGTTAGGACTTCAACATACCTTTTTGGGAGGGTACAATTCAGCCCATAACATTCACGCCATTATAGCTAATCCATCTCCTAGTCCTATTGATTCTGACACTGAAGAATTCCCCTATCCATCGTCAACTCCACTGTATCTTCCTGGTCTACCTGAGCTGCTAGACTAACACTTAGCAGGTCTGCCTCCTTCTACTTTTCTACCATCCAGTCCATTTTCCACACATTCACCAGAGTCACCTTTTAATATATCAATAGGATGTCTCACACCCTCACCAAAAACTCTTCATTGGTTGCTTTCTGCACTTATACTGAACTCTCCATTTCTTCCCAGCTCTACAACTCCTTGCACGTTCCAGCCTGTGCCTGCCTCTTTGTCGTGACCTTGAAGCCATTCCTTCCTTCCCATGCGATTCTTCAGCCATACCGACTTTGTGGTCTCTCTCTGAAATCTTGTTCCTTGCACTTTAACCTGGCTAATTCCTTCTCCTGCTTGGCTCTTACACTCAAGTGTCACTTTCTCAGATTGCTCTCCAGTGGTTCAATCAATCTAAATTAAAATTTTCCTTTCAGCCTACTATTCCTTTTTTATACAACATAATTATTTTCTCTTGTGGTGCTCATTACAAATAAGCATAACATACAATTACACATTTATTTTTGTGCTTACTTTTATTTCCCATACTCACTGCACTGAGAGCTATGGTGATGTAGAAAGTTACTACTTATTCCCAGAACCTACCACAGTGCTCAGTGGGCAGTGGGCGCCCAAACAATACGTATTGACTAAACAATTGGTAAAAGAGGAATGGAGGATAAGAAAGGTGAAATGAGAACAAAATGACTGTGAAGGAAGGAGAGAATAAAGCTAAAAGACAAGAAAGAGTAATTGTGTTAAATTTGAAAAATAAAAAATATAGAAAAATTATAATATTTAATCTAATAAAAGCAAGGAAAAGAAGGAGTCTAATACACAGCGGGGTTGAGAAACATCGCCTGAAAAGAGCAGAGCTTGCCCGTGAGCAAACTGCGTAGTTTGTAAAACCCCCTGGACAGACAAAGCTGGTGTACCTTTGTTAAAGAGTGCATTGAGATTAAACTGCCCATGAACCAAGCGTCTCTCTATCTCTCTCTCTCTTTCTCTCTCTCCTTCTGCCCCACGCTCAAAGATGGAACCTCCAATATAAAAAGGCACTTTCCATTGCAGAATTAGAGCAATTTAGTGTGGAATAGCATGCTTTCTTTAATATTAGAACTAAATCTGGGGAAATGAGGCCCAGTGTCATTGTCAACCAGAAATTTCCACAAAGAGTGTAAACAAACAGACAAGCCTGCGGCCCTGAGGATGAATTCAGATGGATTTTTCTGGCCCACAGACCAATAATTTACGTTCCTTCCTTGCACAAAGTGATTAATTATTGTTAGAACCCTTAAAACCCCAATGACATATATTAAGGTGAATGAAAAGGTTTCAGATATTTCTCTGTCTTCAGAGTCAATCACAGACCATCACGTTCTTCTCCTCTACTTCTAGCTCTGTTATGCCTTGCCATTTCCTTTTCTGAGCTAGTTGGGACAATAGATCATTATGTTTCAATATAGGAAAATTATGGGCTTATGGTAAAGCACAGAGGATAGGAAGTAACTTCTTTAGTAACAGAAAAGAGAGAGAGGAGGAAATGAGATCATAGACACCAAATGCACATAATTTTTTAAAATGGGAGCTGTAATAATGAGGTATCAGCAGGTCAGATCGATGAGTACTAAACTTGGAGATTTCTGGTTACACAACATTTGAGTTTGTAAATGGATTGCACACTCTCTGCCCACCCCCCAACCACAGAAAAACACCACATGCTTTTCTGTTCCTTTGACAACTCCCCTTGGCCCTTCTCCTCCTGCGGAGTCCTGAGTAATAACCCCAGAGCCCCTGCAAAGATGCCCTTCACCCCCACTGTGGGCAGGTGCAGTCATTCAAAATATATACAAATTCCACAGAGAAAAAGACATTATGACAGCATTGCAATTGATCTCCTCACTGCTAAAGAAGTTAAATCTGCATGACCTATATTCATGTACAGATTAGCTCAGATGAGGAAATGAAAACCAGTGACAGTGAATCATGCAATAAATACAGGAGCTCATAAATAAATAAAATCCCTGTGGGTAGAAAACTTGGAGTTGAAATAAGAATGTCAGATAAATGGAAAATAAAAGAGAAGGTTAGAATCAAAATATGAAATTTGGGGGGAAGTGGCATACAAAAGGTTTTGCAATATCTGAAACATAACTTTGCCCTGGATAAATTAGGTGAGGCAGGTTGTACCAAAAGCTAAGTGACAGATACAACCTAAATCTGGGGACTTGACTACTTCTGTTTTGACTGACTCTTTACAAAGGTAGAATAGAGTACTTATAAAAATGTTCAAAGATGAAAAAGCAAAATACAAACCCCAAACCCTAATTTCAGCACCCACAGTCCTAGTTTCTGCTAGTAACTGCTGTTACAAACTTGTATTCCTAATATATATGTACACATACACACATGTATATATTTAAAATGTTCATATTTCACATATATTATAGGTACTAACATTAATGTGTATTTGCATCTATATCACACGTATGCTTTTGACATAAATGGGTTCATATTTTACACTTTTATGCATACTTCCTTTTGTTTTCTTTCAATATAATACCATTTCCTGGGGTTAGATGCCAGCTTCACCATTTAATATTTGTGTGATCCTAGGATATGCTGCTCAAATTCTCTGTGCCTCAGTTTCTCCATCAAAAAGTGGAGATAATAATGGTATCTATCTCATAAAGTTGCTATGAGGATTAAATGAAAAACTGTATTATCGGATCTTAGAACAGTGTTGGCACATCACAAGACTGTGTGCTTGTTACTATTTTGATAATCATCAGCATCCTTGTAGTCATCTTCATCATCACACACAGTGAATGGTGTGGTGCTCTGTCCAGATCCCCTCTCCAGGGCATTTCTGATGACTCAGAACCATGCCCCTCACTGGGAGTTGCCCTTAGCTGCAGGGGACAGCCATGGACAAAGTGATTCTCATATTGCAGGGTAGAGTCCACAGCCACAGGAAATGCCCTCACCAAAAGTTATGGTCCCTCTTTAAGGAAGGCCACTCCAGTGACTATGTGATACAGGGATACAATTCCTCCTCCCCACTTTACCACCTTTCAGTGTAATTTTCAGGGACCATGCCATCTCCAAGTTTTCTGTAGTTATCAAGGTGAGGCCTTGGTTATAATTACATTGCAGGTCAGATTTCCCCTCTCCTTAATCCTGCCTTTCATATGTCCTCACTCACCTGTAAACATTCTGCATATGCCTCTTCTTTTTTGAGTGTTTCCTGGGAATCTAACCTAAGACAACATACCATGAGTATCTTTCTATGTCAGTAGAGAAATATCTGTCTCATTAAAATGCCTGCAGAGTTTTCTATTGTATCTATAATTTATAATAGCATAATTTACTAACCAGTGAGTTAGGTGATTGTTAAAGCAAAGTAGACTATACCATGTGATGATAACAAGTGTACATCATAATTGGAACCAGTGAGCCAAAAGTTTAGCCTCTCTGTTCATTATTTAAGATGACTTAGCATCATTCACAAGTCTTACAGTTTATTTAGCATAACTGACTCTAAAAAAAAATGCTGGCTTTATATTTTTCTGACAGGATTACATGGGGAAATCACTATGTGGTAATATATTTCTTTGAAGCTACTTTATTGCATTGATTGACAGCTGAGGGTAAGTATGTGTGAGTAAATGGATGAGTCAGAATACAGCAGAACTCGTGGCCTTCAGAAGGAAATATAAAATGGTAAAGTCATTTTGAAGAACTGAATTAGGCAGGGGGGAAAGTGCAGGTTGTAAGCATCAAGGATTTTTATTTGTAGGTTTTATTTAAAATCTGCACTTTAGTTATTTTTCCAGACATGAAAGGTCAGTTATGTCTGTGTTGTAATTAAAAGCACTAGAGAGACACAGTCCATCTTTGGAGGTCTTTACTGCTACTCAAAATTTTCCTATGCCCTTTCATCCACACTCTAAGTTTCCATTATCATCTATACATGGAAGACTTGCAACTTTTATATCCAGTTCAAGAACTACATATACATTGTCTCTTCAACATCTCTATTTATGTAGATCAATACAGCAAGATTTTTACAAATCATATCTGATCAGAAATTAATACCCAGAAAACATAGAAAGCTTCTAAAAGTCAACAACAAAAAAACAAACAACCCAATTCAAAGATGGGCAAAGGACTAGCACAGATGTCTGTCCAAAAGAGGTATACAAATGGTCAATCAGCACATGAAAAAATGCTTAACATCAGTAATTATTAGGGAAATGCAAAACTACAATGAGATACCACTTTACACCCATTTGATGGCTACTATAAAAAAAAAACAACAAAAAATTTATGTGTTGGTGAGAATGTAGAGAAATCGGAACTCTTGTGCACTCTTGCTGGGAACATAAAATGGTACAGTTGTTGTGGAAAATAGTGTGATAATTCCTCATAATATTAAAAATAGAATTACCATATGATTCAGTTATCTCACTTCTGGGTATATACCCAAAAGAATTAAAATCAGGATCTCAAAGAGATGTTCATACAACATTGTTTATGGGAGCATAATTCACCATAGGTAAAATGGAAAAAATCCAAGTGTCTATCATTGGATGAATGGATAAACAAAATGTAGTGTAATACATATATACAATGAAATATTATTCAACCTTAAAAAGGTAAGAGATTTTAACAAATGCTACAACATGGGTGAACCTTGAGGACATTATGCTAGTGAAATGAGCCAATCACAAAAAGGCAAATACTGTATGGTTCCACTTACATGAGGTACTTACAATAGTCGAAATCATAGAGACAGATGGTAGAATAGTGGTTGACAAGGGCTAGGGGGAAGGAGAAATGGGGAGTTATTCTTTAATGGATACAAAGTTTTAATTTTGCATGATGAAGAGTTACAGATGTGGATAGTGGTGATGATCATACAACATTACGAATATACTTAATACCACTGAATTGGGTACCTAAAAATGGTTAAGATAGTAAATTTTATGTTATGTATACTTTATCAGAATAAAATAATTGGGGGAAAAAATCAAATGCAACAAAAAACAGAAATATTTTATATTTATGATTTCTCGCTTCCTTGCTCTCAATCTGGTCCTCTTCCATACCTTGGATCTCAGAAATGACAACACCATTCATCCATCTACACAGATGAGAAACCCAATATTCATTCTTGAATTTTCCCTTATTCTCACCTTTAATATCTAGTTCATTCAAAACTTTTAAATTAAACATTCTTGTCTCTCTGAAACACCTGCTATCTCTCCCTGTGCTGCAATTTGTGTGAAGTCGTCAAAATATTAGTCTGCTAATAGTAGTACTAATAAATTGTTTTATCAATTGTTACATCAAAATTAATCACGAGCACTTTTCACGCTTCTTAGGAAATATCTTCCAGAATAATTTGGGCCAACTAGTCATTTTTGGATGGAAACAAGCCATAATGTATAAATATACAAACAAACAAAAAACTATTTAAATATGACATGTGGTTCTTAGTTGAAATTGTTTATTTAAGTTATGGCTTTAAAAATGATTGGAGAAAAAGATACACATAGACTGGAAAGTAAAGGGATGGGAAAATATATTTCATCCAAATGGAAACAAAACAAAAAAGCTGGGGTAACAATACTTATACCAGACAAAATAAACTTTAAAACAAAGGATATAACAAGAGACAAAGAAGGACCCAGTAATCCCATTTCTGGGTATTTATACAATGAAACCCAAAATGCTACTGTGAGGGGACATGTGTATCTATACGTTCATTGCAGCATTTTTTACCATAGCCAAGATGTGAAGGCAGCCTGGGTGTCCATCAATAGAAAAGTGGATAAACAGGACGTAGTTCATATATACAATGGAATATTACTTGGCCAGGGAAAGAAATGGGTTCTTGCTATCCGTGGCAGCATGGACAGACCTAGAGGGTACAGTGCTGAGTGGAGTAATTCGGACAGAAAAAGTCAGATGCAATGTGATCTTGTTTATATGTAGACTCTAACGAACAAAATAAACAAACAACAAAAACAACAAAAATAAACAGAAACAAATTCATAGATACACAGAACATTTTGATGGTTGCCACATGGGAGGGGGTTAAGGGGTGAGTGAAAAATGGGAAGAGTTTAAGAAGTACATATTGGTCATTACAAAGTAATCATGGGATGCAAAATATTGCATAAGAAATATTGTAATAACTATGTCTGATGTCACATGGGTACTAGATTCAAGGTGCTAGATGGGAGAGAAGTTGAGGGGCAGGGTGAAAAAGGTAAAGGGATTAAGAAATATAAATTGGTAGTTACAAAATAGTCACGGGGATATAAAGCAAAGCATAGGGAATATAGTAAAAAACATGGTAATAACTATATACAGGGCCAGGTGGGTACTAGACTAGCAAGCAGAATCACTTCTTAAATTATATAAATGTCTAACCACTATGGTGTACACCTGAAATTAATATAATGATGTGTTAGCTACATTTTAATAAAGATAGTAAGAAAAAACAAAGAGTGTGACCAGGAGTTGTGAATGTGTTGTTTTTGATAATGTGAAGGCCTGTCTAAGCAGATAGTTGGATAGAGTGAAGGAGTGAAGCTTGTTAATTTGTAAGACAAATGGAGATTAGGAGACACCTCTTAAGAAAACCAAAAAATATATAGAGTAGTATATATGCAATAATTTTCAAATTAAAACATAAATATAAATAAGAAACAGGTATGAGGAAATGTTAATATTTATTAAGAAATGAAAATTCTCCTATATCTAAACAGAAATTCAAAAAATAGTTTGTGGATAAAAATTAGATTGTGGATAAAACAAAATTTTATAGAAGTAATAGTAGACATAAGGCATATATAGATACTTAAAAGTAATATCAAAATTATATAAAAATTATTTTTTTATGTATACAAACATATATGCATAAATTTATATGATGTAACTAAAACACAGGAATATATATATAATATATAAAGAAAAATAAGAGTCACATTTTTGTGCTTTCATAATCAGTATCCTTCTAATAAATGTAAAAAGATTAATCATTCAAGGGTATACATGGGCTGATTTGTATTTAGACCAATTTTCTCTTATCCTCTCAACAAATCTTGAAATATGTTATTTTTCATCTTTAAAAAAACATGCATTGTGAGGTTGGGAGACAGAGAAGCGTGTTCTCAGCAGCTGTGCAATGCTAGCATGTTGTGAATATTCAACAAATATTAAGTGACATTGAAATATGAATTGAAGGATAATGAATCACTTTAGGGAATTATTCTGCCAAAATGTTTTGGAAGATCCATGAAATGTTTGACAAATCCAAAGGATCCCAAGATTTGCTTTTGCTGAGATTTATTTATTTATTTGGGGGGCTGGGAGACTGGCTCTAATTTTTCATCTGGCTCATTATGGCCTTCTGTTACAGAATAATTCATGTCCAAATCATATTACTTTAACTTTTGTTAAGCAATTGACTTCTTAGTGGTTATGTAATTGGAAAAGCAGAACACTAGAAAAATTGGCTCTTTTTATTAAGAACAGAAATAAAATTGATTAAGCAAAAACTTAATTTTAGTAATGGGATTGGCTCACAGGTGGGGAATGAACAGCAGGACAAGACAGATACATTGCAGTTACAGAGTTTGTAACTAAGAACATTATCTTATTTAACATTTACTTATAAAAAAATTTTCCTTATTTTCTTTTGAATACATTCAAATTAACAGGGTCTTTGCCTAAAACCTAAATGGTGATTTGAGCATAATGATTTAAATATTATCTCACTTTAAATACCTAATAGTTTTAGACCATTTTCATGGCTGTAACATCCCAACAACATTCATCCTGTGTATTCCCACCACTAGAATTATGTAAACCCTCTTGCAACACTTGTAATATGGAAAGTGTATGGATTAGTGAGAATTCTTAAAGTCGCAAATTACAAATGCCAGCTTAAGAAAAAAAGAGGAGATTCCTCATTAAGATATAGGAATGGGTAATAGTTAAAGGAAATAATGCAACCAGATGTCGAATAAGACCAAAGAGGCATTAGAAGATTTTTGGCTACTGGGCCTATCCTCTCACCACTTCCTGATTCTGCTTCTCCATTTGTTGGTTGGTTGGTTGGTTGGTTGGTTGGTTTTTAGAATACTGCTTTTTTTCCCCTTCTACTCGATTTACCAGACGGCAGAAGAACAGAGGCACAATTATACAGTGTATGCTAAAATTCAGCCAGATTGGAGAGATGGACTCCCTTCATCCTAATTGCTAATTCTCTAGGAATTGATATGTGCCCATACCAGGTGGGGCATCCAATCACTTCCCGATGAACTCTAACCAGGGACTCAAGGTGTCATTATATAAATATGGCTGCTACAGGCTGACATACGGATATGAAAAGTCTGAAATAAGTGGGAGTAATCAAGTGGTTCCTTATGACTCAGGAGTTACCCAAGGGAATCTGTTACCTTATGTAAGTAAGGTTTCTTCTAAAAGTCTCTTTCTCAAGTACTTTACTCATCATATTCATTATAATTTTTAGGACAACATGTTTCTATGTTTTCACCATTCAAAATCTGGTTTCCAGCTCATCTCTGAAGTCTTCATGTTAATGGAGAAGTGATCATCAAACAAAGCAATCCTTCTAGAAATAATACCTATAAACTGATAAATTTACAAAGATAACAGCCTGAGGGTTTTGGAGACTGGTATATAATAGGGAGATTTTGGAGCAGAGCCAAATTTGGGACACATAATCAAAACAGACTGAATTCCTCATTTTTCTGCAGTTTTTCCCTGAGGGCAGCCTCGGTCACAGTGGCAGAGGTATAGAGATGGTTCAAATGCTGATAGAATGCCCCCTGACTCGCTGGCTGAAGGAAAGAAGGCAAGAAGCACAGGGTGACCAAAGTTACCAGAGAGAGAGGAGAAGAGAAAGGAAAAAGCCAGAGAAAAATCCCAGTTTCTGTGCTGAAATTCAGCCCGTCTCTGGCTGTCCACTACACCACGTATTGAATGGGATAAAGGGGAAGCAGCTCACAGCTGTGGTTGAAGGAACTGACTTGAGCTCTAAGTTGCCTGTTTGCACTTCGAGTCTAACATAGTTAATTGCCCGCTAAAACAAAAGCATCAACACTTTTTGAGTAATCTAACAGAATCCAGATTCTCCACAACCTAATATTCAGAGTGTCCAGGATACAGTCCCATGTTTTTCACATATAAATAGCCTGGGAAATGTGATCCAGTCTCAAGGGAAAAGACTATAAACAGAGGCCAACCCTGAGGCTAGCAGATGTTGGCATTTTTAGACTTTGAAGAAGCAGTTATAATTATCCTTAGTGACATAAAGAAAAATCAGAGTTGTCATGAATTAAAACATAAGGTATCTCTGCAAATATTGAAAACTGGAAATTTAAGAATTGAAAATTTCAACACTTGAAGTAAAAACATTCACTGGCTAGGCATAAGAGAAATAGAGATGAAAGGGTTAGTAAATTTGAAAACATATTAAGAAGAATACATCATACATCCAATCTGAAGAAATACGAGGGCTGTCTGGAAAGTATCCAGCCATGTAATATGAAAAATAAAGGCGTTTATGGCTGGGTTATTTTCCAGACAGCCCCCATATATGGTGGATAAAAAGGCAGCTATCATCTTTAGCAAGTGATAGAGTTAATGTCACCAGTAATGAGACAGTGACAACTTCTACCTCCTAATATGACACACTGAAAAGAATACAGAATTCAATCTATGGTTTTCTTACTGAAAATTAATAACCTGAATTTATCATGAGGAAACATCAGACAAACAAAAACTGGAAGGTAGCCTACAGAATAACTGGTCAGTACTCTTCAAATGTGTCAGGAACACCAGTGACAAAGACTGAGGGTTCTTCCAGAATAAGAGAGAATAAGGAGACATGACAACTAACTGCAATGTGTGTGACCCTGGATTACACAATGGTCACAGAAAGGGCATTAGTAAGGTAACTGATGAAATTGGAATAAGGTGTATGAATTAGCTAATATTAATAGTATTGTGCCAATGTTAATATTGTGATTTTACTAATTGTATGCAGTTATATGTGTATTGTTAAGAAATCTGTTTTCTCCAAATTTATAATTTCAATAAAATTCCAATCAAAATCTCAGAATGTTTTCTCAGAAATTAACAAGCTGAATCTAAAATTTTTGTGGAAATGCAAATAAACAAATTTTTTAAAAGAGGAGAAAAATGGACAACTTAAATATTCTAGTTCATGACTTACTCTATGTGTAGTAATCAAGAGAATGTAGTATTGCTTAAAAATAAATAGATAGATAAATGGAAAAAATAGTTTAGAAATAGATCCAAATGTAATTGGCCACATGATTTTCAAAAAGTTCTTTTGATAGAAAAAAAAATGTTTTTGTCCAAAATAATGTTTCAACAAATGGATATTTATATGGGGGAAAAAATGAACTTTGTGTCTTACCTAACACTATATTAGTATACAACACTTAACAAAAAACGAATTTCTAGTCCTAAGTATAGGCTGACCAGATGTACCATTTTAAACAAGACAGAAAACAACAGTACTGTATCTTTTCAACTGTACGTATGGTCAGCCTACTGTAAACTTCAATTTAGCCCAGTGAGACTAGGCTGACTATACGTACCTTTTGAAATATTACCATACCATTCTTTTCTGTTCCTGGGACGTGTAGTCAGCTTACTAAGCATAAAAACTAGAAAACACTAGTAAGTAGGAAGGGGAAAAAGTCTTTGCATCATTGAGATAGGTAAATACGTTCAATAGAATACAAATGCTTGAAGCTTTTTTTATTTGTTTGTTTACTGATAAATTAAACTAAAACATGAAGGAAGCTCCAAAACAGGCATCACGTTTGTGTTTATATAACCAGGGCACCACCCCACCTCGGACTTTCTTCATAGTTCTTTCCACCTTGAGGCTGAGTTTTCCAAACACGCAACTAGCTAGTTGCTACCAAAGCAATTTTTGCTCACTACAGACGAGAAGCAACGTTTCTTGAGCCAGGCTTACCTGTACATTATGATGGTTCACACTGACAACTTCTTTCCAAGCTTAATGTTTAGAAAGGATGCACGTAACATTCTCACTAAGGTTAAACCAGTCATCTGCACCAATACAGAGATTGAAAGGAGACAGAAAAGGAGAGATTTTCTAGTTCCTTCTGTTTGACCACGTAGCATGACTAACACCTGACTTCTGATACAGATGAAAGTTCAAAAGTAAGGACCAGAAGAGATTTTCAAAAAAGAGAAGGTTATTCTCCTCACTGGAAAACCTAGGAATGTAGCAGTAAACGATCTAAGTTAACATTAGTAGAAAGACAACCTGAATGAGATCCTTACACAGCTGGCACATACCCTTGAGAAAAAATTTCTAGCAAACGGTAACATGTTGAACAGAATCTCCATTACATCTCTGATGCTCTCAAGGTATTTTTCCATTATTTGACTCAACACCAACTCACAAAGCTTTTGCACAAGCAATTTTTCAAAGCCTTGTAATTCTTGTAGATGTGTATATAATTCCCATTTTTTAACTCTGTATGTTAAGATACCAGAACACAGGAGTATCTGTTTTTAAATAAACATAATTTTAATGTCACAGAATCTTGCTGGGTATTTCTTAAAGGTCCCCGCCATTCTTGCTTAAAAGCTTTACACTCTTTTCCTAAGAGCAAACCTATTCCAGCATTAAAAGTTTCCAATTAGATATGTAACTCCAAACCCATGAATTTTGAGAGGGTTCTGAACTTGCCAAAACAATTTCTCATTAGACTTGATACTTGGATTACACATTCCCACTGCATATGTAAAAGCCTTTATATAAAGGTTTCCTGTAACAAAAGGGAGATGAAAAGATACTGTAATTATTCACAGAACATATTCAAGCCATCATTGCTGATGAAATATGATATCTCCGACATTCCTGCACTGTAAATAAGGCAGTAATTCAGGAGTGCTATTAGCTACAAGAAAATCATTCTTTCCCTTATTAACACATAAAACAATAGCTTTCATCTCAGAGTACTCTGACCCCCAGTCTAAAACACGCTAAATCTAAACTCTTTGGGAATAAAATTTAAATTACAGGTCAATTTTAGCTTTTCCCACTTTTAACTCAAGTGGAAACTCAGGGTGCCTTTCACTAATAACATGGCTATGGCAATATTTTTCCCACCTGGAAAACAAAAGCTGATATTCCAGCAACCTGATGCTCCTCAGAAGGTGGACCTGAGCTGGGAAACTGGGTTAGAGGAAGGCTGATTCTTCAGCGAGGGCTGACAGCAGTCTGGAAACTGTCCTAGAGTTTCCCGCGAGGGCTCTGAGGCATAGATGGTTCTAGTTGTTTGCAGCGTCGTGGAAAGCCACCTCAGCTCTGCACTGGATACCGAACAGCAAAATTAAAAGTGAAGCACACAAGATACCTAAGTGTAGCTTGCAGAGCGATGCTACCCTTGCCTTCATTCTGATCAATAACCCATGTACACACATAGTCTGATAACAGAAATGCTAGTAAATGAACAAACACTTGATTAGAGGAGTTTCGCCACTCACTGGGTGGTGCGTTCCACGGTATCTGCCTCTGCCACTGGCAGTCCTTTAGAAACAGAGTCGTGCACGCGTAGCATCTCTGGGTTTCATAAGGCCTCTAAGCTGCCAGCGCAATTATTAAGGCTTGCAAAAGTGACATGAGTATCTTCAGTGCCCAGAGATCAACCCTCTGATTGTTCCCAATGAAACTAATGTATAAAAATGGGGGGAGATGGCGAATGGACACACAGGCCACTTCTCGTATGCCATCTGCACATGATTTTTATTTTTGGAACCCGTGGTGTTATTAGGCCTGACCTCATCAAACTTAGAGCATCCATTTTAGCCACTTGCTGAAAGCACACAGAAATGCTAAAGATAAATTTTCCAAGAATATATTAACACAAAACTGCTAACTCAGCCAAATTTCCTACACACTTGGAAAGCCTGTGAAATAGCAGGCCAACATTAATACACAGAGAAAGGGGCAGATAGTATAACTAAGTAGAAGCTGCTGTTTAAATGTCAAGGTTTTGAAAATTGCAGCAATGTTTCCATGAGTGCCAGTTATCTTTTAGTGGTCACAACAAGTTGTCTCAACTTACCTTTGGGTTATTTTTAGTATTGAAAACTAAGAAGGCCATGTCCTGATTGTATCAATTTTACCTTTTTACTAAGTTGAAGAAATAATTTGATAAATATGGTTAAAATTTCTGAGAAACTGCTGTATATTCCAGTTGTATAAAAATTTTGCTCCACGTATTTCCCAAAACTGAGAAATATTCATGTAAAGGAGTAGATAACATGTAACTATTACTGACATCAACAAGTAATTTGTGGATTATTCCATATCTTTATGTCTTGCTCTAGGCACTGAATTTAGATCAAGTCATTTTTATCTACTCTTTACTCATGTCCAAATCTCCTCTTCATAGCTCAAAAATATCTCACCCACGTGTAACCATACAATATGAGGGCCCTAGATAATAGCTTTTCATTTCTATCACGGTTACAACTTTAGATTGTACGTCCTTGAATGAAGTCACTGCTTTCTATTTATCCCATACTGTTTCTGGCACATCAGGGTCACAGAAAAGTTGTTTATTTAGCAGAACCAGAAACAACATTCCTCACACAATTTATTTTAATATTTAGTCTGAAAAAAAAAGAAAAATATTCAATTCCTCCACAGATAGAAAAATATCATCAGGTTAACACCTGCTGTTACTAGTATAGCACATTTAACTACTTTTATTTTTGTCTTGTACCTTTCTTGAATGTTTTGTGTATGTATAATATATGAATTGCTCAACTAGTACGAGATGATTAACTCTATAATACATGTTTTCCTTTTTTTTTTTTTCTTTTCCTCTAAAAGCCCAGACCAGAGCTAGATACTAATTCTGTTGAGTTGAACTAAAATCAGATTGAGGAACTTTGGGTTTCCTTCATGAGAAATGGCCTTTGCCATTTAAATAACCATCAACAAAATATGTCAATCACTTGATGTGACATCCATTGTTAAGACTTATTTGCAATAGTACTTCTGCGCGATCAATAAGCTTTTAAAAAATATTCTCAATATTGGGAAGAAAACATTGGAGAAAAAGAGGAAGATGTCTCTGTGAATTCATTAACAAACAACTTAGGGATTATTGATGAATTCAAAATTTAAAGGCTAGTTAGTAACAGCAATGTACAATGTTCTTCATGCTTAAGGAGTTGATAAAAACGAGGATATTTTAGACAAGTGAAGACCTAGATGTGTAAAATTTGGCTTTTCTGCAAAAAAATAAAAATAAAACAATAAAAATTGTTCTAATCTTGAATGTGTTTACTAATCTAGACGTCAGATTGTGTCGAATTGATGTTTTCAACTGTTAGATCAGTTGGTCTCCCAGTTCACTTCTAGCTTTAAAGTTCTCTGATCTCTCAGAAGAATTCAATTCTGCTCAGTAACAAAAGGCTCTTTTTAAGTATGGTTAAATGATATGTGTATGATCATGCTTTTCTTTCTTTATAATTACATATATTAATTGACTTATGAAAGATGTTTTTGGAGAATTTTGGTTGAAGGTACATAATGAAAAGAAAAGATATGAGAAATCCAACTGGTTTTGGATCATGCTTATGTCTATGAGTATGTGTGTTACATGTGTGCGTTTTACATGTTCCTTCCTTTGTTTGCTCCATTTCCAGTCCTTTTCTGCTGTTTAACATTTCTTTCTTTCAAAAACTTAAAAGTGCCAAAAGAACCACATTTATATGAAAAGATTTTTTTGGAGCATTATTGCCAACCCTGATTTGAAGTTGGAGTTTACAAAATCTTCACAGAGCCTATTTTAATGAGGTTTCCAGCTTTAATAAAAAGCGTGTGCTTGCTTAACTGAAATGACCTGCCAAAACTTTCCTAGGTTCATCCATGGTTACATGAATATTAAAAATATTGAATAATGGGTTGAAGCAGGAGCATAAGCTCTCATCTAAAAGGCAGAGTAGTTCCTCCAGTTCTTTAAGAATAGGTTCTCTCAGGGCATGTGTAGAAACAACTAACAATTCTTCTTAAGTAACATTATTTACTGCAGGTATCATTTGTGGTCGTTAACATTTTGCAGAATTGAATTTGCTTAAGTTTTAATCAAAGGTATTTATTTCAGGCTCTGTGAATAAAAAACTCCAGTAAAAATGATGAAAATTTTGCTAAAACAAACTAACGTTGTTCTTAAATTCTTAAAAAATATAAAAGCATATTTGTTTCCAGATGGAAAATAATTAACAAAAAGTCTTGCTTTATTCAGAAATATGGTTCCTTCTTAAGTTTCAGTTAAGTTCACCAAAATATGTAAAATCTCTTGCAACAAATTGAAGTGGAACTGGTATTGGAGAAAAATTAAATAAACAAGAACTAGTTATTTTTCTTCCTTTTATTCACATCATGAGAATGATGGGTATTATGTTGAGAAATTGTCTTTGTTATTCACATTATTTCTTTGTGCAAGATGTTTGGTGGAATGAGAATCAGGCTGTCTAGTGACAAAATTATTTGACAATCTGCATAATTATGTTGTATATATGTGAGACTAGTTATGAATGATTAGATTCTAGTTCAAAGTTAGAATATCTTTATTTTTAGGAGAGCCAATGACTATGAAATGATTGGAATTGTTTGTGGCAGTGAAAATATTTCCACATCGTAGAATCAGACTGCCAGTATCGGTAGGACTTGGGCTGAGTAGCATCATTTACCTCCTTCCATTACTGACAGAAGCTAAAGAAAAGAATCAAAAGAATCTGCATAAACACAACAGTAAGTCACCGCTAAGTATGGTGTAACTTAAATTATTTCCGTTCAAGTGCATTTAAAGTGTCAATTAATTGCCTCCATTTCAAATGCACACCTTTTCCCCAATTATCAAATTAAAATTTGAGCTGAATCAGTGAGCACAATGATAGTTTAATTATATTAAACCACATGAAATAAACAGTGAGGAAGTGTTTGTGCAGATGGGCACCTGAGTGTGTCACCTCCAGGCATAGCCAATGACAAGTATCATTCTCTTGGTAAATAAAACTGCTTTATTTTACTGGCACTGATGCAGCTCTACTTTTTTAAAGATAGGAGAAGGGGTTGAGATAGAGAGATTGAAGGGAATTACAGAAGGAGAAATTGCAGACACAGATGTATTTTTTTTTCTGAGGGCACCAGGTGTTTTAAATGCCACCAGAAGGGTGCTCCAGGCAATTCCGCGCTGTCCAAGATAGCTTGGCATAGATTATCTGAGAGCTTTTGTGTCTTTTCAGCTTTTGATTAAAGGCCAGTGTCAGGACTCCTCTGGGCTTTCGCTTGGTACAGTAAAGCCGAGGGATTTTTTTTAAGCTGCTGCCAAAAAGATGCCAGTTAGGATAATTACATTTCAATTTAAATTGGTAATTTTATGAAAATTTAAACCAGAATATGTGTCGCCCAAATCTCCTCACTTGCATGCCTCCCAAACACGCATGCACGCACACGCACGCTCACACACACACACGCGCGCACACACACACACACACACACACACACACACACACACTCCTCTTGTTTTGGGGGAGACAATGACAGCAGTCCACCAGAACCTTCCCATGACCCAGAAAAATGTGCCAGGAATTAAACAGATGAGAGAAAATTGAACAGAGCCTGTTTTCTCTGTCCAAATTTATTTTCTAGCTTGGATTTATCACTGGTGTACATTGGAACCATCCCAGAGCATCCTAGTTTCCAGTATCTTTTTCTCGTGGATGCCAACAAAAGAAGCTTTAGACCATAACTGTAGTATTTAAGACATTGTTTTCCATTCACAGGCAAGCTTTGTATTTGTTAACAGGATGTAGAAAAGGAATCAAACCTACTTAGAGTCTCTCACCCTCTTGGTGAAAGGAGTGGGGACACAAGTGGCTAGATGAACCCTGAATTTTCTGTCTGCCACTTTCTTTTTCCAGGACACATATGCAAGCTTGGCAGCACCAACAAAGTGGAAGTAATGTTCCTTTGTTTAGAATGCAGTGTGTACGAACATTTACATAATAAAATACACATACAAATAACAGATGGTGAAGAGCCACTCATTTCGCCACATGTTGTAAGCACGATACTGCTCCTTGATGATCTCATTTCTCTTACTCCTGCCTACAGATGTCTACCAGCTATTTAACCTCGGGGGTTATTCAGTTGGTGAAAGGTTTGAAGACAGGCACAAATCTGTCTACAGAATCTCCTCTTCCATCAGGTGTGCATGCCCTTTTCGGGTAGAGTTATCAATCACAGAAATGCTCTCCTCTTCCTAAAGGACTGAGTAATAAACTCCTTTCTCATGACACTTGTTGGGTAGACATAGTGTAGAACAGAGAACAGTAAATACTGTCAATAAGCTGACTTTGAAAGAGGTCTTTTCCCTCTAACCTTTGGTTCTATACAGAAAGTGACCTATTAATAATCTTGGTTATTAAATGAATAGCCTTCTTGTGTAGATGTGAAGAAGGGCCTTCCGACACCAGTGGAAATCTCCCAGATGTTGTTTGCTCACATGTCCAATCTGTAATTAGAGTTAAGCCTCAAATGTGTAGTAATAGACACGTTGTATGGATTTAACTGCCACTTCCCTCCCTAATTTACACTTAGATAACACTTTTCCTCTCAAAAGCACAGATTACATTCCTTTTAATTAGCTCCCAATATACTTTAATAAAGTACATTGAGAATGCATATTATTAACCTATTAATATATAAACATACATTATGCAAAAGCTCATAAGCATTAATTAAATATTGCAACACATAAGGAGACCGCATTATCATACCCATTTTACAGGAATAAATGCACATTAGATTATTTGGACAGTGGCTGATCCAGAATAAGAATCCACACTTATCTAGGATTCATCATTCCTCCCAAGAGGACATATCTTTGACTAAATAATCTTATTATTTTTATATAAAGTGAATTATAATTTTTTAAACAACAATGGCAAAAAATAAAAAATGATGTATTTAAATCAGCTAGCACTTGAACTTAGGGAAATCTCATATTTTAGCAAATACACACATCTCACATTTTACATATGGGGGCTGTAATAAGAATTTATTATATTTGCATGAGCATAGGCCAACAAATAATAAATATTAAAAATAATCTGTCTAATATAAGTATCTTAAAGAAAGAACAATAAACTGTATTTTAAATGACTGGGGAAAAAAAGCCAATCTTCAGAGAATACCTAGACAATAACATTCAGAAATCGTCTTATTGAGTGGCTGGAATATGAATGAAAACAATTAAAAAGATCAGAATGATTTTTAGAAAAGAAGAACAAATAAACAACAACAACAATAGAGTTCATTTGGAAGTAATCCTGAGAGCTGATTGAGGAATGACCCATTGAACACGGGCATACACCAGATTAGCAGGTGATCCATTCACAATCGAGAAAAACAGTGGTTACAGAATAAGGAAGAAAAGACCAGAGAGTAAGGGAGAGCAGGAAAGAACAGAGTGTAAGGTGGTTGGATAAGGTGATAAAAGGGTCCCCTACCTTGCAAAGAACTTTAGGCAAATAAAAGACAATGAAAGAGCAATGGAAGCTTGTGAGAGCAGAAAAGGAAAACAGAAGTTGACAGTACGACAGAATTTCCCAGTAAGCACTGTGCCAGCTGCTCACTTACACCATTGCAGCCCTTAAGGGAAAACAAAACAAAACAGCAGTGTATTTCTGAGGATAGGTACTCAGTCACATGATTTCCCTTGCTTATTTTAGTCACTGCACGGTGGCTTGTCCTATGTGCTAAAGCAGGAGAAGACCCTTACCCTCATCTGGGTCTTTTGCCATCTTAAAATATTGTCCTAATTTCTTTCCTTGAGATCTTTTCTTGATGGTGTTCTTTTTCCATCATTTATGTCTAAAGCAGCCTTCTCTGAACACTACTTGGTCTAAATGTGGAACCCTGCAGACAGTTACATTGAAAAAGTAATGTTTGGGATTGGCTTGTGGTGCCACTGCTCAGTTGTGACTTAACATGGCATCAATCCATGGTGACCACTACTCTTCAGTTCCACATCTTTTTTTTTTTATATAAACAACAATTAAATACAGGAAATTGTCATTCTTTTCACTGTAGGGCCCAATATGAAACTTTGAGACTCTGGCTGCACTGAATTCAAAAATTAATTTCATTCTTACCCTATATCTTTCTACAAATATTGGTAGTAAACACCATTCGGAGATCCATCCTCAAGGAGAAATTTTAACTTTAGCGGATGTCACCAGAACCATAGTGTCCCTTTGCTTCTCAGCATGCACCGTGAGCTGTGTATTTCAGATTTGCCCTCTCTAGGGCAGTTCTCTATACTTCTCCAGATTTTTCTACTGCACTCTGTGCCCAGGATGATCTCTATAGGTCATATCATTCCAGCTCCCTTACTCTGGACTTCCTGTTGATTCAATTATAGGAGATAAGGGAGGTAAAAGGAGAGAAATAGGAGTACTTATTCTCTAGGCTCCCTCCTTGCTTAGCAGAGGCTGTTTCTCCAATCAAAAGCCATTTCTCGGCAGATGTATCTTTCCTGTAATTATTGCTCTCATAGGCTTTCAATAACTGCTCCCTTGTAGTCTCAGGAGTGATGGGAAAGGCTTTCCAGTACTGCTAGGCATCAGGTACTTCGACGTACCTTATCGGTTACCCTTGACATTCTTTCTCCATACTGTTGTCAAAAAAAATCTGCTCATTAATGCATTTCTATTACCCGATTCTGAATGGCCTATCTGCTTCCTTCTGGAACACTAACTGAAACTATTTCTTTTGTTTAATGTAGTTAATTTTCTACCTCAAAGACCTAATTCAATAATTGAACTTTAATGGAGCTAATTAGTAATCATAAGAAAATTAAAAAGTTTTAAATGGTAAGAATAACTGTAATTTAAAAAAAAAAATCACCCAATCTAAGTCACAAGACCTGTAACTACCATTTTCTCATTTCCTCCTGAGACTCTACTAAGAATCTTTCAATGTGATGCTCTTTTATTTCAGTCTAGTAAACTTAGTACAGCTTGATGCAAAAAAAAAAAGTAAGAATAGTCTTTATGCTTGAAAATGTAAGCTGAAATTTTAATAGCTATATTTTATATTCATTTGAATAATTGTGTCGCTCTTTTTTCCACAAAAGCTATTTAAAATGACCCCACATACATAGTAGTTAAAAGTATGTAAAAGCAGTAAAATATTTCATAATTGCTATAAAGTTGATGAAGCATTTTTTTATTAGTGACTCTAAAACTGAGAGTAGAATAATATTTGATATCTGAAATTTTGCTTTCTCAAAAATATCTCATCTATATTTTACCTGTTTGGTCAGAAGAATCAAACACAAAATATTTTTTTCTTAAGAGAGATGAACTCTCTCCCTTTATTATTAATATCATATTAAGGACTCTGCAGAATTGCTCTTAAACTTTAAAGGTAGACTGCCTAAAGCGAATGAGGTTTCCAAAGAAATCTCTGCAGCCTTTATTTGTAAAACAGTAGAACTTTTGGCATTAAATAACTAGCATAGTTATTTGGTTGAGGACATACCTTTATGAAAGTACTTTCAAGAACTTTCAGCCCTTGCACTTTTTTTTTAGAGACTGAATACTGGTGGAATCATGGATGAGATATTTTTCAAGGATTTATCGACATTTTTTCTTTTCATTCAAGAATAATGAAGAACATTGGAAATGCTTCATGACAACATGGACGTCTTTAAAATAGCAGCGTTAACTCAAAATAAAATCTAGTTACTACACAGAAACAAGTACAGCATAGGAAAAAAAATTTCAAAAACTCTTTTTTAGGCCTGTGTTCCTTATGAAGTTTAGGAGTCTGCCCCCTACAACACACCAATGTTAGAAAAGATTTTTAATATATTATTTCTTCCTTTGCTCTCTGTACTGACTTTTCTCCAATACTTTTCCTCCAGATTCACTGACTGCCCTTTACTGCCCTGCTTTGCCTTAGAGACTAACACCATCAGTTTTATAACCCAGCAAATCACTTAATCCTTCTGTGCATCAGTTTTGTTATTCTAAAAAGGATATGATGGTAATCCTTGCCTCTGTGTGCTATTTTAAGCATTAAATTGGTCAGAACAGTACCTAATAGTAGTAAGCAGAGGTGGGAAATGATCTAGAAGATCTTAAACCAACCCCAACACCAATATCATGATAGACTCCTTCACAATAAAGACTCAAAAAGCCTTAGCCTAGTTCTGCCTGGTGGTACCCCCAACGTCTACCTTTGGGGAAACCATAAGAATGAAAGTCTTGTCATATTTGCTCTACCTACACACACGTTCCAGGACAACCTTAGGTCAAGGAGCATAAAAAGAGTGAAGCTGGGAGCTTATACCATGAGTTTTCTGTACCTATTATCAAGGCCCTTATAACATTTATTAATATTTATAAAATGTATTGTATATTAATATACTATATATGATATATTTATAAATAAATACTTAAGTGTTTTTAAAATATTTATGCCCTAAGGGAACGTGGCCACTGGAATATCAGGGTTGATATTTCCCATTATGGTGTACTTCCTCCTGAGAGAATCAAGGTACAGCAGACGCAAGGTAAGAACTCACTACGCAAGTTGAGGTAGACTCTTATTTTCCTCCTCTTCCCCTCCAACCCCACCAAGTTGTAAAAGAAAGAATTGAGGCCATTGTGCACTATTCTTATTCTAACACTGCCTAAACTTGAGAAGGGATCAATTGCAAAGGATCATATGAACTGAGCTTGGAATAGTGAGGTGAGCTTGAAGACTCTGTCTTGGGAAGGATTAATTTCATAGGCCCTGTTGATTTGCTTAGGAGATATGAATCATGGCAAACCTATGAATGGCTAGAAAATACAGAGTAACAGATCCAATTGGGAGAAACAATTTTTCCCAAGGGATAATGTCTTAAAAATTGAGAAGCTGGAGATCATTTGTAAAGATTGAAAGTGAGCTTTATAACCTCAACGAGGACATTTAATGAGCCATACGTAGAATACTCTGGGTATATTAGCTCAGAGAGTAATTTAGTTCTGTTTTATATTTCTGAGAGAGACTATAGACAAAGGGTTTAATATTATGAGATTTGTAGATGAGGGACTGAAGACAAGGTAAATGAGAGAAAGCGAGAGATCCATGTTGGATGGAATTAAAATGAATGAGATGATACCCAAATTTAAATTGGGATGTAAGCTGGAAGTTTTACATTTCTCTCTCTCTCTCTCTCTCTCTCTCTCTCTCTCTCTCTCTCTCTGTGTGTGTGTGTGTGTGTGTGTGTGTGTGAGAGAGAGAGAGAGAGAGAGAGAGAGAGACTTGATTTATTTTTCATTGAGTATATGTTACCTTTCTAATAATAACGTTTTTAAATGTCTAATAAAACAAGATCATTTTCCAAAGCAAAGGGAATTCACAGCAGAAGTAAAAAATAAGGGAAATGTATGAATCTTGGAGTTGACTCAGATTCACTGGATTCTCTAGTCTACAATAATTTCCGGGGGTCAGTTTCATTGACCCTTTTAAAAATAGTATCAGGATTAGTACCTGGAATAAGTTTAGAGGACTATTCAATCTATAAAACAGTATCCTACTTGAATTGCTACAGATTATTTTAAAACAACCAGCTGGAAAGTGCCCTGAAATAAACAAAGACATAAATGTATAAACTCATGTACACTGAAACTTAATGTCAAACTAAGATAGCAAGGAAGACGATTAAAACTTGAAATAAGTTGAGGGGGCTTTGTGGAGGACTCCATATCCCTCCAACCCATATGAAATAGTAAACCTTTTTGTGTGATCAAAATATAGGATTTTTAATTTACTCTTTTGGGTTTGCATATTTCCTTTCTGTTTGTACATAGCTACATAAATTGCTAGTGTGACCATGACATCGCTTCTCAAATGCTATTCCGAGTTTGAATTCTCTTGTTGTGCCCTTTGTGTTACATTATTAACAGGCCAAAATATGAGAACAAAAGTGGGTTAGGTTTTTTTCCAAATGGTACTAATCTAATTCTATCATTGTCCCCACTATACGGACAAGTCGGGGACTGGGCCAACCCTATCTAAAGGCATAGAAATTTATCAAAGGTAATATGGCAGGCTAAGGCGAGTGAAAAATAAAGTTGTAGTCGAAACTTTATTTTGTGTGGGCTCTGAAGTCTCTGAATTATAACTACAAATTGGGCAATGAAAAACGTTTCGCCGATTTATTGGAGGCAGAAGGAAGGAAGGAAGGAAGGAAGGAAGGAAGGAAGGAAGAAAGGAAGGGAAGGAGGCAAGGAGGGAGGGAGGGAGAGAGGGAGGTAGAGGAATAAGGGAAAGGAAAAGAAGGGGAAGGACGGGAAGGGGGAGGAAGGGGAGGAAAGGGAGGAAAAGAGAAATAAAAACTTTCAGGTTTTATCATTGGGAGGTAAAACTTCTATACTGGGATTTCTAGGTAAGATAATTACTTGTTTGGAATTCAGAAACTGTCAGAAATATCTGGACTCTAGGTTATAGCTGGCCATTACTAGCTGTGTAACCTCTGTGATTGTCATTTTATTGGGGAAGATGAGTTTTTTTTCAATAAGGCAACAGAGAAGTTACCTAGAACATTGTTTTTTAAATCTCTCAGGAAAATACCACTAAGAAACAATCGACAGCTAATAAATGACTGAGTACAAGCAGGAAACAAATTGGGTAAAGGAACTATGTTGTTATAATAGAAATTTCTAAATTGTACAAGGAAGAATGCAGCAACAGAAAGCTCCATAAGTGAGTCATGTACATTCAGTGAGTCACTAAACCACTCTGAGGGTCATTGTGCATCTGTAAAAGAAGATACAGATATCTACTCTTCGAGTCTTGTAAGGCTCAAAGGAGATAAAGTGTGAAAGTACTTAATAAATCATGATATTGTTTTCCATTATTTTTCTTTACCTTTACCTCTTCCGCTGTTAAATACAAGGAGGAAACTGAAATTCTCTTGTCTTTTCCCTGTTTTGCCATCTTCCCCATACCTGATTTGGAAAAATCCTACATTCATAAGGAAGCCATTGCTCCCTACTCACTGAATTATTTTGCTACTTACATGAAGTATTTAGTTTAAGACAATCTAAAGGTCTTTAGGGAGGTTGTAGAGCTCAGCCTTTTTATGGCTGTAAGCCTGGGACTATTCACAATGTCAACTTCAGTTTGAGGAATTTTAGACAGGTCAGCTATGAGCATAATTTAACATTATTTGGCACTGTGGAATCAATTGCAATTAGATACTACAAGACTATAACTCTATCCACTGCTACATGCTGGCACCAGATATTTATATCAATTAACATAACCTGGAGTTATGAGCCAAACGTAAAAATGTGGAATAAAAAAGCTCAAAATTGCTGAGAGCATTCTTTGTAACAACCCCTAACAGAAGTCCTTAAGCTAAGTACTTACTTCTTACAACCACTTCATGATGTAGGCATTCTAATCTCCATATTACTAAAGATGAAACTCAGACTAGGGAAAGAAAAATAATTTTCCCAAAGTTCATAAAGATAGGGAACAGTAAAGGGAAGGTTTGAAACTATGTAAATATCTCTTAATAAAATTTATGTGGATTGAAATATATAGATATATAGAATTGAAAATTTTAAATTGCATAAGTACCATTAAAAATGAGGACTTAGAAATAATTCAATTGAGAAAAGATTTTTAAGAATCATAAAAGTCATACTTAGAAAAAATAGTAAGTTTGAAAATCATATATGCAAGAGTTCTAATAGCCACTTAGCAATAGTTAAATAAAATGTTATGAATCAAATACTTGCTATAAATACTAGAAATTGTGATTATCTGTAAGGTCTAGAAAGAAAGAATTTCTAAATCAAGGCATTTTACCTGGGTTCCACAGACTGTGTCACACTTATAATGACACTAACATTTTATACAGAAGTTTCTGTTTATATACCTTTGGTTCTAGAGAGAAAGTCCGTATCACATCAGAGAAAAATCCCCTCATATTCTGGGCACATATCCAACATCATATGTCATTAGGGAATTACAAATTAAAATAACAATGATATACCACTACACACCTATTAAAATGGCCAAAATGCAGAATAATGACAATACTAAATACCCTTTAATTGGTAAATGAGTAAATAAACATGTTACATCCAGAACATGGAATATTATTCAATGCTAAAAAGAAGTGAGCTATCAGGCCATCAAAAGACATGAAGAAACATTAAATACATAGTATTAAGTGAAAGAAGTCAATCTAAAAAGGCTATATACTCTATTTTTTCAACTATACGACATTTTGGAGAAGGCAAAGCTATAGAGACCGTTAAAAGTTCAGTGGTTTCCATGGATTCATGGGGAGGGAGAGTACAGAAAAGTTTTAGGGCAGAGAAACTATTATTCTACACGATACTGTAATGACTGATGCGTGTCATTATGCATTTGTCAAAATCCATAGGACATACAACACTAGAAGTGACTCTTAATGCAAACTCTGGACTCTGGCTGATAATGTGCCGTTGTAGGTTAGTCAAGTGTCACAAATCTACCATTCTGGTGTGTGGTATAGTGGTAGAGGCCATGTTGAGGGCAGGAGGCATATGGGAATTCTTTGGAATTTCCACTCAATTTTGCTGCAAATCTAAAACTGCTCTAAAAAATAAAGTCTGTGACTTAAAAAAAAAAATCTGTCTATAATCATTTTGCTAAATAAAGGAAAATTCTAGGGATACATTAGGAAGAGACACTAAAGTGAAAGAGCAGCAAGGATAGCCTGGAAAGCTGAGGAAAAAGGGGGACACGGGTTAAACTTGATGTGTTTGCTAACATACAAGGAGTGAGTCTCTTCAAAACGCGTAAGTCAGGCAAGGCCACCAGCTCTGTAAGGAGCTGTAAGAGTTACAAGCCAAAAGATGGTTTTGCATTGTCTTTGTGTGGAAAAAAACAAATCAGTCTTTTAAATCAGCATCGTGAAAGCATAGGAAATTCCTAAGTGGTAGAATGACTGTGAAGGAAATCTACACAGCTTTGGATCACACAGACCTCAATGAATATAAACATCCTTGTTATTTGGCTATGATTCATCCTATGGAATTGTTTCTCTGTTGCTCTGACATTATCTGTTTAATAAAATTTTGAAGAATGCCTCACAGTAAGGATCTATTCTGAAAATAAGGAAGGGAATCTGTCATTATAATGAACCTTAATAAAAATATTTTCAACCTCATCATATGTTTGTAAGAATGACTTGTATTTCAAACAACAAATTCTGATATTGCAATAGCATTAAAAGCTAATTTTTCAAATGTAGAAGTGTTCTCATTATGTTACTTTTAAATAAGAATAGAGGATAAAATTTATAAGGTGATATACTCCAATATGACCTATAATAAAAATCGTGAAGATAAGTAAAAATTTAACTGAGTAGTACAAAAATTTAAAGTTAGGTCAAGAAAAAAGGAAATGTGAGTAGGGTCTGTGAAGTGTACTAAACCATTTACAAATATAAATGAAAATGCTCCTTAGAAAGAATCAAGAAAAATTTAGTAGCCATGAGTATACTAGATGCATTTTTAAAAACTGCCTGGGCTGATGTTTCATTGAATTTAGTCCATTTTGATTGAACTTGAGTCAAGTTCAAAGTTCACCACAAATTTTTTTTTACATTTTTCTTCCCCTTAATGATTTTGTCCTCTTTCCTAGATTATCTGCATTTACTTACCTGTTTCTATGTTATTTCTTCCTCAAAACATGGCTCAAAACAACCCCTCAGAAAAGAATTTTCTTCTTGCTGTTTTTGGACATTTACCACCCTTTTACTTTGCATCTCACTCTGCAATTTATTCTTTTTACAAATGATTGTCAAGAAATTTCTCTTGTGTGTGTGTCTGCACCCACATGCATGTTTACATCAGTGTTATCCAGAGAACTTATCAGAGGACTATTTCTACCATATCACCCACACCTCTTATAACAGTGCTCCGATGCAAAGAAAAATTCAATAAATGTTGAATAGACCACTGACTATTGTAACAATATTTTAATTATTAGAATAAAAACACAACTAGCATTTACAGATCACATTAGAGCTTAACAACAGCTTTCAGACACACCAACTCCTGTGCCTATTATTTTCCTATAGTTTGCTGTAGTTTATCTATTGACAATTAAAGTGTATAATAACAATGATTTGCATTTATCTTTGAAGTGTGGGTTTCTTTTCACATTTATGTATGAAGGTACTCTGAGAATTCATAACATTTCAAACTGATAATTTATCACTTGGAAGGTTGCTCGATAATCCTATTGTTCTGTGCTTAAACTATGCCTAATGTGTACACTGTCTACTCCCCTTTCTTAATTTGAGTCAGTCTTTTCTTCCATCCCTTTGTGACTATAATGAACAATTTCAGTGTTTAAAAGCCAAAACTAGAGCTATGATGTAAATCCTCACCCTTCTTCTCTTTTACTTTACTTCAGACAGGAAGAGAAGAGTCAAAGCAGGTAAGAAAATCAGCACATTTGCCTATGGCTCAGCAGTGGTCACCTAAATGCAACACTGACAGTAGGCTTACCTGGTGATGAGAGCAGTCATGTCATGAAGAAAAGAAATGAACAGATTGGGTACAGTTAGAGAAAATACTTTCTAAAATTAGCCTAAAGGTATTCTATGATTACTAATAAATGTTATAGAATCCAGAAATAAAATCAATATAATAAGGACATTCTTTTTAAATGGTCCTGTATTGCATGGGATAGATAATTCACAAAAAGCATTTACTTTCCCTAAATTAAGAACAACTATAATTTTTAAAACTTTTCTTTATAAAATATTACTAAGGGAGATAACATGAGTAATGTTTATGTATAGTTTAACACATTACCTTAGTAAATGTTTTGCTGACGTACAAAGTTAGATCCATAGGCTAGTCTATAATGTTGACTTTGAGTTGAACTCCTCATCACAAGAAAGTAAAAGAAATGTGTTATGCCTTACCTTTGACCCCTCTCCCTCCCTCTCAGCCAGTAAAGACTGTGGGTTTAGAAGAGGAAGGGAGAACAGAACGGGCTGTTGGGTCTCAGAAGAAGAAAGGCTGAAGTATTTTTAAAAATAGTAATGTCTAATATTCACATTTTTGTTAAAATTGTATCTTATTATTTGTTTGAATAGTTAATACATTCACATATCTCAAAATTTAAAAGGTACTACCATCTTATTTTTGCTTGCTAACCCAAATGACAGAATACTATCTCTACACTGAACGGATTAGTATTGAATAGCAAATACTGGAGTTCTTCATATATCAGTATGACCAAAATTTTTTATTCTTTTAAATGGCTTTTTGAATACATATAATATATTCACTCTGTCCTCTATGAATGAACTTCACCTTATTTTATGTTTTTTTGACCCCTGCAAAGAAAAAGTTATTCCCTAAATAACTAGGTACACACACAGGGTGGCCCAAAAGTAGGTATACAAAAAGTTTATTTGCATTTTATTACTTGTTCATTACATTTACACTTGTTTAACACATGAATTTTATTGATTCAACTGCATACCTACTTTTGGGCCACTCTGTATGATTTTGCCTGTAAGCAGACTTCAATATAACATCAAGTCCTGAAAGTAGAATTGCTGAATCAACAGGTCTGCACACTGTTAACTTTGGTAGATATTGACAAGTTCCTGTTCTAAGGAATTATACCAATTTAGATCTCCACAAATAATATATATAAGTGCTTGTTTTTCTACATCTTTGCCTCCACAATGGATAAATAAGACTTTTGGTCTTTGCCAAAATTTTAGATGCAAGTAGTACAAGAGAATAGTTCTAACTGGTACTTACATGACAGTGTTATTGAGAATTTTCTCGTACTTACAAATCATTTGTAGTGTCTTTTCTGCTCAGATCTTTGCCCATTTTTTTTTCCCTTGGTTGTTGGTATTTCTTTTTATTAGCTACAGCACATCAGTGAGTTCAGAGTATTTTTCTCAATTTTTAATTTCTCTTTTGACTTTCCTTTGGATGGTAGTTGCTGAACCAAACTTTTTATAGGAATTGAAAATCATTTCTTTACTTACTCATTTATTTGCATTGGACACCATCCACATTCCAACATTTTTAAGAAACTTTTTTCTAATTTTTTTCTAGTAACTTATGGTTTTCTTTAATAAATTTAAATATTACACTCTTTTAGAGTGCATTTGGTACAAGATATAAAGCTTAGCACCTTCATATTTTTTAAAGATAACCTCGTTATCCCAAAACTAATTTTTGATAACCCAACTTTTTTCTCCCCAAATAGAAATGACATCTTGTTAAATATTAAATTCTCAAGTGTATTTAGGTCTATTATTAAACTTTATATTCCTTTCCATTGGTCTATATTTATTTCAACACGATTACTTCAATTTCAATTATTATAGCTTTATATTAAATTAAAGTGTATGACAGGAATACTCATACTTCACTGGTCTTCTTCCTTTCAATTTGCCAATTTACTTTTTCTCTTTAGTTCTTGCCATATAAACTTTATAATCGAAATTTTAAATTCATATTTCATTGCGATTGCTTTAGATTTATAGATTAAGGTAGGAACATAATCTTTCTTACACTGTTGAAGATTTCTCTACAAGGACATTTGCCATCATTTCATTTGTTCAAGACACATTTTGCATCTCAGAGTACCATTTTTAAGTTTTCTTTATATATGCCTTGCATATTTTTTGTTATGCCCAGATGTTTTATTTTATTTAGTAGTCAATTTTAGTATGGAATTATTTTGTTATAGCTTCTAACTAGTTTATTGCATGTATAAATGATGGCTATTAATTTCTGTGTATTATTATAATTTTATATCCAGACACTTTTATGAATTCTCTCACTTTGTGATTTTTCAGTTATCTTTTCAAGATTCTCTATATATAAAATATTAGTCAACAAATAAAATAATTTTACATTAGCTTCAAAATGTTATAATACCCTCATGTTTTCTATGTGTATTGACTAGAATTTCTAGGTGTGGATGGCCTTTTAAAACAAAAAAATTTATAGGAATTAACAAGTAAACAAAAAAATACAGAAGTCATAAATTGCTAAATTACAATTGCTAAAAAAGTTCAAGATAGCAAAATTCATCATAAAGTCACAAAACAAATTAAAAATTGGTGTATACACACACACACACACACACACACACACACACACACACATACATACAGAGAGAGAGAGACAGAGAGAGAGAGAGAGAGAGAACAAACAAACGAACTCATTAAAATGCTCATACAAACCAAGGAGCCCAACAAACAGGTAAAAAAATGGGCAAAAGTTGTGAAGATATAGTTACAGAAAATAAAATAAAATTATTCTAAACATGAAAAGATGCTCAATACCACTGTCCACACAATTACAAACTCAAACTACCTTGTAGTTAGACAAAAATCAGAAGTTTTAACAAGTATGTAGAAAAACAAGCACTTTTACATATTGCTAGTGAACATTAAGTAATAGCCATAATCTAGTTTTTTCTCCTGATTTATATGGGAAAATTCCAGATTGCAAGTTGAGGTCAATAAATTTTACCACTTTATAATATTTATATATCAGATTTTATTAAATGTTTCTATTTAAAATAGTTATTAAATTTTATCAAACATCTTGTTGGCACACTTGCTGATTATCTACTATTTATGACCCCATTACCATTACAGTAATGAAGACAGGACATATCAAAGTTTACAGAATAGTGTTAAAGCAATGCTCTGAAGAAAAGTCCTAACAATGAATATTTACATTAACAAACTAAAGAACACATAAAACAACTAGAAACAGTGCATAATGTATCTCTTATTCATGAGCCTGATATTGAATAAGAAATATAAACAATACCATTATTACAAAGGTTTTTTTATTTCACAGTTGTTATTATGCACCTGTTACTTGGAGCCTAAACTAAATTATTCGTTTTTATACTCAGACACTTTGCCTTGAATTCCACCCCTTTTGTTTATAGACTAGGTTCCTGATTAATATTATAGAAACAATATATTAACATAAAGTCATTATAATACATCATCTCTTGGTTCAAGGTTCAGACTTTATATTCCTGCTTGCTCAGAACTGTAAAATAGGAAACCTCTTTCTTCCCTTCACTGAAGCAATCCTTTGCCTGTCTTGACTTACACTGCTTGCTAGCCTCACTCCACTTTCGTATAATTGTACTCTTAGTACAACCATCTGCCCTGTCCTGATGCAGCCCAAAGTCCAGGAAGCAAAACTGTCTTGACCCAGAAGTTCCTGAATAAAAAGTACCTGGTGAGCAGCGTGCAGCTTCTCCACATACATCAACAGTGATGTACTCATGTAATCTAACATATCCATGTGAAGTGCAATAATCTGTTTTACTGTCCCTAAAGGTTTGGGACCCCTATATTCAGAGGCTTATTTTCTTTATTTATTGGGGGATTGTTTGGTTGATTGGTTGATCAGTTGGTATTACCATGTAGAATTTCCTCATTTCTCATGCAGAAGGGAAAGTATGAGAATATCAGCCAGAGAACTTTCTGTTATGTAATAATCACTCTGTTATTTGGTAGCTGAGCTTACTAAAGAAGAGGAAAAACATTCACGGTGGTAGTTTATGAGCAATAAAGGCCTAAATTTAGACTAGGCCTACTTTTAATGTCTTGCCATGAGTGATACCATGTATGTGCAACATAGCTGGTCAATTCTTGAACAATTCTTAATTGACATTCCAAATAATTGCAGGGTTGGCTTACTTTCCATTATCAAGATGCTATTGAGCAATCTGTCTTTAGATAAATCTATTTATTTGTTTAGTTTATGCATGATGCAACCAGTTCAAGTGGTAGAAGTAGTATATAAATAGAAAAATCATTATAATATATCATCTACTGATTTGTTAAGAGGTCCAAGCTTTCTTAAACTGAAAGGAAGTAATTCTTTGTGGTTTATCTTGCTTCTAGGGTCTGCTATTGTCTGTGTTTAAGTCATCCATCACCATGTCTATTTTAAAAGTAGTGGCTCTTAAAGGGTCTGATTATAAATGCCTAATATTGATATTTAGAATAAAATGAGGAATATAATCCCCTTTATCTAACTCATTGTTTTATAATTGCACAGTATATAGCATTTAAGTAAAACCTAATTATCACTTCTGTTCTCATTTCTAAAGTTTTTCTAGCATGAGATATACCCTGATTATCCAAACAAGGTGATCAAACACAGTGTCTAGACCAGAATTCACTATCTTTACAAAGATCTAGTATTTGAGAACTAAACTAACTATGGTGTCTGTGATTTAAAACTGCAGAATTATAAACATACTCTTTAAATATGCAGAACCTTGAAAACATAATAAGTCCTTTACAGGAATTTTTCAGTTCATAGCTGTCACATTTTATATAAAATTATTTGACCCAGAATATTTCCATAGTGTAATAAAAAATTGCTTAAATAATGTTCTTTATGAACTAAACCAGTTAAATAGTAATTTCCAATCACAATAGTGAAATTTAGAAAAGATTCTTATGGCTTTAGGTGTTGATCCTTTAAAAAGAGACTCTAATTCACAGAATACAACAAAGACACACCCAGCTTTCATGCCACCCTTACGCCTCCTGAGACTCAACAGTGAAGAAAGGGAAAGCATAGCTCAAAAACAGAGTTAAGGGTCACAATAATATCTCACGACCCCAGGTAGGAAAATGCAAACTTCAATGACAGAGAAGACTGATGGCTATTATCTCCAAAGTCATAGCTTCAGACAGCTCAATGATTTTATGCACAGACCTAGAAGATGTAGAACCTCATCATATCCTGTTGGGCTTTAGCTCGGCAGAATGAAGGTATAGAAATAAGTATCCATTTAAAATAATGCCCAATCTTGAAACAAGATATTTCTCTTTATTTCTAGTATAAAATAAGCAAAATTGTACATTTTAGTATCAACATCAAGGTGGATAATTTGATTTAATTGAGAAATATACTTCACTGGCTGTTCAATTTTTGAATTCAGAAATAACAAGAACAAAAACAACAAAAATTCACTGTCTAGATAAGGCACTTAGCAATATATGGAAAAGAAGTATGACAAAGAGATTGCCAATGGAGTAAAGGGTGAAGAATAGAATTACATGCTCCTCAAACATTATTCTTTGATTTGACTTACCCTTTTAGCTTGTCTTTTTGCTACAGTTTGCTAACAATTTTAGTTGTATATCTTAAATATGCAATTGTTTTATAATGAAACAAGTATTATAGATCAAGATCTCTTGAGATAAAATTATAAAATTCTCACCAGTTTATATAGTGCATAGGTTCATGTTTTGTGCCTTTTAAACTACGGAAGAACATGTGATATGCAGATGGTCATGTTTACTATGACTATTCCAAACTAGCTGTCAAGTTTTTCTACATCTTATAAATATAATTGTAATAAGTGCATTTTTTATGCACTTAGGTACATCTAGCTAACATGCTTAATTGTTATACACCAAATAACTTGTAGCAGTTGTCCTAATCTGACCTGGAAATGTATAGCATCTTGAGCATTTATTTATACTAGTGGCATGTCAAGGACACAATAGCTCCATCTCACAAAAACAATTACCACATCCAGATGGTCAAGATCTCTTCCAGAAGAATGTGGTTAACAGAAACACAGACCAACCAAAAAAAAAAAAGTATCCATACATTGTCAAAAGAAGTCCTGTAGTGAAGAATCAAAAGAGATCTGAGGAATCAACACAACCTACCTGAGGTGTCTTTTCTCTCGTTGGGGTGTATGGCCAGAATTTTGGCTGTTGGAAATTCCAGGCCTCTTGTTTCCAAACTGCCGCCTGTGTTGGCTTGTCTTTCAGACTTTCATGTTGCAAAATCTGAAATTCTGTTGCAATAAACACCAGATTTCAAAGGAAAAGCAATGGAAATTGTGCAGATTAAACTTCATTTTTTATAGCAACAGTCAGTAGTAACATGAGTATGTGTTTAAACAAGGTTCCCTGTTCCAATATAATATTAGATTGAGAAAGACAGACCTGTAGCTCATTTGTGTAGAAGCAGGCATAGATTTTGAGGGTGTATTTAGAAAAAACATATTTAGGCGTGGAGAAAAAAGGGTTGTTTTTTGTATAAACATAATAAGTGTAGCCTTTGAATCCCTCCTGAAGGAACCATATACAATCTGATAACATTATCACTGTGTTATTCTATAGTAATCCTCAATCATTTGTAATTGAAAAGCAATTGAACATAATGAGGGCACAAACATAAGCAATATGTTTCACAAAAGGAAGAAAATTCAATCTGAGTCAACTAAGAGTACAATATTTCAGGAATATTTTTTTCTCTCAATGCTCACTTAACTTGAAATTAGGAATGGTGACTTCAAATAGCAATCTAATGAATGAGCTTTTAGTTGTAGAATTAGCGTGGACCTTGGCATCCAAACCTTCCCCTTTTCCGGTACAAGGCCAGCTGCGTGGGAGTGTAATTGTCCTGGTTTGGGGTGAGCATGGGAATCAAGCAGAGGCTACATGCAGGCCACTCTGTAATAAATAGGCCAAAATGTCAGTTAACTGTTACAACTCATAGCAGGATAGAGTTTCTATTGCTAGTTTATAAAAATAAGAGTAAGAGGTGTTTGGGGTACTTTTCCTCTAGCGAAAAAGAGTGTTCAAATGATTCGATGGTTGTAAGGCATAAACTATTAAAATTCACTTGGGGAAAAAGGAATGTGAATATTAATAGATTATA
This sequence comes from Lyroderma lyra, assembly GCA_004026885.1. NCBI lineage: Eukaryota > Metazoa > Chordata > Mammalia > Chiroptera > Megadermatidae > Lyroderma > Lyroderma lyra. The sequence goes on along the minus strand of PVJL010001483.1, from coordinate 312 downwards.
GGGGATCATAACTTCTGAGTCAAAACTGGGACAGAAAAATTAAAGAGCACTGGAGTATAAACCTTTAATAGTGAATTTCCCATCAGAGCACTTTAAGAAATGTATGGTTTATTTTTACATAATTAATAAATACCAATTTATTAATTTAATTGTTAATTTAAAATAAAAACAATGAATTTGTATGTTACCATTCTGTTCATGCAATGAATCCCTGTCATAAAATGCTCACAAAACATGAATTAATATTCCAATTAGAGCAAATCCAATGCATGGATTGAACTGTCAAGGGTAGTGTCCAACAAAATGGATGAA
>PVJL010001482.1:199239-261108 GCA_004026885.1 Lyroderma lyra | reverse complement strand
GCCTCCCCGATCCCTGATCCCGCCTCCCCGATCCCAGATCCCGCCTCCCCGATCCCAGATCCCGGCACGGCTGGAAGGTTTTGTGGAGAGGTAAGAGGAGGCAGAGCACAGGAAAGGGGGTGGTGGCCCAGCAATTCCTGGGCGATTTGAAGAAGGGAGGAGGAGCTTCCCAGCGTCTCGGCGGTTTTAGGCCTGAGGGTGGGTCCCGTGCGGACACTGCCTTGAGCAAACAGCGGCATTAAGGCTGCTGTGCAGAGCACACAGTCACTGACTGCATTAAGCGGGGCAACGAAGCAAAGCAAAAAGTTTTAAAAGGCTTTCAGCTAAATTACATTATTGAATCTAACTAAAATTAGAGTGTTAGATCCTGAAAATACAGAACAGTGTCACCTGTATTTTGACAACACATTGACTAAACTATCTACCAACTGAATTCAACTACTTTGACTATTTCATTGAACTAGCCAATAGTTTCAGAGAAACGACTGACGAACCACCTAGTTATTACAGTATCATACAGACATGTTCAGAATTTTCAATGTTTATGAACTGTAATGATAATATTCCCAAAGTACTCTCTAAAATGAAATCTTCTAAGAAGATTACTTGTGAAAGTTCATAATCATCGAATGACGTTTATTTTTAACATGACCCTTGGATTTAAAAAGCATTGTGAGTTGACTTCATAATTTTAGATTTCCCAGGTTCAATCTGGGATTCAGAACATTCTAGTGAATGGGAAACTCTAAGTACTAAAAATAATTAGAACGCTTAAAATTAAGATAATAGCACCTTTTTCTAATTAGTTCTCATAAATGACCTGTAAATATTTAAAACTTTGAAGATTAAAGAGATGAATACTTCCAAACAGATACCGAGGGGCTGGCAAGACATACACAGCTACTGAGCACTGTTCTACGAGATTATCCTCAAGTCAATTAACATTATTTGGGGCATCCTATGATTTTAGCTGCAGCTTTGACCTCTTAGGTAGTTGGTGTGTTTTAATCCTCTCAGACCTAGCAGGGCCCCCCACTCTAACTCAGTTCCCACTGCCCTGTGCACCCCCACTGCTGCCTGAGTTGGCGCACTGCCATATCCTGAGTACCTGATTTATTTGTGCTGACTTTTCTGGGTTGGCTTTTATCTGAATACAGAACCTGCTAGAAAAGTCTCAAGTTCCAGATAAAGAGGAATGCCAACAAACAGAATGTATTTTTAAAACACAAACGCATCGCGGCAGCTATTTTTTACAAAGAGGGCTATGAAGGTATATCCCACTGCATTCTCAGAGGGTTTTAAGACCCATGGAATTCATGACATCATGTCCCTACCTTGTGAAAATTCTATCTGAAACCGAGACCCAGCCATTCGGAATAGGCAGGACTCGACCTCCCCATGCACAATAGTATTTCTGAGTGACTTCTCTTCCTGGCTGGAGATATCATCCTGAAAACATGACCACGTTCAGCTCCAGTTCCTAGCCATTTTCATGCTGATTTGCTCTGCTTCCCTTTTCAGCCCTCCATGTGCCCCCAGCACCTGGACTTCGCTTGTGCCCTGTGTGCCACCTAGGCCCACCCCATCTACTGTCTGAGGACCGACTTACAGCTTATCAATCTCTCAAGGTGTGTTCTTGGACCCGTCCGGCTTGCACTGACCTCCTCCGCTGACTTTACAAAGCACTTTTGCTTGGCCATTGTGATGCTCAGAACCGTGGTAAGTACAGGCAGGGCTACGACTAGGACACAGGCTGTCACTGGACTGTTTCTTGGCACCTTGTTATTCCTGCTACCCCACATGGCCTCGATCACACGCGCTGTCCTCAGCGCTTCCCAGTGGCGGCTGCCCCGTGTCTTGCCAACTAGACGGTGAGCTTCACCCATCAGGAGAGCGACGCACACAGCAAGCACCAGCAAATACACGTCCACTGAATAAATGACGTGTCGTTCAGCCATCACGAGCTCCATTTGCATTGATTCTAAGAAGGAAAGTTCCTCTCTGGAATTAAGCATTCTTAGAAGCCCTCCCATCAGAGTTAGTTCGTGAACAAGGCATCAGACCTAGGAAAGACGGAAGTAAAATTCTCCCTTCAGGCTGCAGTATCAGGCTGCTAATTGACAATGATTTATTTCTGGGGAAAAAAAAGCCAATGTTTCTGTAGTGTTCATTTTTCCAAATTCTTCAAGGTACCATGTGTTACACCACGACAGGATAAGCTCTTCTTCTAGGAAAAATGCTCCCCTCCACCGACGAGAACTCTGACCATTCACACAGAATAAAGGACTCCCTTTAAAGAAACCCCCGCTCCTGAGTGCTGACCAGTTCTTCCTGATGCATCTTCTCCAGCAGAATAAGCTAGCGGCTTTTAATTACCAGGGTGTAATGTAATTTAATACAATAGATTGTAGGTATTTAGTATTTCGATTAACTTGTAAGTGTAAAGTAATCGTTTAGGCACCTCATGGTATAACCTTGACCCGTGCAGCAGTGGTTAAGTGGTTGATAACGTCTTGTTTAAGAAGACAGTGGCCTCTGGGGAGAAAATGCGTGGGTTTGAATCCTGGTTCCTTTAATCCCTAGCTGTGTGACCTTGAGGAAGTGACCTAATGTCTCTATTACTCTGTGTCCTTACTCTTAAAGCAGGGATAGTAAAATACCTATTTTTATACAGATGTTATGAGGATGATTTTTTTTTTTTTTACGTAAGCACCTGGAACAGTGCCTGGGTCATAAGGGATCAATAAGTGTTAGCTGCAGTCATGATGTGATCACGACCGTGAGTCCTTTTTGGAAGGTCTGATATAAATACACAAACTAATTTTTAAATATTGTATGAGGTTAATTAGCTCTCAGTAATATTTTAGCCCTTCTCCCAGAGTGAGATTGTTATGACTGTATTAGAAAAGTGATGAAACAAAGATGTGTGTGTCCCACATATCAGGTGCCAGGCATTACGGTTAGTAAGGTAATGACTAGCTACAGTTTCTTGAAAGTACGTTGAAGGTAATAAAATTAAAAGAAGGAAAACCCCAACGTATTACTGCAATTACTCCAAAGCACTAGTTACTAACATATTCCTGAAAACGAAAACCCTAAGCCAAAAGCCCAGTCACCTCTCAGAACGAGGGGAGTCCATTTCAGAGCAGAAGGGCCATCTCTGCGACGCTCCATGCTCCGCACAGAGTCCCTGTACTTATCTCCCGGGCCATCAATCACAGGCTCATCATTAGCTTGTCATTAGAATCATTAACATACAAGCAGTGAATGGCCCAGGCTTACAACACATTTGCTATGCAAATGAGGGTTGACAAAGGTGGTAATCCGAGCATTCTGTTGGAGAAACCTTAAAGAGATGAACACAAAGTCAACTAAAAAAAATGGAAATTTTAGAAGACATAGCAATGTATATAAGCCTGACAGAAAATACACTTCTCCTGCCACGAATTCCTGGATGGTGTGGACCGAGTCAAGTCCCCGGTGTCTGGAATGGCCTAACGGGCATGCATCTCACTTGACAGGAAAAGCCAATAGCGTATTACCATTATCTCCTATCGCCAATGATTCATTTTAAAAGAGTTTGTTGCGTGCCTTCTATAGAAAAGGCGCTGTGGGGCATTTAAATATCGATCAAAGAACGTGCAGTCCGGTGTGGGAGAGATGCATACCCTTAAATAACTACAAGGCAGCTGGCCGTAAGAGTACCCCGCGACACGGGAGGCGGTAACAGCGGGGAGAGATTGCTTGCCCCTGAGAAGAATCGCAGTGGACAAACAGTCCTAATGCAAGTCCTAAGGGTAGTAAAGTAAGAGCTAGTGCAGATGCACAAAACACCTGACTACGCAGGTGATAAAATCTGTCCTGGGTGTGAAGATCTATTCTGGGTGGTTTGGATCTCATCATGCCCTTTCCCCTCCCCCCAACCCATTTGCAATTTATGCAGGGCTCCCCTCCGTTACCATTTAAGGTGTCTCACAGATTAAAGTGCAGTCCTCAATATAATAAGTAAAGTTAGGGGTTCCCTAGTGGCTAAGGCTTCGGCGCTCTCAACGCTGCGGCCTGGGTTCGAGTCCCAGCCAGGGAACTGCCCCCCCCAAAAAAAAAATGAAAAACATTAAGTAAAGTAGAAGCTACTTCAAACACAATCAGTTGTTTCCAGGAATAAAACATGGTAACAATGAAACATGGAGGACTTGGTTTTCTGCTTTTAAACTTACAAACAAAAAGAAAGAAAAAAACTAATGAAATCACTGATTTTTTCATTGTCTCGTGTGTGAAATCTTGGATCGAGGATAATAAGTAGAGTTACTTTCAGCATGCCTTATGACAAGAGTCCGTGAAGTCTGGATGGGGTGACTTCCCAGTCATTGATTTATTTACGGAGCCCTTAGTACATGACAGGCGTCTGTAGCATTACAGATGAGCACAAATTGGCCCAGAAGGGCGCAGAGAGAGGGTGCACATGTTTACTTGACACTCACTTCAAGAGTTCTTCTAAACCCGAAACGACATGCCATAGCCTTTTCAGTGGATTTGGAAGTAACCTCAGGCTTGCTTTTAAAGAAAATCATCCATGTGGTAAATAATGGACACCCTTCCAAACCAGAATCTAGGAAGTTTTTGCAAACGGTATTAAAATGATCCTGCCCGTGAAACTGAAGACTTCTAATCCAAGTATTTCTTCTGGTCCACCACCTACGTTTACGACGGAAAAGGAGTGACTTATGTCACTCCTGCACGTGGGAACGAGAAAGCCATTGGGAACTTCTCTGGGTGACTGGGGGAAGTACTCAGTGACGGAGAGCTGTAAAGTCTGCTGCTATGTTCTGATGGAGAGGACACAGTCAACATACGAACCCAAAGTACTTCTAGAAGGATTAAGAGTTACTTCTCGTTAGAAATGGGGGTGGGGTGGGGAATCCATTCACCAAACATTTCGTGCACACCACTGGGGCAGGGACCGGGGTGGCCAGCGGTACTCATGGGGTTTCCTACGTGACAGAGGAAGACACACACACACACACACACACACACACACACGGAAGGAGCTTCCCCACCGGGTAGAACGCGATCCACACCTGCTCGGCCAAGCCTGGCGGCCCAAGGGAGGTGGCCTCCGGCAGTGCCGCCAGTCTGCGCTCTGTGCAGGAGGGGGCTGCCCCTTGGGGTGGCTGTGACACAGAAAAACAAAGGCTCATCGTGTGGGTGGGGGCACAGGGCACTCGGGGCGGGAGCAGGGGCCGTGGAGCGACGTGGGTGTGCTGTGCGAACCGAGAGTGCGGCGGGGCCGTGCGGGGAGGGCGGTCGGTGCTACAGAAACACGTCGGAGAGCAGGACAAGGGCAGGTGGTGGAGTGCCCTTGAGCTGCATTTTATGGAGTTTAAAATTTATTCTCTGCCCGTTGAAGGGCCATTGATGGTTTCTGAGCACAGCGGCGAAAAGACGGAAGAGTTTCAGGAGGATTAATTTGTGAAGCGTGGACAGGAGTTTAGGCCCCTGGAGGTGGGGCTGCTGGTGAGGAACTTACTAGAACAGTGTGATGACGTAATGACGGCCAGGGCCAACAGGGAGACAGTGGAAAGACAGGAAGAGCTTAGGCTCCAGGCTGTGCAGTCAGAGGTTTTGCATCTGTCGCTCCTAAATTTCTACCTATGAGCAATAGTTCCCTTTTACACTTTACTAAATTGATGGAAGGGCCTGAATCTATGCCAAAAGTTCTAAAATGTAAAATAGACAATGACTCTTCACAACCCATATGCCATTCTGATGAGTCGTTATACTTGTGGTTTGAATCACTCAGTGAGGAGGAGGAGACCCCAGAAAAGCTTGGACAGCAGAAAGGGGAAGAGGGGACAGTACTGAAAGCCAGTTTCTCTGTCGTCCTGACGCTGATTAAAATGCTGTCAGTTCTAATCCACGGCCACGCTCATAAAGGCTGGTGATACGTCATCTCTGAAAACTTTATTTATTTTTAATCTTCAGCCTATGCCATTTTAAAGAAAAACAGATTTTAAAACAGAATGTCTTGAGGAAAAAATCTATTATTTCCATAGATGAGAAGCAAAACACAGAAAAGAGGTAAGCCCTTTTACAAGCAGGTACCATAAACCCTTTGAGGGTCTTGCGAGGAACCTCTAAATTCTTCAAGTCTTTAAACGCCCCCAGCGTGTAGATGAAGGATCTGCGAGGTTGGGGCTCCCTAATTCCTGCCCCATCTCGTTCTGCGGGTATCCCTCTCAGCAGAGGAATGATCCAGGCTCTGAAGGAGACCCCCCGCTTTACATCTGGGACACCTTTGCTCGTACTCGCAAGTCATTGACACCTGTCCTCGACCCTCTTTCCTTACCTCTGCCTAATCTTAGGTTGAAAAATGTAAGATTGCTCTTTTCATAAGCAAAAACCAAACCAAAACGAACAGAAAACAGTCATATGTATCATTGATTTCATAAAGTTTAACCTAAAGATCCACTTCTTGTTAAGCCTAACTCAAAGCTCCACCCTCCACGAAGCCTTTTCTGGGTCCCCCTGTACACTTGCCTCTCTCAATCCACAATCCGGTTCTAGTACTTTACTTGGTATCTCTCATTATCTACATATAATACACACCCATCCCTCTACTAGAGTTTTACCTCTTTGTAGATACAGATGACCTGCCAGTTGCCAGCACAGTGCATTGCACATAATAGGTGCTCAGTAAATGGGTATTTAACTTAAATGAGTGGAACTCATCTCTGCTCCATTCAACATCTGCCAAGCCTCTCCCAGAAGGAAATGCAGAGTATTTGTTGATTCTTTTACTGTAGTTTAATCTCTTGAATTTATAGCCCACCCTTAGTAATGGAATATAGTGAAAACACGGAGGACTAGTGACATTAATCGACTGATTTGTTGCCTAAACAAATGTGCTGCTTCTTTAATTGTGAAATTTATAAGTACCCAGGCCACCAATGAAAGGCAAATGAAATGTTAATGTCTGCCTACACCCTAAAGCAAAGAGTCAAACTGTATTGCAAAGTTTATCTTTTTAGACTGTAGTAACACATATATTCCCTAGAAGACTATCAATTGTCTTCCTTTTCTCCTAATTCAAGAATAAGTAAAAGGTCCCATAAAAGTGTTCCTATTTTTCCTTAGAATAAGAAAGTGCTCTGAATAAAGTTCTCTTAAACTAAGATACTCAAAAAGTGTTTAAGTCTCGTTTTGTTTTTAGATTCTGTATATAAGTGAAACCATATGGTATATGGCTGCCTGGTGGTCACGTGGTAAGGCATAAAAATGATCAATCACAATACTGTACACCTCAAATGGAATGTTTATTTGGGGACGAGTGGGTCAGGGAGGGGAGAAAGGGGAGGGGGTGGGAGAGGAGGGGGGGAAGCTAAATATAAGGTGATGGAAAGAGAAGTCACATTAGGTGGTGAACTGATTATACATCAAGGTGACAATGCACTGTAGAACTGTATGCCTGAGACCTATGTAATCCTTGCTAACAGATGTCACCCCAATAAGTCTAACAATAAAAATGAATTAAAAAAAAAAAAGAAAATGCAATATAAAAAAATAAAAATAAATAAATAAAAAAAATTGTATACCAACTATACTTAAATTTTAAAAATAATAAATAAACAAAAACATTTAGGTCAATAGACTATAAAATCACAAGTGTTTCCTTATGTAGATACTATCAAATGTAATGATTAAACTATATAGTGTCATCATTTATTAGAACCTCAGTGCCATAATGTAAATCTGATGGGGACTTTCAGAAATGCAGTATTTGTTAATATTAATAGCATGAAACTAATAAGACAAATTGTGTCTTAAATGTTATAGTAGATGTCAACAAATACTGTAAAGAAAAGCTTATGATTAATGGTGCATATCTACAGTAAGACAATTTTAGGCGACGAAAGTTAATTTTATAAAATATTTATATGTCAAGACTAAATTTAAGATTAGGTTAAAACTGTTTTTATGTGGTTTACTCATCATAGGAAAACTCATACTTTTTATTCAGGTAATTGCAGTTACATGAGAAATTTTTAATACATTTAATATAGTGTACCATTGAAAAAGTAATAAACATCTTTTTATGAAGACATTTGATACATGTTTTAGAAATCCTATAGGAATAATTTTGAACCTTTTCTCCTGTCCTAGCACATCTGAAAGATATCCCATGCTTCAGTCAGTAACTGTGGATCATTACTATAAAAAAACATTATTCCCTGGGTAGGATAATACTGAAAAACCTATGGGGAGTTCCCTGATGGTGTAGTGACTTAAGGCTTCGGCGCTGGCGCTGTCAGCGCTGCGGCCTGGGTTTGATTCCTAGCCAGGGAGCTACCCACATACCAGAAAGCAAAAAACAAACAAACAAAAAACCTATGCTCAGAGATAGCATTAGTGTCCTAAATGGTTCAATTTTACTATGGAAACTGATTTTACTTGACCCCATATAGCAATCTCGATCCAATAAGATGAACTTAAAATATATGGCACTTTGAAAAACGTATTGAGGAAGACCTGAACCCAAATCCTGTAACTAAGGACGAGCAGAGGAGGCCACAGGGAGAAGGGGGGGCGCGGCGGAGACATGGAGATCGGAGAAGGAGCGGAGACACGGAGATGGGGGAGGGGCAGAGACATGGAGGGGGAGGGGCGGAGAAATGGAAAAGGCAGGTCCCACCACAACACGTGGCAGTTAAACGTCAGGAACCATATTTTAGCTACAGGGGTCCTCGCTGAGGAGCAAGGGGTCCCACCCCTAAGCCAGGCTCCCCAACCCAGAGCACCACTGCTAGGAGGAGGAGCGCCCACAACACCTGGCTGTGAGAGTCAGTGGAGACTCCGTTCATCTGTGTGAGAGGGAGGGCTGCTGGAAACCCCAGCGTCCTCTTAAAGGGCGGGGGGACTCATCCTGGGCTCCTGGGCGGGACTGCGGCTCTGCAGGTGCCAGAGACAAACAGGGAGAAACTGAGCTGTGTGGCTTCAGGCTGGAGGGACAGCCACTATGTCCCTGTGTTGAGAGACCTCCTCCCGTGCAGCCTGTGGGGGGACGCCATCTTTCCTGTGTTGAGCCACCCCGCACATGGCCAAATCTGCGTCTGCCTTGGCCTGGTGACTCTTTGGGACCCTGCCACAGCCCATTTGCAAACTGCAGGAGGCACTTTCAGCAGCGGGCAGACGGGGTAGGCCTGCATGGCACTCTTCCTGTGACAACTCTCAGGGATCACGGCGGGCAGTGGCTGGCCTCAGTGTGCTTTGTACCTTTGGCTGGGTGGCCCCAGGCTCAGCACTGGTGACAAACCTGAATTTTCATTAACCTGGTGACTACCACTTACCTCGCATGGTGACTCCCTGAGAGACTGCTTCACCCAGCTCACTTACCGCCTGAGTAGGCTGAGAAGACGGCCCATTTTAAATGGGACGCGATACTACGGTCCTGTCCTGTGTCACATGGGATGTCTGGTCAGCCTACTGACCCCTTGAATTCAGCCCAGAGAAACCAGACGTCCTGTTTGGAATGGGGCTGTATTACTGTTTTCTGTCCTGTTTAAAACGGGACGTCTGGTCAGCCTCTGCCTAAGGCTCTTTGAGCAGCTAAGCCTTACAGGCAGCTGACAGGAGGGGACAGGCCTCAGGGTGCCCTGCGCCTACTGTTGAGTTTCCCCAGGCCCAGTACTGGTGGCAACGGCCTGAAATTGCAGTGCAACCTCTCCCATGCACCTCCAGGTCCACCGCAGGCAGTGACCAACAGCAGATCACTTTGTAGCTCCTGCCAGGTGGCCTGGGCCAGTCACAGGCAGCATCTAACCTGGGCCTGCACAGCTGTCCCTCCCAAGAGGCCCGAGCCAACATACTTGGAGGTGGGCTTCAGATCACAGCAGAGAACCACCCAATTAGCCCCACAAGTGGCACACACAAAGGGGGATCTCGGAAGGCACCAGAGCTCACAGGGGTGAAAAATACTATGTGGAGGGAGGCTCCGCACAGCAGCTCCTAAGTTTTGGTTGAGGCTAATCCTCACAGCCAGTGAAAGTCAGCCTGAGGGCTGATCTCACCCACTGACATGCCAACAGCAATCAAAGCTCAACTACAATAGGAGGGCACACACAAACCCACACAAGGGATACTCCTGGAGCACCTGACTCAAGTCATCAGGGAAACCATGCCACTGAGCCCTACAAGACACTTACCTACTATATAAGGCCACCTGGCAAGACTGGGAGATGTAGCAGAACTACTTAATACACAGGAACAAACACAGGGAGGCAGCCAAAATGAGGAGACAAAGAAACATTTCTCAAATGAAAAGACAGAAGAAAACTCCCAAAAAAGGTCAAAATTAAATAGAGGCAAGCCATATACCAGATACAGACTCTGAAACACTGGTTATAAGGATGCTCAAGGAACTCAGCGAGAACTTCAACAAAGAGATAGTAAGCATGAAATAAGACAAAGAAACGATAAATAAGAACCAGTCAAAAAGGAAGAATGCACTAGAAAAAATGAAGAGGAGATCAGATGAAAAAGACAACTGAATCAGCGACTAGAAGACAAAGTGGCAGGAAACAACCAATTGGAACAACACAAAGAAAAACATAATTTAAAAAACAGTTTAAGAGATCTCCAGGACAACATCAAGTGTATCAATATTCGCATCATAGGAGTACTGAATAAAGGAAAGAGATAGCAAGGGATTGAGAACCTAACAATGTAAAACTTCCCTAACCAGGAGAAGGAAGTAGACACACAAGCCCAGGCAGCACAGAGAGTCCCAAACAAGATAAATCCACAGAGGCCCACAGCAAGACACATCATAATTAAAATGCCAAAGGTTAAAGACAAAGACAGAATCTTAAAGCAGCAAGAGAAAGGCAGTTAGTTACCCACAAGGGAGCTCTTATAAGACTGTCAGCTGATTTCTTAACAGAAACTTGGCAGGCCAGAAGGGATTGTATGAAATATTCAAAGTGATGAAAAGCAAGGACCTACAACCAAGAGTATTCTACCCAGCAAAGCTATCATTTAGAATTGAAGCACAGATAAAGAGCCTCCCAGACAAGAAAAAGTTAAACGAGTTCATCACTACAAAACGAATATTACAAGAAATGTGAAAGGGACCTCTTTAAGAAGAAGACAGGAGGAAAAAAGAGCATAAATATAAGTAACAAAATGGCATAATTACGAATCTATCAATAACCACTTTAAATGTGAAAGGATTAAATGCACCAATCAAAAGACCTAGAGTAGCTGAACAGATGAGAAAATAAGACTCATACATATGTTGTCTACAAAAGACCCACCTCAGATCAAAAGACATACAAAGACTAAAAGTAAAGGGATGGAAAAAGATATTTCATGAAAATGAAAATAGGAAATAAAACTGGGGTATCAATTCTAATATCAGACCAAACAGAATTTAAAACAAAGGCTACAGTAAGAGAAAAAGAGGGACATTACCTAACTGTTATTAAACAAAGAGATCAAGGAATAAATTTTAAAATATTTTTAGAGAAATGAAAATAAAAACACAATGATCTGAGATCTGAGGGACACAGAAAAAGCAGTCCTAAGTGGGAAATTCATAGTAATACAGGGCTACCTCAAGAAACAAACAACAAAAAAACTGAAATAAATGATCTAACCTTACACCTAAAGGAACTAGAAAACAAACAAACAAACCAGCGAACAAATCCCATAGTGATTATAAGAAAGGAAATGATAAAGGTCAGAGAGGAAATCAACAAAATAGAAACTAAAAGAAAACAATGCAAGAGATTAATGAAACCTAGAGCTAGTTCTTTGAAAAGAGAAACAAAATGGATAAACCTTTAACTAATAAACACATCATGAATAAAAAAGAGAGAGAGGACACAAATAAAATCAGAAATGAAGAAGTGACAACTGACACCACAGAAATACAAATGATTATAAGAAAATACTATTGTAAGAACAATTATATGCCAACAAATTGGACAAACTGGAAGAAATAAATTCCTAGAAGCATGCAGACTTCAAAGATTGAATCAAGAAGAAACAGAAAATCTGAAAAGACTGATTACTACTAATGAAATTGAATCAGTAATCAGAAAACTCCCAACAAACAAAAGTCCTGGACCAGATGACTTCACAGGTGAATTTTACCAAATATTCAAAGGAGAATTAACATCTACCCCTCTCAAACTATTTCAAAAAATTCAAGAAAAGGAGAAGCTCCCAAGCTCATTTTTTTGAGGCAACCATTACACTGATTCCAAAACCAAAGACATTACAGAAAATGAAAATTATAAATTGACATACCTGATGAACATAGATGCCAAAATCGTCAACAAAATTTTAGCAAACCAAATCCAGCAATACATTAAAAATACATTATTGAACCATACGCCACGATAAAGTGGGGTTTATTCCTAGGATGCAAGGTTGGTTCAATATCTGCAAATCAACATGATACTCCACATAAACAAAAGGAGGAACAATACTCATAGGATCATATCGCTAGATGAAGTAAAAGCATTTCACAATAAAGGCCACATATGACAAACCCACGGCTAACATTACACTCAGAGGAATAAAACTACAAGTGTTTCCTGTAAGATCAGTAATAAGAACAGGATGTCCACTTCTATTCAGCATAGCACTGGAAGCCTGAGCTGCAGAAATCAGACAAGAAAAAGAAATAAAAGGCATCTCAACTGAAAAGAAAGAATTAAAATTGTCATTATTTGCAGATGGCATGGTACTCTATATAAAGAACCATAAAGATGACATCAAAAAAGCATTAAGACTGATAAATGAATTCAGTAAATAGCAGGATGCAAAATTAATATTCAGAAATCAGTTGCATTTTTATACACCAATAAGGAACTATCAGAAAGTGAAATTAAGTAATCAGTCTCACTTACAACTACCTCAAAAAGAATAAAATACCTAGGGATGAATTTAACCAGGGAGGTAAAATACCTATACTCAGTAACTTATGAAACATTAAAGAAAGAAATGGAAGATGATACAAATTAATGTAAGCACACTTACTGTGCTCATGGATAGGAAGAATTAGCATTGTTAAAATGTCCATACTACCCAAAGCAATCTATAGATTCAATGTAACCCCTAGCAAAGTACCCATGGCATTATTCATAAAACTAGAATAATCCTAAAATTTAAAGACCCCCAAATAGCCACAGCAATCTTGAGACAGAAGAACAAAGTTGGAGGTACCATGATACCTGATACTCATCTTTTCACTTTGTTAATTGACTTCAAGCTTTTCTTTTCAAAATGTGTCCAAAAGTCCCAAAAAATAAAAAGTTGGTATTTTGACGATTTTATGCATTTAATACTAACATTTTGAGCTGCTTTGTATAAAAATGACATTATTTTTATTTTACATTTTTGTCATATGGTAATATATTCACCATTGTATTGAATTTTAGCAAAAAAAAATACTCAAAACATACTAAGTGGCATCAATTAGATTTAAGTACAAATAAATTAGAATCTAATGGCATTGGTGATATAAAAATACATTACAAAATGTTACGTAATACGGCACATAGAATATCTTTGCTGTTGATAGTGCAAGACACAAGGAAACATATTTAAAAATCTCGTAAATGGAAAAACATCCTTGAAACAGTTTCACACTGAATAACGATTTGACGATAATTACAGTATGTCTATTTCTAGGTAAATACAGTTAAAGTGGTGTATTTTATTAAAATAAATTACTACATTAAAGTATAAAAATTTCCTATTGTTATTAAAAAATATGGGAAGATGTACATCTGTTCTCTTGAGCTAAAGGGATAAACTTGAATGCCATAGTCAGTGGGTAGAAATAATTCATTTGGATATATCTGAGTGTCTCAGCAAAAGGGTGAAACTATACAAGGCCACAGTAATCAAAACAGCATGGTAGTGGCATAAAAACAGAAAAACGGATACACAGATAAATAGGACAGAATAGAGAGCCCAAAATAAACCCACACCTATATGGTGAATTAATCTATGATAAAGGCAAGAATGTGTAATGGAGTAAAGACAGTCTCTTCAGTAAATGGTATAGGGAAAACTGGACAGATACATGCAAAACTGCACCTTCTTTATACCATGTATAAGAAAAAGCTCAAAATGAATTAAAGACTGAAATGTAAGATCTGAGATTGTAAAATTCCTAGAAAAACATGTAAGCAATGAATTCTCTGAAAACCACAGTGAGATCCACCTCACTCTTGTCAGGACAGCTATGATCAATAAACACACCAACAAACAAGTGTTGGTGAGGATGTGGAGAGAAGGGAACCCTTGTGCACTGTTGGTGGGCTTGCAATCGTACAGCCACTATGGAAAACAAGATGGAGCCTTCTCAAAAAATTAAAAATAGAACTACTTCATGGCCCAGCAATTCCACTCCTGGGTATTTATCAGAAGCAACGCTAAGCACTAATTCAAAAAGACAGATGCCCCCTTATGTTTATTGCAGCATTACCAGTAGCCAAGTGGCCAAGATGTGGAAGCAACCTAAGTGTCTATCAATAGACGACTGGATAAAGAAGAGGTGGTGCATGTACACAATGGAATATTACTCAGCGAGGAAAAGAATGAAGTCTTACCAGTTGAGACAACGTGGATGGACCTAGAAGGCATTACGCTAAGTGAAATAAGTCACATGGAGAAAGACAAACACCGTATGCCCTCTCTTAGAGGTGGAATCTAAAGAACAGAATAAAAGAACACACAGAACAGAACCAGACTCATAGATGCAGGGAAGCAACTGATGGCGGCCTGATGGGAGGAGGGTAGGGGGGGCCGGGCGAAAAAGATAAAGGGATTAAAAAATACAAATTGGAAGTTAAGAAATAGTCACAGGGATGGAAAGTACAGCACAGGGAGGAGTATGGTCAGTAACACGGTGACAGCTGTGCATAGTGCCAGATCGGTGCTGGAGCGGGCAAGCACCTCGTAAATTACCTAAATGTCCACCGGCTCTGCTGTACACGTGAAATACTGGATGTCAGCTATAACTGAAAAGTAAAACAGTAAAAGCAAAAATATAAGGAGAACACTCATTCATTAAGACAAAAAAAAGAGAGGAACACTGAATCTGTGAAATCTATGTCTCCCTTAAACTGTGCACGTATTTCCCACTCGAAACAAACTTGTTCAAGCTCTTGATTTTCAACTTTCTTGATCCCTACTTCTACTTCTTTTAGTCTGGATAACTTTAATTTTACATGGGGTATATTGGTTCACTCTAATAGAAAATGTTCATAATCATACGCATTCTTCTTTATTCCTTACTTATTGTTATATCCTATTTGTTGGTCAATGACATTGAAGAATAACAGAATAGACTGAACAGTGCTACAAGTTAATGCTGTCCATTGGTTTCCATATATTTTGACTATTTCACAAACAGCATGAACATTTTCTAGTGAAAAGGATCTCAGGTAAGATGGTTTTCCTTTCAACTGTCTACAATGTCTACTCGGTACTTGGCACAAAGTTGTTGAATGAGTACTGCTAACCACTGATAAGCCTTTAAACATAAGCGTCTAAAAACCAAAGTATATGATTAGCATTTTAACCATCAGTCTCCTATGTGTTTGAATAAATTTTTATTCAAACAGCTCAAATGTGCTAACGGCAAAACTCTTCCTCCTTGTTACAAAAACATCCTTGTTGAAGACGTAAAACAAATTCCAAAATAAAAGCACAGAATCCTTTATTAAGGTGGAAAGATTTATTTTTCATGACGCTCAATTTTTCGTTTGTACTTTTTGAGTAGCTAACTTCTTTGGTAACTTGGAAGATATAATCACATCAAACAAAAAAAAATTTAAGTCTTTTTTTTTCAAGGAAGAAATTTCACAGGAAAACTGGCAAAATTTCGAAAAAAATATAAAAACTGGAGATTGTGGCAATTCAATGTTACTCATTTCATCCTATTACATACACAAGAAAATGATTTATTTCAGAGCGTTTCGCTGCAGTGCTGGTTAAAAAACACAGCAAAATTCCTTAAGCTGTACCACCCTATTTGATTTATAAAAGTGACAGCTGTGACTCCAATGGCTATAGTAAAATTATAATATAGATGTAATTGCTTTGATCATTGATGAGTACAAATAGATTATGTTCAATCTCAGAGTCAAAACAACTGTCTGCTGAGAGAGAATCGGTACCGTTCCATTTCGTGTCTCAGAAATGGAAGCGTTCAACACACACTCAGCTATGGATCTAAGGGCCTTTCTAGTCCTAATCTGTTGACCAGAGAAAGAAAAGGAAGCTAAGTGACATCCTGACGCTCAGCCGTGCGTGCACTTTGCTCCTGCTGCAAAACTCCTCTGAACCATTCAACCCCAAACTGAGCCTTTGCCTTGTTCCTTGGACCAAGTTTCAGTCCGAAACTGAATGGGTGGGTGCGTGGCTACACGAAGTGTATTGTATGCCCCCGTTTGTCTCAAATTCCCTCTTGGATGACTTGGGTCCTGGCTCCCCGAAGAGTTCCACCTGGACCTCCAAGTCCTACAGCTCGACCAGATGGCTGTGACTTACCCCGCCCCCCCCTTCTGTGGCTCTTCCGTTTCTCCGGACTGCTGTCTACTTCCCTTCACCCCATTGCCCTGAGGGGATGCTGGCCCACACCGCTGGCCCTTGGCGGGGGCTGTCACCTGGACCTGACTCCCCACCAGGATCACCTATGGTTCGTGTCACGGGGTCCAGCTGATCTCCGAGACCGCGTGCTCTGCTGGACCGCAGCCCCAGGCCCGACCGCAGCCCCAGGCCCGACCCCACGCTGGGCTCTCTCCTGAACTGCGCTCAGCTCTGCTCTGCTAGCTCTACACGTTCGAGCAAGAACGGACGAGGGGGCAGCAAGGCCTGTCCCCTCTCATTCCGGAAAGGCTCCCCGGCCTGCTCGCAAACCGAAGGGACTCCGGTTTAGAGAGGCCAGTGTTGGTTTCCTGGTAGCCAGACCAGCAGTGAGTGAGGGTGCTCCCGCCTTGCAAGTGTCTTGCTGATGCTACTCCATTTTCGGCGTTCAAAGACTCAGATAATGTGGAGCAAACCAAAGGGCGTTAGTGTCCACTGGTTCTGTGAAACTACTTGGTCACCTGTGACTGACAGAAATTATTTAGTATCTTCCGAACGAGAGAAACTGTTGATGACATCCAGGAGCCCTGAGATACGGCTTCCAACCGCGCTCACCGGTGCCGAGTGGTTAAGCACATCGTGCTACTTACCTAACTGATCAACTTGCAATTCTGTCGGAGTCGTCCAGATGCATAACTTGTAACAGTTCTTAGCAGGTATCTTAGCAAGTAGATTACCTTCCTATCAACTAATATTCTGAAATTATAGTTGATTTTATATAATAAATAACTTCAGGCATAAAATACCTAAATAGACATCTGCTTCCCAAGCCCTACGTCAAAAGCTGAAGTCAAAATACAATACGAGTACGTAAAAACCTCCCGTTCTCCCTGGTACTAGAAGTAGAAAAGAATTAATACTGAATAGCAATATTCATTTTTTAACAATCCAGTCAACGGCTTTTTGACCCTTAGAGAAAGACAATTTCTAAGGCTCAACTAGCGTTATTGCAAATGAGATGGACCTTCTCACAAAGTCTCCACTTCAGATACAAAGCAGAGCGGGAAGCCACAAGGCTGTCAGCTAAAGTTTCCTGACACACTTTGCCTAACTTGTGGGGATTCGCGCCATGGATGTCAGGTATCGTTTGTACGGTTCTATAAAAACCCTTCAAAACCCAACGGGAACCCACCAATTTCCACAATTGGCTCGGTGGGCACAGAGCGCTTTGCTGCCGAAGGCGCTGCACCTGTGGGAGGGTCTTTTTATTAAGAGGCACTGGAATGAGCTGTAAGGTGCCACATACAGGGACTGGAACAATGGAAAAGGGCACAGCGGCTACTGAGCCGCACTTGTAGCACTTAGAAAAAAAAAAGACGCGATGATAAAGAGCTGGAATAATCATAAGTTCTTTACGATCACTTTGCAAAGAGATCGCAAAGCCAACCAGCGAAGTTAATGAAAAAGTTTAGCGATTAACTAACAATGGAATTAAATCGGGACGACAATTACGAGCCCCGGAAATGTTGGGCGGGGGGAATAACGTGATGGAAAAGTTGTGAGTTAGAAAATCCATGCAAACAGGTAAAGCAAAAAAAAAAAAAAAAAGAAAAGAAAAAGTTTTTATGTTTAGAGCTTCATCATGCATCTTAATGATCCCAAATACCAGCAAGAAGAGTGCAGGTTTAAGAGACTTTAGACAATGAGAGAGAGCATTCCAATTGCTCAAGTTGTCAGTCACTTTCAACTGATTTCCTCTGAAATACAGAGCCAATTTCAAAAGCTTTTGTCCACAGTCAGACCTAAGATCTGCAGGGATTTTATATAAAATATCACCAACCAAAGGTGTCGGGGTTGCAAATTCTACAAGTGCCCACTCATAGCAATTTAAATACTAAGACGGCAAGACAGAATAAAAGAAAGGTGATACGACACGCGCAGCACGTTCATTACGTCCCGTGACAATGCACAGCGTATAGTAGATGCTCAATACTGTTTTTACGAAACGGGAGTCGGAAACGCGCATCAGCGTTTTTGGTTGCAAACGATTGTTGCCAGGAGGGGCTGAAGTTCATTGTTGGAGCAATGATGACAACATTTCTCAAGAGGCAGAGGACGCTGTCACGACGCCTGGGACATCCGATGTCCGGAAGGTTCCGGGGCGCGTAGGACATGAGTTCAACATGCTAATCAAACAGATGAACGCCATCTCCACGGCACCCCGAGATCACGCTACGTGCCCCACTCCGTGCGACGCCTCAGCCTGTGATGTCCTCAGCCTGGAGTTTCGGCTTCTACAGACACAACACACCCATTTTCTAGTCCTACTGGACCCGTAGGACCACCCTGGTTCTAACAGCTCCTTCACTCTCGAACTCTCATGTTTGCTTTAATAACAGGGTGACACTACTCACCAGCAGCTCGTTAACTGTCAGCAAGAAGAACTAAGACATGACAGCGAGGCGAAGAGGCATGAGACGTGAGAAACGGTCTGAAAACTCAACAGGGGGAGACCTCCGCGTCCGGGACGGGGAACGACATGGCAATGGCGGCCCTGTCGCAAAACCACCTGGGAAGGACGCCCCTTTGACCTCGGGAAACAAAACGTGAGTATAGTTCCCATTTTTGTAAGAGGAAAAAGAGGCAGCTCTGAGCCCACTTAATGACAGTGAGGAGAAACAACTGCTCAATAGGAAGGACAAAAACTAAAAACCCTAGAACGGAGCTGAACTCCAGATGGCGGGGGCATCCTTACATGCCATCTCTTTCCGCCTCACGTTTGGAAGGCGATGGGACCCGGACTGAGTCTCCCAGCAGGAGCTCACCTTTCGGGGCTCCCCCCAATATTTTCTTCTCTTCATTCGTTTCAGTCTAACACGTGCGAGAAGAGAGGACGTTTAAATGACTTCCCCTAGACCACGGCATCCATCATCGTTGCTAAAGTAGTTTCTTAAGGAGCAACTATCGATATAAACTGGAAATCTCCAGTAATTTTATCCATATTCTACGGAACGCTGAAAAGTCAGGTGATCGGGAAATATCGGCACCGAGCAGCGTCAGGGAAGAGCATCATAAGTAATATTGATACTCGGCTCGGCTTGTAGAGGAAAAGCCCTGTACATTGGTTCACGCCATGATGGCTCTAGAACTCTTTTTAGCAGCGGTAGAAAATGAAGATTTTTAAAAAAATCTATTTGATCGAAGTTTCCAAAAATTATGCAGAATGTACACTATTCCACCTGGCTTTAACGTCTCCTACCTTTTCCTAAAATCCCCGGGGCCCTGACTTTCCAGGGCTGTCCAGAAAGTACTCAGCTGGGAGATGATCACAAATAAGGTGGAGAGGACTGCACTTCATAGCCACATACATCGGGGCAGTGACAAAATACATATGAACAGGATAATCAAGACTAAAACTTCGCCACTACTTAGCAAGATGTCTCTGCTCTGCCATAAAGATCAATACTCTATTGAGTTATCGCTTCTTCCTAAAGATTCTCATTCTCCTTTCTTCTCCAGGGTTCTAAGACAATCCTGGATTTTAGTCATCAAATCCAACCTTTTCAAGCTCGCTGTCACCTTCCAATTGATGCTTCCTAATCAGAATCAGGTGGTAATCGAATGCTTACTTTGTGTGGTATAACGCGGCGGGGGTCCATATACTCTAATATGCTTAGAAGGTACTCTGTGTCCTTAAGTTAGGGACATCTGCAAACTGAGTGCGCGTGCGCACACATACCCTGTAGCTTGATATTTAAGACCCTCAACAGTCCAAGTCCATCTATGTATTTATTCTGAACCCTGTGTTACTTTTTAGCCCCCCAATTCCTATGGAAACCATTAGTCGCTGTGTCCCAGGCCCATGTCCCGGAGCTTCTGTCCTGGGTTGGTAGGATCCCCTCTACTCGCGTCACGCGTTGTCTGCAACCTCAGGTGACATCACCTGCTCTCAAACCCTCTTCTCCCTCACGGACTCCGAGGAGCCTATCCCCGCCCCAAACTGCGGCCTCATCTTGTTTAACCCGCACGGAGCTGCTTCCCTCGTGAGCTGTGGGAGCAGCTGGGAGGAGAAGGAAAGGACTCCCAAGGAGGCCAGCCACACACGGACGGAGGGCCGGGAAAACGGGGCCAAGCGGGAAACACGGGCACATCATGTACAGCCTCCTTGAGGGTAACCGTCGGGCATTTCAAGAGGTGGGGTCCCTCCGGAGCTGTGCGCTCCGCGCCGTAAGCGACAGGCGGCAATTCGCTGCTCCGGGTCCTCGTTGCACCAGCCAGAACCCTAGGAGGTGGGCGTGGTTGCTTACCCGTCTTCCAGCCGAGAAAACAGACGGGAAGAGGTGAATCTCGCTCAGCTGTCAGGGCTGAGTCTGGGGTGGGGACCCTGGGGTCTGTCACCAGAGCCCCAGAGGATGGACACCTCTAGGCGCTTCTGCTTTGGGTGACAATCCTAGCAGCTAACGACCCCCTCCGAGATAACAAGTCCGCACGGCTCCAGGACCCCCAAGGGCGGCAGACAGCCCTTCGCCTCTGCTTCCTCACGCACGTGCTCCCAAGGGCGCCGGAGGGGACGCAGCCACGTGGGGATGGCAGAGAGCTGTGTCTCCTTGCCTGCCGGTGTACACGACAAGCCTGTCTGTCTGTCTCTAAGTCTAAGCAGAAACGAGAAACTGCACCAAGAGGACGACACAGAGTCCCGACGGGACAGTCTATCGGCGACACTGGACATCTTACGGACAAGACACTAAGGACGGCCGCAGAAACAGATTCGAAGAGTGACTGTCCACTCAGTATTTATCACGATAACTAAAAATTTGATTATCTGCCTTTTATCTTTTCTGCAGTCCACTTCCAGCAAGCCGAGGGAAGCCCTCCTGTCGTGTGTGAGGAAAACGCACGACGATGTCCCTTACGCGCACCCGTGCACGGGCATAAAGCACAATCTGTGGACCGCGAACGTTTTAATTTCGTAAAGCCCTAGTGGCAGCACGTCAGGCGCTAAATACACAATTTTTATAGATTGGTTTAAATGCACTGTTTTTTCTCTGAGGTAGTTCACAATTATACTGAGGCTAAACTAAAACTATTACTAACCTAAGAAGGCCGTAATTTAGCCTAATATCACTTCGGGTTCTAAAATAGAATGTTTAATAAACTACTTTATTGAATCATTAACTTTTATTTCAATACCGACACTCACATTTAGAGACACACTCCTCTGCATACGTACAGCCCTCAGCAACCACGCTGCGCTGCAGGCTGAGCTCAGAACAGTCGCACCAGCTGCTCACACACCCCATTACCAACGTCTTTCGCTTCTCTAAAATAGGTCGGGTTTGTTTTTTTTTAAGAGGGGGCACGGGATCTCGCTCTCGTTTGCTCTTTCGACTTTAATTGCTTTAGCGTCTTAGACAGGGGCTGGGCATCGCCGTGCTCCGGAGAGCCGCCGAGAGCAGCAGGCCTCGAGCCGCCCACCGCGGGGCTGACGGGCGGGCGCGGGGCTGCTGTGTGGGAGCGCGGCTGCTCTCAGGAGCACACGCTCGCATTCCTTCTCCTGCGAGTTTTACGGCTCCCTTTGTATTATTTAACACACCTAAGGACACCCGCGAAAGACAAATTTCTCCATTTTGAAAGAGTAATGGTTTGGAACCTGATAAAACGCATTAACGTTCGGGCGTGTTTTTTGGCGAAGGCGACAGAAGAAACGTGCTGGGAACCCATTAGGCACGGGATCGTGGGGACAACACGTCAAGGAGAGTAAGGTGTTTACGAATCAACACAAGTAACATTCTGGGCGAGGCCAAATGACAGTGACAGGCCCGGGTAAAGTCCACATCTCTCCTTCAGATCTTTGACTAGATAGAAAAATTAGAGAAAGGCGCATGCTCACCTCGATAACGTGCCATCAGAAGTAGATGACATTTAACTTTAGGAAGTACATGTAGACATCGAGTTGTAACTCACCTTAGCGACCGAGTGCTATATACGCTTCATTATTCCAACTCTTTTCCCCTGAATTTTTGGGTCTGTTAGGATCAGTCGTGTTTAGTAAACAAGCAATAAAAGGCTTGGCTTCCTGGATAAGGCCAGGCATTTTTTTCAAGTATCATACACACTTCTGAAACCCACGATGTATCAATTTTTAATACATCTACTCTCTCAGCTCCATTAAAAAGATGGCCGGGGAAAGATTTTAGAGTAATTAATGATATAGTTAGCTGCTAAATATTAATAGGAATCGTAGTCTTGCATAAAATATAACATATAAACCTTGCCAATACAGACGCACCAGTAATTAAAGTTGAATATGTAATTACACTGATTTATAAGACAGGCAAAGAAGTTACACTTTACCCGCTTCTATGTAAACTGTGGGTAACACTTAAACTTGGCCTTTTAGGGTGTCTAAAAACGGGCCATAGCTTGGCTACAGGTCATACATGCTTTAGAGACCTGCGACAGCAGTTAAAAACGAGGACAACTTATTCCATCATGAACATTCTCAGGGCACCCCACAAACGAAACCGCGACGGTGACCGCACGGAGGAGACTCATCTTAGACGCGGCTGTGGAGCCCAGGGAAAGAGGATGCCAGCAGCACCAGGAGCCGGTGGAGGGCTGCTGGGACGATAATTACGGGACACTGGAGAGAATCTGAAAGGTGTCTCAAAACTGATGTCGATCCACTAGGTCACATCGTGAACAAGGTGGGCCCGAGCGCCCCTGAAACGTGCCCTTTTGGCGTAGGCCTCCTTCAGCACTTCCGAAGGAGACCCCTGGATTTCCGCGGCCCGCGAGCACAGGTCGCCCCGCTTTCTGGAGCCCGTGAGGGACACTTACATGTGCGGCTGAGGGGAGCACCCGGGGCTGCTGTTCCCGTTGCTGTCCATGTGGTCCAGGGAGCCGTTGAGGTCGTCGTGGACCGCCTGCAGGAGGCCGCTGGAGGCGTTGTTGATGAGCCCGGGGTTGCTGAGCAAAGGCAGACTGCTCTCCGCCAGGGCGGCCTAGGGAGACGGAGCGGGTGGAAGCCGCCTTGGGAAGGGCCCTCGCTCTGCGGCACCCTTACAACCCGTGCCTTCTCTTAGTGGCCTTGAATCGCGACGTGGCTATGTGAGAAGCACGGGCATAAAATGCCTGGGGAGGGACAGGTGTCTCTCCGACTGGCAACTTGTGGCAGAGATACCGAGGAAACGAGGCGTGCTGTGCAAACACACAGAGGACAGGGACTGGGGACAATGTCCCCGCCCGCGCTCCCGCCCCCACAGCGCAAGGCGCCACGCCCTCTCACTGCAGGGAGAGGCTTCCAGGCAACGGAAGCCGCCGCTCGGCCTTTTTCCAAATGACCAGAACTTAACTCCGAATAAAGGAGTCCTGGCATTTGCCTCCTCTGCATAAAAATTATATATTATAATTAAACTTTAAAGTTTTTTGCCACAAGCGCCATGTCCCCCAGCACTCTGATGTGAAATCATTTATGACAGCCCAGATAAATATTAATGCACAGCCACATGCATTTGCAAACGCCTCTGTCAATCCCGCACGTGCCCAAGAAATCCGAGTGTTCCAGACTTTGCCACAGGGTGTCCTTCTTGCCTTCTGCACATCAGAAGCACCTTGAATTAGAACGGCACTTTCCGGTGCTTTCTGCAGTACTAGGTACCACAACTTCCTCAGAGGGCTAAACCAGCTGGGAGGAGCAATCACAATCCCTCCTGGATACAAAGCCAGGACCAAGAAAAAAAATAAAAATAGAGGCAGCGCGCTCCCACCCACGGGCCTCTGATGACCTTACCTGCAGACTGGCATTGAGAGCTGCTCCGTAGCCTAAACTGGTGGGGATGTTTTTTACTAAGGTCGGGCTTCTGCAAGGAAAAAAGAAAAAAAAAAAAAATATATATATATATAGATAGGTATATAGAGAGATAGATAGATAGATGATTTATAATTCAAAACAGAAAACATGCGGGTATCGATCATCTTAGCTAAGAAAGACGGACGCTGGCCTGTTTGCTCCCACTGCCAGCCCAGACTGGACAGACCCAAGGCCGCAGGACGAAGGAGACCAAATTCACATACATAATTCTCTACCTATTAGACACTGACTTGGTCCAGGGATATACGAAATGAAATTTCAGCGAGGCAAAGGGAGGTGTGACCTGGTTCCAGCCGCGGGGAAGGTTTTACTTCCGAGAAGCACGGCGTTCATATGGAATTTTAAAAATGTAAATATACCACACAATTACCAATTTGATGCAATCAGGAAATAATTAATGGTTAATTTCTAGAACACCATGAATTAACATAACAAATTACCATAGTTAATTAAATGACAACATAATGGATTAACTATTTCTTGAATGCAGAAATTAGTACACACTTGACTACAGAAATCAAAAGTGAAGGGCCAATCGCAGAAAAAATACATTAAAGTCGTGTCTTCTCGCGAGCAGAAGTGGTGGTGGGGTGGGGGTCAAGGCCACACGGGGTTCCTTCCTTCGGCAGAGAATACGGTCTACCCCATTTCTGACTTAGGCGTGGCAGTCCCGCTCTCAAGGAAAAGAATATATAATATATAATATATACACACATCTATAGGTTTCAAGCTTCGCGGGCTGCCTTCTGCCCACGTGACCACGTCTTGATCCCTGACAGCACTGATCAGACAGCTGCAGGGGCTGGGGGGGAGGGGCAGGGAGCAGGGCAGGGCCCAGGGACAAAGTTTGGTCTGGAACATAAAGGAGTCCTTGGAAAGCAACGTGACTGTTGGTTAAGAAAATCTTTTCGGGAACACACCAGTGTCTGCGACATCAGCTTTATTTAAAAAACAAATAAATAAATAAATAATAGACTTTTCAGCTCTAGTGCAGGTCCCAGCATTCTACACAAACCGGCAGGTGTCTCCCTCTAAAAAAACAACTGCTTTTGACACAAACAGGACGCCAGATGGGTGAAAACAGTGAGACCCAAACCGTCCTGTGATGATTTCCGTGGGAAAACATCAGTAGGGGGCTGCTGATGCACCCCATTTATGCAGCTCGGTGAAAAGGGACTGTGTGCACACCATTAGCTACCTGTCCCCACGCCCCCCCCCCAACCCCCAACGGCAAGCATGCACCTTTTCTGGAAGATGCTGGATTACAAAACTGTCACAGTCGTACCCTGTTATCTTCTGTGACCTTCGCTTCTGGTATTCTACTTCATCCACAGTCCACACGGCTCCTTTAACATTTTCTACTCGAACAAAACACTTGTGCAGGCTGAGATTATGACGTACTGCATTCTAAATCAGACAGGAGAGAGGAGGGGAGCAAAAAGGCGGCAAAAAGCACACTGCTTAATAAGGCGGCCAAACATCCCAGGGTATTGATCTTACTTAATCAGAGAGAAAAATCTTAACATGTTTAAGTATTAAAATCAAAATATGGCATATTATCAACCCCAAACTTACAAATTACTGGGATCTGCAGTTTGAACTTTGTGATAAGAGAACCTTCCAAGCTATTTTAATAATAGCTGTGTCAAAACCTTCCTTTCATTGAACTGGTCTAAATTGCAATATCTGTACAAATTACAGTATCTTTGAAAATGCCAGAACAATTAGGTCAGCTCTGTTGTGTCCCTGATCAAGCTCTCAGGGATGGTTGAAATGTCCAAAGGAACCAGTCCTGCTTGAGGTATTAAAATGCTAAAAAGGCTACAGTGACAAGTGTTAATTTTGCACAAAGCTTTATGCAAATAAGCTCAAAGGCATTCTTTTCATCCCTATAATAATGAAATGACAGAGTTTGTTTATTCTGTATTATTAGATGACATATGCAAGTTACAGTGCAACGGTCTGCCTGCACAATAAGACCCACTCACATTCTTTTTTTTTTTAAATTCCCAATAAAATTTTTGTAAATGTTAAACTCAATTGAAAGTCGTTGGTGGAACCCCAGAGTACACTTCCTTCCCATAATGATTATGCAAACAGATGTTGTTGGCAGCTTTGTATCAGAGTAATTATTCAAAATTAACATTTTAAAATCAAATTAAGTGATTCCCCAAATTTTAACTATAATAAATATACAGCAGACAACATCATTTACCTCGAGTATTTTCCATTAATCAAATTAGAAATCTAAGCAAATATTTCTTCCTGTCAAGGTACAGTGGCATATAGCTATGAAGCACTCAGAAATGACCTAACTCTTATTTTAGAATAGAAAACAAAGTAATTTTGATGAAGATTTCTTTCTATTTGCACAAAGACAAGCTTCTGGCTTGCTTTAAGAGAAGAATTCTTAAAGGAAAAAAAAAAAAAAAAGCATAAGCAGATCTAGCATCTGACCTGAAATCCAAGGATTTGATTGATCTTAATGCCCATGGCTCTGAATATGATAATTTTAATATTAATGAGCAAATGAGCAGTTTTATTATGCATGCGATATAGTTAGAACTAATAAGCTGTTCAGAATGAGTTCTGCTGGATCCCCGAGCTGTGGAGATGAGACCAAGCTAAGATATTAAATCACCTTTCATTTCTTTTAAATTTTCCTTCAGTGAATCAAATGGCAGAACATCCACTGCATTCTCTAATGAGTAACAAAAGGAAATGTAAACCTTGCCCATAAATAGGACGTCCCGAAAAACCCTCCAAAACAGATAGGCCCACGGATTATCACTGACATTTTCATCACATAAAACACAGCCCGAGTAACTGTGCATAAATAAAACAATTACATTCATTTACGGTCCCACATACTGTAGCGACTAATAACATCTAAACATTTTGTAAATTAAAAGCATTCGGAGCCTCACACCCCTGTATCTGTAATCGCCTGCCAGATTAATTTACATTTTAAATCCAAATTAATTCACGTTAGCATATCTCCCAGTCTAAAATTCTTAGTATGCTGATGAGTGCTTTGCTGCCTCTATTCTTCTCAGCTACAAACATTTCCCCCTTTTGTACCAAATGGCTTGTGGCTAATTGATGTTTCTGACTGCTTTTTGAAATGAAAATAAAACAGTTCACTTCGTGGGCGCTGAGTGCCCTTATCTTTCCAGACGCTGCTCTTTTCCAAAAATAGACGCACGCAGAGAACATTTTTTTTTTTTCTTTTTTGCTTTCCCCAGCCCCTTGTAGGACGCAGACAATGAAGTTGTTTGGACAGGGATACAGATGAACCCTTTTGTCTAAGTAAATAAACTGCATTTATGTTCTGACAGGATAATATTCACTTGACTTTCTCTTAGTTCCGGCTGGGTAGCCCTGGGCCTCGCCGGCGTGATGAGGTATGATGTGTACCGAAGGCGTGGACCAGGACAAAACCCACAGCCTCCGTGTGCTGCACAAGCCAAACACGCATTCTTCAAACTAATTAGCCAATAATATGCAAGAGAGAAAAAGTAATATCGGGCGACTAACAAAGGTGTTGATGATTGAGTGCTCACACTGTAATTAGTGTGTCAGACCCTCCTTTCTCTGCCAAGCCTCAGCTATTAATTGCACCAAATTAGAAAACTATATCAGAGGCAAAATTATTCTTTCACTTGTCATTTTGAGAGAGGGAATTCATTCCATTCAAGAGGCAGGTTAAAAAGAGGGGACGCAGATACTAATCTGCTCGTGTCACGTAAATAAATGCTCCTCCTGCTATCTGCAGGGGACGGAGCGGAGCACCCTAAAAGTGCTGGGGGGAGCCCTCACCTTCCAAGTGGCTGCATTCCGCCGGAAGTACGCAAACGTCCGTGTAAACCAGCTGTAGATTTCATTAAGTGTCAACTGCCTGTCGGACGACTCCATGATCGCCTGCAACGCGACAAGACACAGAGCGACATAAAACCCCGGTGTCTGTCCTCCGGGGGCTAGGTGACACGTTCCCACCCTGGCCTTCCGGGATGCACTGGTGCCTCCCAAGGCCATCAGGCGCCGTTCGTTTGCTTCCTTCGACTTACCTGCCTTATGAGGGTTGCATAAGTAAACGGAGGTCTGACATCTGCGTTTTTATAAAATTCGTAGTTTGGGGCAATCTCTACAAAAATAAAAACTCGGTATTAATGCCACCAGCGAGGCGCCCGCGACGCGGCTCCACTTTCCCATGTCCCCCTCGCGTTGGTGAAGTGCTCCAGTGAGAAAGCCACTGACTAGTGAGCGCACAAAGCATGACAGCGGGATTGAATCCTATGAGAAAGGCCATCTCTGACGTGCAGTGCAGATGGAGCGGCCCCTGGCTGGTGGCGGTACTTGGGGACCTGGGTGGCCAGCTGGCCCCAGCGGGCGACGGGCCGCCAGGCCCTCTCCTAAGCCGGTGCCTTCGGCCTGTCCTCACACGGACGTGTGCCCCCCACCCCCCACCACTGCCGGAGTTCTGCTTTTCTCTCCTCTGACACTCGTCCCGGCCTCTGCGGGCCTCTGCCTGGGGGTGCCCGTGCTGAAAAGGCGAACTCCGCTCTTTGTAGAAGGGGGGCTCTGGGCTAAGACAAGGTGGGACTGCGATGGTCCAGATGTCCCGGGGCGTGGACGAGGGGTGCGGGGCCGGGGGGAGAGAGGGGAACCTGTGTCCCGTGCCAACTTCACCTGCCACGGGCGTCTTAAGCGAAGTGGCAGGGGGGCACCGGGAGCTGTGCGAGGACCACGCTCGGGTGGCACCTGACCCGTCTTGCGTGAGGCCACGAGCCCCTCGCGTCTCTCTGAAGTGGCTCCTCCCGTGGAGCGTGGCCGGCAGGTGCGGACGGCCAGCGTGTCCCCTCGGAGATCGGAGGATCTCGCGGAACTGAGGTGGTGACACGGGGCCGGGCAGACGGCACACGTCCCGGTCTCCGGGGGGACAGCGCTCCGTCCGGAACCGCCCCCCCCCGCCGGAAGGCGCGCCCCTCTCCGTGTGGGCTGGGGACAGGGTCGTGACCACTCCCTAAGTCCTGGCTGGAGTTTCCACGGGCTCGGGGGCGGCTCCTGCGCCGTGGCACGGGCTCCAGTCCTCGTCTCCCAAAGTAAAAGAGCTCCGCCGAGCGGCATAGCCTACCTGATGACATGGGAATGTTGTATTTGTCTGAATGTCGCCTTCGTATGGCTCCCACATTGGGCACACTGGCGGGGGTGATTACTGAGGGTCCCTGGGTAAGCGGGGTGACAGGGGCCGTTGGTGTGGTAGGGGTTTGAGGTAAGCTCTGTGGGGATGTCTCCAACATGTTCTTCGACATGGTGACACTAGACACCAGGTTTAGCTGCAAAGGCCCCCGAGAAGGGCAGGGAAAAGGTAGAGACAAGAGAAAAAGACTTAAAAAGGTTTGACAAATCAGAGTGCATTCACTTCTACAGCTGTGTTGCCACTAAGAAGCTGCGAAAGGAAGCAGCCAATCTCGACTAATTACAGGATGAAACTGTGTCCTAAGAACGCTAATTAGAGGATGCCGTGAGAGGCTCTCTCATCATCGACAGCCGCGTCACCGAGGACCGCCGCCTCCTCGGCCCACGGGCTCCGGCGGAAGCACAGCTCCTCCGGGGACAGCCCGTCGCTGACCCCCGGCCGCCCCTGCCGCTAAGCAGGTCTGGCCCCTCGTCGGGCGACAGCGGCGGCCGCGACGACGGTGGCCACGTTCCCGACCGACAGGACTTCGAAGAAGCTGCCATGCTGCTGCTGCCAGGATGTTTTTCTGTTTCCCCGTAGTCCCAAATCTCAGCTGGGAGGCTCCAGCCAGCTGGAAAATTTTACACTGACCTTTAGTCTCCTTGCTAATTTGGTGGAATGGTAATGACATTACTACATATTCAAACAAAATTGTCTTAATTGCAAATTAGCCGGAGGAGGCTGAAAATTTTCAAATTAAATCTGATTGGAGATGGAGAGGGGGAAATGGAATTTCCTCACGAACAATCATTTGTGGCATGTGTTAACAAATATAATGAAATGTCAAGTTTGCCGATTCCTCTGGAAGTATCATTTTCAATTTATGATTCCAGGGTCACTTGATGCTGATGCACCCGAGAACGCGGGTGTCAGGGTACAAAAGGGGGAGAAGGTGGGCATGCATGCGCGCTGTGGAACCGGGCGCCCCGCCTCCGTGCCCCCCGCCAGGGCCGGTTCTCGGGGATCAGAGAGCTCAGTGTCACCTCTGCCCTCGGTACCGCTCATCTTCCGTCATCAACAGCGTCCAATGAGCAAAGTGCTTGTTGTTGTTTACTTTTCTTTCTGCGGGGCAGCACGTGAGAAGGCCTCTGCCCCACGTTTAGCCGGTGTGCGTGCGAGGTGATGCGGGGAACCCCGCCTTCTGTACAGCCGGCCGCACGCCCGAGCACGGGAGCTCGTGTGCATCGCTGTGCTCCCAGAGGAAGGAGCCGCTGAGTGGCTACGTGGAGGCGCTCCCGCTTTTGTGTATAATTTGGGAACACCTGCCTTTCCAAATCCCAACTACGCTTCTTAAGATAAACCTCGTTTTAATGGGGAGAGAATGATGTGCACCGCACTGATTGATCTTTCTTTGTGGATTTGTTTTACACATTTAGTCAGTAGAGAGATTTGTTAGGGAAACAAAAATTAACATATGCCAGCTAATTGTTCTCCTTTCTTGGGCAGCAGCCAGCAGCAGCACATTAGCAGTCTAATAATAACGACTGGCACCCCGAAGGCAACCCCCAGTGCATCTGTTCCCAATAAACCACAAACTGTTACCCTGTTCGCACTCCAAGCCGGCAGCCTGGGCTGGGAACGCTTTGTTACGTACATAAACGAAAGCTGCGATAATGCTCCTAAATGCTGCATTTAATACATTTACAAAGCCACTTCCCCAAGACCTGCACAAAGCACCTCTGTGTAGCTGGACACGTGCAGAAGACGCACATGTATCTATGTGTGCGATGTTGCAAATGGCATAAAACAGAAAAAAAAAATCAACACCAGCATGTAGAATTAGTAATGTTACGCTGGGACCATATCGTCAGCATTGCGTAGCTGAATGTTAAAAATTATAAAAAGAACAACAACAACAACAACAACAACAAAGCAAACCGCGGCCCCACACTTGAAAAACAAATAAATGACAATAAAAAACCACAGAGCTGAATGCTTGCACATGCACCTGAGACTGTAAACCAGCACTCAGTGGCACACGCACAATGCCAACGCTGCACACCAGTGGGAGGTACTTGACAGGGCACCGAGCGCCTGGCGGACGCGGGCCAAGTTCGCAGCACAGGAGATACACATCTTCTTCTGTGCACACGACTCGTGTTTACAATGTTACGGTAACTTATGCTGCCGCCCCGCCATAATAGGCATTCCGTGTTTGGGGGCGTGCAATCACAAACTGATAAAATAGAATGTATTATTAACGAAAAGCAAGCATGTAAGAGCCGGGCTGAGCACTTAGCCACATCGGCTCATCTGAATATAGTCAAGGTTGGGTGGAACTCATTATTCAGGACTCGCAGCCTTGATAACTTTGATTTTCATCCATCCATAGCGTGGCCAAAAGGTACCATTTAATGAAGTACCATTCAGAGAGTAAATGGGGTCATATAATAGAGAGTGCGTTTGCACCTTGTGTTCATGTACTGATAGCTGTTAAGGGTGCCGTGATGAACCAACAGAGCTCATTTCTCCTTGGTAATAAATTCATGCTATTAATATTTATCAAATGTGTGGGCCGGCTCAACGGAGCCACCGCTCATGAGACCATAAATCTCTACTATCATATCAATTTTGAAGCTTCTTTTGTACAGTGTATAAATTTTGGGGTTTTTTTTGAGGGGTGTGAGTACTGACCACTCTTCCCTCAGACCCGTGTGGGAGAGGCCAGGACTGCCGCTCTCCCCACCGGAGATATCGCCGGGTCCAAAGGGAACTTTAAACTGTGGTTTCATTTTAAATCGCTCATCTAAGATTCTGTATTAATTGCCCACCATCAAACGCAATTAGCAATTCTTTCATGTGTGGTTTATGTAATGTAATACTTCAATTACATTATTCATTCAGGTTCTGTTTTGGATTATAGGCTGAAAATTCTTTATTAGTGTAGATGTAACCATGCTGCTGGAGTTTTAAAAAATTTACTGATTGAATAATTAATTGGAAAAGAACGAGCTGCAGATTCCTGATGGATTTATGAGACAATTATTCTGGCTTGTGATTATCTCCGTTACACTATAGAAGCAATGAGGGGAAAAAAAAATCTTCTTGGAAAAAAAAGTCATAAACACAGGATCAACAAGAGTCGCGAGAGTTTATTTTTTTACGTAGAAAACTTAGACATTCTAAAGTTTAAAAAAGTAGTATGTCAGATTCGGGAAGACACAGTTCTCTCTCTCTTTTTTCCTATAACAAAATGTGTTTATAGGACCCTACACTCAAATGTAGCACAAAGGGAAAACTCCAATATCTTAGCAGTGTTTAAATAAATACATCCTTTTGGCAAAAAAAAAAAAATTGTAAATTCTGAATGATGTTAACTGATGAGCGATCTCAGAGACACTGGGGGAAAAACTCATATAATAGCGTCCACCTTTTGTCTCCTCCTCTACTACAAAACCAAATGATTCTTTTTGTTTTGTTTTGGTTTTAAAGAAATGGAGGGAGAGGCAGAGCTGGTGACCACCAATCATCCGGCTATCCAGGGGACTCTTTCAAAAGTATCCCCCGAAACTTTCATTAAACTAGAGTTACCCAGTTGATTACTCTAAGTTTTTGCGCAAACATTAGCCGAGTGAGAAAAGCATATTCTTTTCAACAGTCTGTGTATCTATCTGACTATAAAGTGAGGTTGCGCCTCAAGCTCGTATATTTTTGAGGGAAACTGTGGTGACTATTTTCTCTAATGGCCCATCTTCCTTGGTCGTAGGCTCTCCAAATTAACACGCTGTGTACTATTTAGTAAAACGTATCAACACATGAAATACATCTCAACTGAAATAACCACCGAAGACATAGGAGAACATTGACTGGAGAGACTGTGCATTTTTGACACAATATTTGATTTTTAAAAAATCTCTTTCTACGTGTCTCAGGACTGATCCCAGTCCTCGCTGGCAAACACACACCTAGCTCTTGGTGATGGGTACTGCCCCTGCCCTTCGGGTTGCTCCAAGTGGGTTTCCTTTAAGTGTCCGTAAACCTATCACAGAAAGTTCCCTGGCTCCAGCCTCGAGGCGGTGATTTGTGCTCTGATAGGTGTCCTTTGTTTGGTGTCACCCATGGTGCAGATTGGATAGATTTTGTAAAAGATAGCATTACTTTCAAAGAAACGTACAATTTGACAAGCAATTGCATGTGGCTTTCCGTTTATTGCCGTCTGTTTCATCACATTCATTGTTTCTCTAACTGCCCCTAAGTGGTTCATTTTCTTAGTCTCTTACATCGCTGGAGCTATTTACTGTTTATAAAGCAATATGCACTTACAGGTTTGGGCGACGGTTTGGGCTCTGAGGGTCGCATGTGCAAGTGGGTCATCATTGCTTGAAGACGCTCACGTTCTTTAGAAAGCTGTTAAGAAAGCGTGAGATCAGAAGCGTTTTCCAAATGACTGATGCAGCTCTTTTATTGCAGTGATACATCTTATCATCGAGCGTGTCTCAGAGTGATGACTGCTGCCTAGGAAAGTCTCCGGCAGGAGGAACGTCTGGGAGGAAAGGCAACTTTAGCTCTGGAGGGGGGCGAAGAAACTTTTAGAGCGTTCCCTATGTTAAAAGGTCAGAGAAAACAAATAACACTTCATCTTTTTGTCAATAAGAGAATTGAGGTCGCAGTTGCCTCGACAGTAACAAGTTCCTGAGACCATAAATTAGGAGGCCCGGGGTGTCTCTGTAAAGTCCTGTGGACACTGTTAGCAGTGGACCGGTGCCAGCAGCTGGGCGGGGGCGAGGGGGCCTCCGAGGTGCGGAGCCTGCCAAGTCGGCCTGCACGCTGCGTGCTTTCCCACTGAGGTCCAGTCAGTGCCCCCTGCAATCTGCCATCATCAATCTAATTCAATGGAGTGACAGGGACCAGGCAGTGGGAAACGCTGAACTCTGCCACCACGCGGCAGCCGCACTTGCACTGGGTCTCATTACAAGTGACGGACCTTACTTTCCCATCAGTCAGCCGCGGCGGAAGGCAAAAATCAGGCCTAATTGGTCACACTGCAGACGGGGTCGGCGGCGGCCGGGTCCTCACGCTTGCCTCGCCCTTGGTGAATGGTAAAGAGGTTCACGGGGAGCTTTGCCAAACGCTCCGGTCGTGGGGCTTGTTTATGTGCCCCTGACGGTTTCACAAGGCAAAATAAAATATTTTTGGCGGCTCGCTTGGAAAAGAGCTACGACTGGATAGATTTAAAACAATTCAAGATGTCGTAAAGTGTGAAGAAAAACAAATCCTAGGCTTAATTAAATGAAACAAAGTATTGGTCTGATGGACAAAAACATAACCTTTAAGATGAAATATTCGACGAAGACTTAAAGGGTAATGAAAATAAAACAAGCATGATACTCACGGTGACATAATTGCTTTTTGATCAGTTTTATGAGTTTTATTTATTTGGGGGGTGCCAAATTCTGTTTCAATCTTAACTGAAATATTTTTTTTAACTTAAATTAGCAGCATTTGATACATGTATTACCTCTATGACATTACAAATGATTTGTCATTACTCCAGGAAAGACAAGTCCTAACATTTTTGTGAGTTCTTTAATTAAAAATACACCAGAGGCAAAAAAAGCAAAAGAGTTTTCTTGGGGCATTGTATTACAGGCAAGATGTTGGAAGGACTTCCTGCTACACTATACTATCTAATGGAAAAAGTCAAAATTAGCTCATGTGAAAACTGTCTCCACAACACAAATCAAGTCCAGTTGTGGAGTCTGGTGTCACTGTACGAGGGAAAACTTGACTCTTCGGGGATATCCAAATGTATATGATGTCATCTAAAGGTTACGGAAGTCTGAGTGCTAAGCACATTAGACCATAGCCATCTACCCTGCGTTACCAATCATCACACTGTTATAAACCATCTGAAATTCCACAGATTACTTATTAGGCATCGTGCTAACAGACTCCGAAGCTGCCCCGACACCACCTGACCCACCGGAAAGCTGAGAAAGGGGTGCGTTAAGGGCGCAGCCGACAAACCTGTATCTCCAGCTGCTGCACCACCTGCATTTGCACGCGACACTGGGCGGTGCTTCTGTCGTCCAGGGCGTGTTCATTGTTAAGGTGCCTAAACAAACACACAGCAGAATGGTGAGTGTGACACCGGAGTCTTACCTGCCTTCACGGGGGGAGGGCACACCTTGAACCTGGATGGCAAAAAGTTCAATACGCTTACACACTCAGTGAAAAGTTCTTCTAGAATCCAGACTCCTCTGAGAGCAGGAAATGTCATTGTCTGTAAGCTTATTGGTTATTACAAAAAAAAAAACAAAAAACAAAAAACAAACAAACCCAAAAAACCCCACATATTTTCCCCAAACCATTTATAGCATAATAGTAGCAGAAATCACTAGATGTATTTCATATACTCATGTCATTTTTTAAAGGGCACCTGATAAATATATGAACCAAAAGTAATTCTGAAGAGAACAAAGGCAATTCTCTGTTCCATTTCTGCTAAAACAGTTTGTGGTTCCTGTGATGTTATTTAGCGAGCGGTGCCTTATTTTCCCGGGACGTGCTGTGAATTATGTAAAGATGGCAAATTATCATCCCATGGAAACGTCGAGGCTGACGAAGAACGATCATTTGCTGTTACTGAGAGAGTACACTGACGATTCTGACCGTCGGAAGCAAAGGATGGGCATTTCACGTCTGGTGCCTTGTTTGGGTGAATCTAGCCCAATCTTACAAAGAAGTGGTGAAAGATGAGGTATCCTCACGATCGTACGCTGACCTTGACTACACGTTGGTCAATTATTATTTATTACTATGAGATAATGTTGAAAAAGATGTCTTTAATGAGTGAAATGGTAATACACCAAAAGTAATTTAGTACAGGAGCATCTCCAATGAACATGAAAATATTCCATAATATGTAGTTTGTAACTTATAATTTATTTGCTGTCTCCTAAAATTAAAAGAAAATAATCTTCAAGTATAATCATTTAATCTCCTTTGGTATCTCTATTTCACCAAAACTAAGGCAGCAACTGGAGAGTCGTTCTTATTAATGCATGTAAATGAAATATGGAACAGAATACTCACAAAATTAAACAAAAATGTATATATGTATCCATCTCGGTTCAACTATCACTTAGAAGGGTGTAATAGCCAAAAATTGAGTACGGCCTTCAGTATACTGAATTTAACACATACGTTTTCATGCCCATTCAAATTATTTACCTCTACTTCTTGAAATGAATAGTGAAGCAGAAAAAAGCTATATAGACAGACACAGACATCCTACGTGTGAAAAAGAACTAAAATGGTGTTTCTGGGAGAGAGCTAATTTACAAGTAAGTGGGGTCTGCTTGTTAGTAGATCTAGGTTCAGCAATTAGCAACCTTTGTCCAGTTCTGCCCCTGCCCTTGAAAAATCAGACCGGTTTTACTGCCTCCTCACTGGCCATCATGAGCTCACCCCCGTGTGTCTGGGCGCAGTTGTCATTCGTGGTTGAAGAGGGAAACTGTGCACTGAAATAGCAAGGTGGGCCAGGTCAGTGTGAGGCGTGTGGTCAGACTGCGTTTCCACGGCCCCTGCCTGCCCCGAGCTGAGCTCCGCTCGGTTCTGTGATGAATCGAACCGGAATGAAAACTAAAATTCACTCATGCTTCCTGGAGGGGAGGCATGACATGTGAGCATAAACCAGAGGTTAGCGTATGATGTGAAGTGTCACTGGCTCCTGATGCACAGGATGCTTACAATTATTTTCCAGGTCCCCTGTCCCAAATTTTAATGAACAATGAGACCATTTTCTATCAGTATAACAATGGTAGTTGTATTCTTCAGGCTTAATGTGGCTGTATTTTCTGAAGGTTCTTTTTCACCACGAACTCTTGGGAAACACACATGTATTTATTCCATGATCAGTCTAAATGGTGCATATTTTTACAAATGCTTTGGCTACACACAGAGATTAGGGTGTAAACCACTGTACATGGAGCAAGGTAAGAAGAACGTATAGCTTCGCCAGAAAAGATAATATTCAGTATAGCATGCTTATTTTTGCATGAAGTCACTTTTTAAAAAGGCTTTTTTTTTATAGTTGTTTACTTCTTAGTGATAATCATTGTCCTATATTTAGAGAACTAAAAAAAGTACAAGACTGTTTGCATGATAGACTTGGGTCTTATAGAAAGGACCCATTCAATCTATCTCTGCAGCTTTTATTAGAATAGAGACTGCAGAGACCACAATAATCGTCAATGAGGTTTTCTCTTGATTGAATTTTTCAGTGGGACACAAAAGAACCTTGCCATTAAAATAGTCCTTTATTCTCCTGTACGAAGGCGAAAGGTTTTTAAAGTGTTGTGATGTTCCGTAATGAGCCTCTATCTAAATTATCATTGGTGACAAACTCACAAAGCACTTTTCGAGGACACATAGTTATGAAATGCCAGAGCTGCCACTTTCTTCCCTGTAATTACAGGCTAGCTTGCAGGTCTTCAATGATCATTTATAGAACAGCCTCTAGTGGATGACTGAGAACTTGAAAAACACACACACACGCCCCCACCCCATCGCCGTGCCCAGTCCTCGCTATTGTTTACCGGCGACATGTAAAGCCCTGGCGCCTGTGCACGCCCCCCTTCCTCACGCCCATCGCAGGGCGGAAACAGTGCCGGGTACAAGTACAGCGCAACAAGGCGAAATAAAGGGGCTGCATATTCACGTGAAATTATGAATTTATGTATTTATGACTATTTTGTGCCCAAATTATTCTCTTTTATGTTTTTATAACTATCTCAGGTACTACATATTGCTGTTCAAAAATTCTCTATGATTTATAAATCAAGAATGAGATAATACTGAAAAATGAGAGGACTGGTGGGTTTTCTCAGTCAGTGCCTAATTGCTGTTTCAAAATGCATATGCAAAGGGACATTTCATTAATCATTTAATCATGTCCCTTGCAGGAAGTTGGAACTAATGTTGCAAATACCCTTTTCATATGAATGCTCCATAATACTATCTTATGCATTTGATATATTGCCTATGTCATAAATTATAGCTGTTTCAAAAGGACCAAGTAGGGCTGTTATCCCTGAAGATGCTTGTTACAAAACCTTTATTAAGTTTTTTTTTTTTTTTTTTTTTTTTTTTTTTTTTTTTTTTTTTTTTTTTTTTTTTTTTTTTTTTTTTTTTTTTTTTTTTTTTTTTTTTTTTTTTTTTTTTTTTTTTTTTTTTTTTTTTTTTTTTTTTTTTTTACTCATTGGTAGTTGTATTTCACAGCTTCATCCTGACCAACAATGATGCTCTTTCTGATGGCAAAGGTCTGTAAATTACCTCTGCAATCACTCACACCATTCCACAGGCCTGTTCTACTTCCACTGTTCTGCTAACAAGGCGATTACACACAAATTACTGAATGTCTATGAAATATTTAAATGCATTCTACTCTCCTATGCATTAATAAGAGCAAAGCCAGCTCTGGAATTCTGGTTAGCTCCAGTCCCTAATGTCCCCTAATGAGCCTCTTACTGAGACTGCAGTTCAAACAGAGAGGTGAAGAAGAAAATGCACAAGGAGGCCGCAGAAAGGCAGCTCTGAACAAACACTGTGCGCGTGGGCTCTAATTTATGGGTCACTTTATAGGTATATTGATTTTTGTTTTCAAAATGGAATAAATGATGTGGTCGACTGATGTGCTTTCAAAACTGCACTGGATCTGGGTGCTGGGTGGGTAGTGGGGACTGGGTGAAAAAAAAAAAAAAAGAAAAAGGAAACTGACAGCCAAATGCTTTGTGAAAACAATTAAGCAGGCATTTCAGAAAGACAAAAAGTAGGGAAGGGTCCTTCCAATTTATTTAACGCACGGTTCTCTTGAACGAAGCTTTTAAGGTTATGAATGCATGTAGTGACTTCAATTATGTACACCCCAGATTAGCAATTCAATTTTAACCTCCAGATTTTTCAAATTCAGTTGAAGTTATAGCATTTTTATAAGCTAAAAATGGGATCGGATTTAAGTCCAACTATGTCAGACAGCGTTTTAACAAAATGTTTCGCTTGCATATCACTGGTGTTTGATTTATTTTGCATCAAGCTTTTTATGTTTAAACACTGACAGGAGTTTAAATACAAAATGTTAGCTGTCACTATTCATTTAGCTGATTATGTGAGATGCCTTAGTTTTGAGAGATGGGGGCACTGTCACCCAAAGAAACAACGTTCTGACAAGTTCACAGAATGCCTCTTCTTGAGGTCATAGTTTTGTAGCCATGCTACCTCGTCGAGGACAAAGACAACAGACAATAGGCGTCAAGTAAAAACATAATATTTAGAGTAGTCGGCAGCAAGAGAAAAGACTACACATGTCCACCACCTTTCCTGTGGCGCTTTTATACAGTGTCACACTTTAAAAAGGCACTCTTTGTAAATAACCCTAATTCATGTGTCATCAACTAATCAAGACTCGTATTTTTATGGACACTAATCATTCTACCTTTCTTCAAGGACAGTCGGTCCACCTTCGTGTCACAGACCTTGTTTTGTTGGCTGGCATCTGTGCCTGCTGGCTGTGATGTTGGAGTGTAAACCTGTTAGCTGAAGCTCTGAAAGTCAGTTCGTCTGCGTGGAAGCGGCTTTAGGTCCAGCGGAATGAGAATGAACTTCACGGCCACGCTACCCTGAAGTTTTGTCAGATGTTACTACACTCGAACCTTCAGAAGATAGCGTGAAGAACTAGGGTTTGGGCTTTCGTGAGCTGGTGAGAGCTTCACTTAGTGGTCAGAACAACGCTTAGCCTCTGTCAACGCCCTCTTCGCAGCAAAATTCACAAACTTTCCGAAACACCTTTTTAGCCTGAACTTTGTTCTTCACCCTTTATTTTTCTGCTTTTATCTTGGCTATTGACAAATAACAGTTTCCAACTTAGTTTTAAGGGGTTTTTTAGTCAACAGAAAATAATACTTCAATTGAATATTAAAGTGTATGTGTGTGTGCATATATGTGTGTATGTATACATGCATGATTAAGAACGTATGTGCTATATGTCAGCTACGGTTCCTCTGGTAGCTTTTCTCACTGGGTTCTGGGCAGAAACAGAGAGAGAGTCTACCAGTTTGGGAGTGGGGTGTGAGAAAGGGCATTGGGCACTCCGTGTATTTTATACTACTTTTTATTATTTAACATTTACAGGTTAAATAGTCATAATAGACAGTGTACTTTTATTTCCAAGCATTGGTAAGTTGGTCTGATACCGAAGTGGAGCTTTTCTTATATAATTTATTCCTAGTGAATTTTAGAAATTAAAATGTCACAACAATATTTTCTCAAAAAAAAAAAAAACAAAACCAAAAAAAAATAAAAAAACTTTTATAACCAACACCAGCCATAACATTTCTGGAGGAGGAACCCGAAAACCGAGACCTGAAAACCTTTCGCAGCGTTTGGACTTGTTGAACGTTTTTGTTCCAAGACTCTCCGTTCCCCCAATTCTGACAAAAGAAAATCAAGGCCTTATTTCCAAGAAAATATGTCTTAGTGGCGATGCCTTCTGCATGTCGCCTTCCACAGACACTAAGCCAACCTTTTCCTGAGCGACTGAGATTAATTTAATAAAAATTATTCCTTTTTTCCTTCAAATCCCCCATACATTTTTAGGAGAAAGACAATACTAGCATGGAAACTTGTCTAGTGCATGTTTTATTTCAGGACAGCACACTAATACTGACTCTATTAACAGACATTGTCACAGATCTTTGAGGTAGGGAATCGAAGGCATATCTTGACCGAAATGGACAAAAAGCAAGGCCTGCACGTCTACTGTCACTTGCTCTGTCATCCTATAAAGTTAATGGGTTGGAAAAACGGTCAGTCTTTTGAACCAAAGTTGATATTTAATTGAAAGGAAATTATTTTTCAATTGTAATTTTTCAGTTTTAAAAATCACTGGCATGATGATGAGGAAGAAGTGTGGAGGGTAAAAGCAGGGTGCACACCTGCCTGCTCATCACGAAACACAGGCGAGCATTTGAGGTGAATGAACAGGCCCCCTTTCCGTGAGCTCGGAAGGAAAGATACGTGTACTTCCCTTAAAGGTTTTAATTGTCAGAAAGAACAACTTGGAGCAATAAAATGTCTAGGGATTGGGCTAGTTCCACGGCTTAAATGCCCAGACTGAAGAAACAGTAGCCAGAGGCCCCTACATCGTCTTAATGACAAGGAATACTATAACAGACCGGTGAAGACTGACATATCCAAACGAAGAAATCTGGAATCAGTTGTGAGAAGAATAATATCCCTACATTCCGTCCTGGTTTCAACAAATGCTAGTTTTTCCCGGCGAGAAAAACTTTGGAAACGTCGTGGCGCACTTCGAGGGCCCTCTTGGCCCACAACAGTGGAGCATGCTCCGTACCCCAGAGAACGGTGGCTTACAGCTGGTTCGGTGTCACATGTCCACCACAGGGCGTCTAAAAACGCCACGGTAATATAGGAAGCAGATTTTCTTTGAATTGGTCAGGAACAAGAAAAGGTTAAAAAAAAAAAATCCTTGTGGGAGCCTTGCTGTGATTTCGTTAGAAAGTTCCTCTGATGCCAAGTGCTGGTGCCTCGTTGCTAAGGTGCTTTCGCTCTGTGCCCGGTATCGGCCATTTGTAAACACATCTTTTTGATGTTTCTGCCAACATCCTGGCAACAAAGCAGTGCAATTTCAAATGAGCTAATTAACTTAATTGTTGATGAAGCATGAAACAGTTCATTCACCCTGTTAGCTGCTCCATGACAACGTGAGAGCCTCCGTGTGGGAAGCCCCTCGTCCCCACCAGCCGGTCTGGGCCTCTGCGCTTGTGTCTCTGCCACGCCGCAATCGCGCATGGAAAACGTTCTGTGAAAGGGGCACATTCTCATTTGAGAAAGAGCCTCTCGTAAATTAAAAAAAAAAAATGTCACTGTATGAGGACATGAAGGACACACCAAGTTTTGATTTGAAGCCAGAGAGGCCCTATCATGGACCGTACGCATGTGCGGTCACGTACGTCTCGCTATGACTCAGGGGCAGTGGGCAACCACGTGGGCACTATGTTGCTTAAAACTTGAGCTTCCGTCAACGCGCCTTTTCTTTTATTCTTGGGAAATGATGCATTTTAAAGAGCATTGTTTAAAGTGGGAAACATCAAGTCTGCAATTTAAAAAAAGGAAACCTGCAAAATATGTCTCTTTGTTTAAAAATATATATATGGTAGGACTCCTCACGTGGTTTTACTGCAAATTTTTATGGAACACTTGAAATTTAGGTGAACCTTGCAAACGTATCTCCCGACTGTTACTGGCACGATTCTAGTAGGCTGGTATTTCTCATTCCTTGAGGAACCTGTATTGAATGATTTGTAAATATGCGCATGGAAAGGTAAGGACGAAGGTGACCCCTCTTAGCCTGCCTCTGCTGACCCACTCATCAGAACGCACAGGAAACTCAGTGTGCACTCACCATGGACCCTGACTTTCCTCCTTCAGCTTTGTCTGTGGTTTATTTACAACAACGCGCCTAATGCTCCGCTCTGACCCGCTCCCTCCCGCCAAAAAAAAGTGAGACACCTACTTTAAAAACTGTCCAAAATCTTCACAAATGCTTTCACAGCCTGGCCATTTGCAGACGCCATGGCCGTAGAGAGTGTGGGAGGCCCCCGTCTCCTCGAGCGACGAGCTGCAGTGAGAGAACACGGTGTCAGACCCACCTCCAAAAGGCAGGGCTGCGGCAGGCTGCCCGCGCCTGTCAGGTGGGGATCAGTGACAAACAGGTCACCACAGGTCAATTCCGCTCAGAGCAGTCAGAGAAATTTAATCGTTCTATTGAATAGTTCAACTGCCAAGGCGAGATGATGTTCCAATTAGAAGAGAAATAGAGCCAAGGATGACAAACTAAGAGGACGGTATAATATCATATGCTAATCCTGCCATATGACCTTAATGTAACATTTACCTCTAAATAAAAAATACATATTCCTATGTGGTCAAGTGAAAAATAAAACCTGTTTTGAGAGTAATAAGGTTTTTTGAGATGCTCTTTTTTTTTTTTTTAAAGAAGATAACGGACCTGTTCGATCACTTAAATTGTTTAATACCGATGTGTGAACCATATATATTTCTGCAAGTAACAGGTGACGAAGAAAATCCTACTTTGGATTTTCATTAGCTATAGTGTTCATTAGCCATATCCTTCTACAATTACCAAAGTCTGTTG
Organism: Lyroderma lyra; assembly: GCA_004026885.1. Lineage (NCBI taxonomy): Eukaryota > Metazoa > Chordata > Mammalia > Chiroptera > Megadermatidae > Lyroderma > Lyroderma lyra. The sequence continues at coordinate 217,218 of PVJL010001482.1, read as the reverse complement.
ATACGTAAATATGGTATCAGAGAGAGAGATCCTACATAAATCAACCAACTTCTGAAATGGATAGTCATTCAATTCATCTCCATGAAAACAACCATGGGAATGCATTCAGAGACGTACTAATTCATAGTGATGCAAGCTCATGGGAATAATTGGTCATGATCCCCAGATGAAAACCAGAACCATCACCAAATTACATCATTCTAGTTTAACCGAACTGGAATTACATATCTTTGAAGACATATCTGTTTATGAGCAAGAACCTGCTGCAGCTAGGCAGCTATTTCTACTATATAAACAAAACGCTCTCACTCGGGTATGCTTAAATTGCAAGTTTAGGGATACGTCACACCAGCCTCGGCCACTGGGTTAAGAAATCCTACACTGTTTCGTCTTGTGAAAAGGTACCTTTCACATCAAGCAGTATTTTAGCTTCTATAGTTTATGTAAATTACTTTAAAGGACTTGATTAGATAGCCATAGTTCTGAACAAATGGAACTAAAGGGACTGAAGTACAAGGTGCTCCTCGCACAATGGCTGTCTCCACACAACTGACATGAAACAGTGACTTGAAACATTATCTCAGTGTTGGTGACTGAAATCAAATACTTTTTAGTTTAGGGATTTTGAGTCAAATTTATTCAGAAAGTTACCACCGTAAGTTTATTTTTATATATTTATAAATTCCACCATATTGGGGTGTGTGTGTGTGTGTGTGTGTGTGTGTGTGTATTCTCTAAGCACATGTGTGAAACCAATATTAAGGGGGATATGTATGCATCTTTAATTATTTGAAATGGGTTAAGTTAAAAAATGTCAAAATGTTCTCATAGCATTCAGGTTAATCACACCAGCTTAGTCATAAAAATATATTGATACAATAACGCCACATGAACTTATTAAAAATAACTTTCTTAAGGCAAATTCCCACTGTAGCCATCAAACGGCTAGTATCTGAACTGCTTTTTGTAATAAAAAAATAATATATACAATAAATAATCTAAAGGGCTTCCATTTAATTTGTTGTTTTATACATTTTGCCCCTGATAAGTACAAGTTAGAATTTTTAGTGTTATCGATGGTGAGAGTAGAAGGTGGTGATAGATATGGACTAAAAGCTCGTGAGATGTACCTGTCTCGCCGTGCGCTGAGGACTGAAGACTGTCCATTCACTATGGAATGATGGGTTATTGGTGGTGACGCTTTGGAAGTGGAGGAGGAGGTAGTCGACGAGGAATTGGTAGTGGTGAGGTCTAGCCCTCCATGTTTAATGCCGTTGTCTTCCATATTGTGAACTCCGGTCACTTCTTTCCATAACTGCTGAATCTCAGCAGGACTCAAGCCAGCTACAAAATCAAAGAAAGCCCCACTGATACAACAAGGCAAAGTTCATATAATGAGATCAGAGTCATTACTGGGCGGATGCCAATAATGAAAGGCATGCTATCAACATAACTGATAGACCATAATTAAGTCACCTTACAATTTACACCATTGGCACCACTGCTTTTTCTCTTGAATAATCAGTTGGTTGCTAAAGACTACCAATCTGGAAATAATACTGGGAATAACAGTGTCTGGAATGATATCAAGGGTTAGTAAAAAAATGATCCAGCAAGTTCTATTTGAAAATGAAACCACTCAACTTTTTAACAGTAGATTTTACTTACTGCTAGTATTAAATTTCATCAGTGAGGATGTGAAAGGGAAATCGATTTTGGAGTAAGAAATAGATTTTGGAACATCAAGAGAAAAGAAAAGATAAAAGAAGAAAGAAGAATAAACAAAAATGTCAGGGAAATACAGCAAACACAATTCAAAATAAAACTAGGTTGGACAACTATCTGGTTATTTTGATATTTCGAAGAGAGGCAAGCGAAATAACTGGATTTCCTTTGACATCCTAAATAAGCCAATATGTTTAACTGCACGGATCAATTAAACAGACAATATCTAAACTTCTCCTTCATTTTATGACTGATAGATAGAATAAATCAATGACTCATTTTAAACAACTCCCTGGTTCAGATTATGTAAATGTACTTGATTTATGAAGAATACAAATAAAGATGCTAGATACAGCCCTTTAACTTTTAACTACACTTCTCAAACAAGGGATTCAGAGATTGTTGTTTACAGTATTTGACTTACAAAATATGTGCCAAGTATTATGGCTTCATAAAGTCTTGATCGATTTTATGCTCTTTAATCCCCATTACAATCCAATGGAGTTGATATTTTTATTTTAACCAATTTATGGATAAGGAGACAAGGTGTGAATGAGGTTCAAAAAAGTATCCAAGATCACAAATCTTACATGCAGTAAAGCTGTGATTTAAATCTAGGTAGGCTGACCTGAATGCCTTTGCTCTTAAAATAATATATTAAAAATATAAAAACTAGTGAATAAAGATACACAGGGGAACCATAGCTGTAATTATAATTGCTATCATTTATTGAGCATATACTATATCCTGGGTCTTTACATTCATAACCTCAATTAACCTCACCTTATGTTAGAAATCATTACATTTTACAGAGGAAGTTCCATGATGTTTCCAATGTGCAGACAATTTGGGGGCAAACTTTTAAAAGTAAACTATCACACTGCTCATGAGACAACGTCTTCACATCTACCATCTGCTGAGCTCTTTTCCATGGATACAAAATGTGAGCATGAAACAACTAGCCAATGAATTTTGTTCAATTTCAAAGTTTTGAAATGTCGCTCATTTGCAAGAATTAACTCTTTTCTCCAGTAGTATAACGAGTTCAGTATCTCCTACACTGTTCTGTGAAACAGTACTCTTTTAAACAGAGGAGGTCTGCGGTCTCCGTTTGGAACACTTTGGAGATGTGTAGGAGATGTCTAGGAACACAGAACTTGAGTCTCTATTCAATTCAGTGTTTTACAAATATATTTGAGGGAAAACAACAAGAGCAGAAACAATGAACCCTTTCAACAATGACACTAATTTATTTTAGTCTTCCACACTAGGTGTAGGCTTGGGCTTCATCAGGTGCTCTCCAGGCCAATCCCTGCCCTTGGATTGCAGGTGGCCTGTGTGTAACCATAACCGATTTCTCAAAGCTGACAAGTCCAGACGAAGTGCCTGTGTGTCAAAGCGCGTCAGTAAGATGTATGGATGGCATAAATACGTCTACCAAAATGTGCTTTTATTACTTTTAATTGTAAGTAACCCTAGACACTGAGCATAGTATTAGCAAACAGGTTCATTAAAAATTCATAGCAGACTTATCTTATAATGTACAGCATGTTTCTATTTAATATTAAAAACTAATAGAAAATGAAAGGACAGTGAAAGATCCTTTTTTATTTTTGAGGGTGAAGGAGCTGCTAATGTAATTCTTACCGATAATTAAAACCATTGAAATTTTTAAGCCTGAAATGTTTACGCCCCTCTGACCCCACCAGACCTCTCTAGTAGGTTTATTCATCTCTTTCTCATTTAACGGGTACTTACATGGGGTTTCTGACACGCCTGTGAGTTTTCTGAGTGCTTCACACACAGTAACTCATCCCATACCCCAACTCGCTGCTGCTGCTGTTACTCTCACCCCATTTTAGAGGTGAGGACACCGAGGCACAGAAAAGGTGAGTCATTTGTAGGTCACTCATGTACCTACCACCCAGGATGTCGCCCCCGGCTACCTTGTCCCCGGGTTCCACTCCTCCCACTGCTTATGGTGCTTTATTTCTTCCTGTCCTTACATGTCCCTTTTCCTCTTCAGTCCTTATCACTGCAGAGTTTATTTAATGTCTGTCTCCTACGCTAAAATGTGAGTTTTATGTTGGCAGAGATTTTTGTCTCTTTTCTTCATTGTTCTATCCCCAGTACCTGAAAGAGTTCTTGCAGCGCATGAGAGTTCCAGGAATATTCCTTAGAAGACCTGTGCAGCTGACCAGAACACCTGATCGTGGCTGGCACCGCCTGGGAATCAGTGGATATGAGCATCATAGAATAACAGCCAACTCGAAATCTTACGTGAAGATCATTCCATCTTCCTTAGCAACTTATGGGGGCTGTCCAGAAAAAAAAGCCAGCCATAAATGTCTCTATTTCTCATGGTATCACACACGGCTGGATACTTTCCGGACAGCCCTCGTGTTTCAAGGATATATAGAGATATACTCGTGCTAACAAGTTTCATAATTCTGCAATTTAAAAACGCCATAATCACAAGAAATTGAGAAACCCTATTCTGCTTGGTGAGGATGACTCAGGCTTGTTCTCACTGCCAATGCAACAAGTAAGCATTACAAGGTTTTTCTGCAGTTGCATGAATGAATAAAAGGCTGAATTCCTAAGCAGACTGCCTATCACACCACAGATAAAGCCATTAAATCATGTGGAGTAACTATCGGGTGCCAAGCACTGTGCTGAGAATTAATTAAAACTTGCTAATTCATATCTATCTAGATTATATGTACTTGGGACGCACAGGTTTAAAAATTTCAATGGTTTTAATTATCAGTAAGAATTACATCAGCAGCTCTTTCACCCTCAAAAATAAAAAGGATCTTTCACGGGCCTTTCATTTTTCTATCAGTTTTAATATGAAATAAAAACATTTTATACATTATAAGATAGGTCTAGTGTCAAGTTTTCCTTAACCTGTTTACCAATGCTATCTCCTTGCCTAGGGTTACTTACAATTAAAAGTAATAAAAGCAAATTGTGGTAGACGTATTTATATGTCATCCATATATTTTATAGAACCAATTTGATATAGGGTAATTTGAACTATATACCATGTAAGTTTTGCTTTTCATATTAAATTTTACATTTTGAAAAACTAGTACACATGGCCAAAAGAATGAAATCACAGAGGAGGGTGGGCATCGCAAAATGACACGTCCGTCCGCGCCAGCCCTGAGCCCCCCTCTCCGGGGGGTGGGCTCCCCGCCGAGGTCCGTGTGTTCACATGCAATGGGCCAATCCTAACACGTTACGGGTTCACACTGGCCCAGGGGGCTACTATAACCTGTAGGTACAAGGCCCATCTTCAAAATGTATGTTTAATGAAACGGGCACCAAAGACACCTTTTGTCCAAATGCCGAAAATGACAGGAAATTAAAATTTGCTATTTGAGACCAAAGGCAAATATCAGCACCCAGGAAGGAACTCGTGGGATACAGGCACACGTTTGATACAAAAAAATAAATTCCACCTGTGATTTTACTATTAAAAATTATACAGGCTGAATTTTGAAAGTTTGATATTCTGCTACAAAACAGTAACTTCTGTTCTCCTCATCATGAAATTTTAATGGGGCGAGTTGACATTCCACTTTTTTAGTCTTCCCTCAAAATATAAAGAATTGACAAATAGAACCTTTTTCAAGTCTTATTGGCCTAAACGAGATTAAATCCACTTTAACATATGCACGCCGCACACTAAATCATTCCGCCACAATTAGAATTATGATGTAATCTAATTTCCATCTTTCTTGTTTACATTTTCTCAAACACTAACTCAATACACTTTTAATATTGCCCTATGTACTCATTTATTTACAAGTTGGTTTTAATACATACAATTAACAGCATTCACAGGTAATTCTGCAAAGCTTTTCCCTGCAATACTAAACGTACATTTATACTTCCGCTCGCTGATGGAGTTTCCGTAATACTAAACCCCAAAGGAAAGTTTCCCTCCACGTTACGAATTGAAGCCTTACTGATACTCGAGCGGGAATCCTGAGATGGTAACAGGAATTGGGCGTAACATGCGTCACTCATCTCGCCGGTGCGCGGCCCTGATTATACTCTGGTGACCTCTACGCAAGCTCACGATCACGGAGGAAGCAGAACTTCAAGGACGCCAGAGGCAGTGTTCATGGAGGCACTTGGCTATTTAGGCTTCCACAAGCGAAGAATCAAGTCGAAGCCACACAACTAATTTGGTTAGACACTGATGTCAAAGACAAACTTCTGCACCTTCCTAACTCAGCATCAAGGATGTTACTACATTTGATTTCAAAAGATTTCAAAAAGATTCCATCTCCTTTATGATTCAACAGTTCCCTGATTCCAGACTCTCCTAGTTCTACGAAGTGGTGGGTGGTTCCAAAGGGCGCCGGCCAGGTGTCCAGCGTTAAGTGTGGTCTTTCCGATTGGTAAGGGAACACTACGTTTTAAATAGCTTTCCCAAGTTCAAACATATGCAGAGAGTTGGAATGCAATGTAGATGTTACCACGCATGTTTTAAGTCCCTGTAGTTATCGTAAACCCGTAAATACACTGCATATTGGGACACCCTGACTTCTATCTCATGTCAAAACCGTATTAAAGTTTAAAGTACGTGCACAATAATTTCCTATTTTCTAACCTGTAGACCATGGTGCTCAGTCATGAAAATGTATTTCTAAGTAATTACCAGTTGATACATGAGCAATACTTTCTATGCAGTAAATTGCTTTATGTTCAGTGTTTTATTCGAGATTGATTTACAATCCATCCTCTTTTATTTGATTTCTGAATACCTGCAGTCACTCTACACACACACTTAAACATGGTAATTTAATTGCCTATTTTACATTAAAATCAATATTGTGGTAATATTCGTGATGACTTTAAATGCTTCATATTTAAAATAATTTACTTTAAAATGGTAAGACACATTACATCATTTTGCAATATAGAGAAAAATGTCTGTGTATCTTCTACTCTTATCAAATTTATCTCATCACATACATATTTCTTATACATTTTAACAAAGTCGTAACTTTAAAAGCAGCCTGAGGAGGCTGTGCTAAATCCTGGGAATAGATACTTCAAATATGGCATGTTTTTAAGGGCATGATGAGAGCATTATCAGCGAGTGTGAGTCCTACTTGTTTTTCATAAAGCTTTTAATTGGTAGCTAATCAATCAACCAACCAAAACCTGGTGTGAAATGAGCTGGGAAACTGATCATAAAAATATTTAAAGTATTTCCTTTTTATCTGAAATAACCAGTAACTAAGGCAGAAATGATTCAGGGCCCACGTTATGTAACGAACACTGCCTTACTGTCGCACATTCTAATTCTGGGATCCCAGCACAGCACTGTGTGACGTCACGTTTCTTTACCCTGACTGGTGCCCCTGACACATTCTGCCTGTGTTTGATGGGTCTCCGTGATGGCACTAATTACACTGACGCTTCTAAACAGTGAATAACATGAAGATTACTTTCTGCCTTTCTGTTTAAACTACTGTAAATACTCTGCTCAAACCCAGAACATGTTTTTAGATTTACTTCCTTTGAAAAAAAGAAAAAAAAAATTCTTTCAACAGAAAGTTCAGAAATAAGAGAAAATTTTCATTTGAAAACTATTAGAAATGGTCATATCATAATATAACCATAATCAATCTCCTTGTTCAGCAAGGTATTCATTTGTTTGTTTGTTTACTAATTTATTGTGCAGTTTCATTAACTTTAGCATTTTTCAGTTACAATTGACATTCAATATTATTTTATATTAGTTTCAGATGTACAGTATAGTGGTAAGACAGTTACACAATTTATGAATGTTTTCCCCACGATTAGTCACATACCCACCCAGCACCATATATACTTATTACTATATTACTGACTATATTCCTTATGCTGTACTTTATATTCCTGTGACTATTAATAAACACCAATTTGTACATCATCCCGGTACCTTTGGTACATTTCACCCAACCCCCAGATATCTGTATGTCTGTTTTGAAAGAATGTAAACAAATACATTTCAAATAAATTACAGTTTGTTTTCTGTGAACATCTATTTTAAACTTTCCTGAAATGTTTGTTTGAATGGTTTCATTTGAACAAAGTCAATGTAGATCATGTTTCTCTATTGAGATTCTCATATAATTAGGTCCTAAATACGGATTTTATTTAAATTCTTCCAAAAAAAAATCAATTAGTTAAATTTTTTGCTTCTGTATTTAGTGCAGTTTCCACCAAAGAAATCCATGTTTACATTGAATTAATTTACAAATTCTTTCCTTTTTTAAACTTTATTTCTTCATGTGTCCTCAAATTGTACTTATTTTTCTAAAGAACAATAATTTATGAGTAGAACATTCATTGCTATGGAGACACCATGGTTTATTTCAATTCTCTTTGGAATGACACAGAAAAGAGGGTTTTATTGCCTTGTTTTTCTTTCACTATTTAAACTTTATCTTTCTTGATTTCCTAGGAGTGATTCAGTCAGGTGACTCGGAGGATCTGAAGTCAAGTGAAAGAGGGAATTCTGGGACAAATAAGCCAGGGAGACAGTAATTGTATACATAAAGAGAAAAACCCCTACCACGGTATTTTTAATTTCATATGGCAAAAGCAATGACTATGGCCTTTTCAAGGCTACATTTTATTTTCCTAATTTTCATTTTTGTATATTTAATTGTCCCTGATTTTCTTCCGTGGACTCTACAGGGTGGGAGAAGGGCACAGCCAAGGCTACCACAATGTGGGGCCCTCTGTAACGAACACCAGTAACTCAAACGAAAATCCATTTGGATTCAGGTTTGCTCTAACAAGATCTAGATGCAGATGAGAAGACACTTGTGTGCAGCTTAACAACATGTGACTTCCACCTGCAGCGAGGATTTGAGCCCCTAGGACTCCTCTCACGGACCACTGGTTTTGCTTTCTTTACTTAGAACCCTTTCCATGTCCCAGAAGTGAAGTGTCAAGTGATAAATACATACAGTTGCATTATTATATGGCACTGTATGATTGTATAAGTGTGACTGTATTATCAAAGTACATCCGAAGTTTTCTTATCAGAAAAACAAGTAAGAACACCACTGGCAGGTTTTCAAAGCTATTGCTTATGATACATGCACGGGCAACGTGATTTCAGAGGAGCTGGTGTCGGTCAGGTCCCATGAGGGGTGATGGGATCCCACCGAGCAGAATGAGGAACCTGACCTGTGGAAACACAGAAAGCCTCCTTTTTATCCGGGGTTTCTAACGTGAGGGCTGGGAACCCCCGTCGTTTTCTGATCAGCTGTCCACCCAAACTCCTGTCAGCTCTTTACATCCCATGGGGTGTGGTCAGCCTTCCCATTAAGCCTGTTCTCTGCAGACCATCAGTGTACCTTTAAGAGTGCCTGAACTGTGTCGTTCTCATCAATGAGTTTCTGCTGTAAGTCTAATAAATACACACTGAATACCCAACAGAACACTTGAAAGCAGGGCATCTCAGAAAAACATGTCTCAGGCAACCACGTTTTAATAATAAACTTAAAGGTCATAAAAACAAAGGTTCTCAAGGCCTCAGGGGGACAGGCCATGGCATGGCACCAAGGGCAAGGTCAGGAGTGAGGTGTGCACCGCGTTCTGCGTGTACCTTGAGGCAGCGATTGGACCGGAAGGGCCGCCTGGCCGGGTGGGATGGAGATGAGTCCCTGACGCTGGAGGCTGAGCAGATGCTGCTGCTGCTGGAGCTGCTGCATCTGGAGGAGCTGCTGCTGGAAGACGAGCTGCTGGGCGGCCAGCTGCTGCTGCTGCTGCTGCTGCTGCTGCTGCTGCTGTCGGAAAAGCCAGCCCGTCAGCAGCAGGGACCACGGTCTGCGCCCGAGGCTCCCCTGCCCTGACACGGTCACTCCTCCCCTCGGCCCGTGAGAGTCCGAGCGGCCACCCCGTGGTCACAGCCCACAGCGGCGGCGAACCACGGGACTTGCACTCAGAGCGTGGAGGGAGGTCCATGGAGCTCGTAACAAAGGTTCAGACTTTTTCAAAACTCGGCTTTCTGTAGATGATAATGAATTTACCTAGACTGAAAGAGTAACACTTTATACAAACAGTCGACTTCAAAACACTCTCTGTTTTTTCCAACCGAGTGAGTCTGATCTGCAGACATCCGTGCACGTGGTCTCCGGTGATCTATTAGTAGACTAGGAGGTAGCCCGCACGAGGCCGGCCTGTTAGCTCTGTCTCTCTCCCTTCCTCTCCTCTCTGGTTGGAATATATTAAAGGCAGAATCGTGTTCAAGGCGAAGGAAAAGTGCCCTTATTATCAGGAGGAGTGTAACTTCCCACTTGGAGAGGCATTACAATGCCAGCCCGAGTTCCTTGGGCCCGGGGGGGTGGGGGATGAGACGGCGGTCACACTTCAGGGAAAGACCAGCTGCTGTGGAAGACCTTTCCTTTCTAGTTTGGGGAGAAAGAGAAACTTCTGATGCGCTCACTGGAAAACAGACTGCATAATGGAGCAAGTCATGTGGACGGCCCGCAGCCTCCGGAGAAATAAGGGAGCAATTTCTATTCTGTAGTTGATGGCTGTCTGAAATTCTATTCACAAATCCAAACAGAATCAAAGCCTCAGGAGGTCAAAACTGCTGCCTGGACGTTTGCATAATGGGCAGCTTGAAGACAACGCTCTGATACCTGCTGATCAATTTAACTACTTCAACATGTTTTGTTTGTATTATGTTTGTATTTGATGCAGTTTGCTGACAAGTGCAAGCCAGGCTTGAGAAGCCAGCTTGTCAGTTTGATTTATGAGCATATCAAACTGTAACTTTCTCCTCGACACTCCAAACCTACAGTAGTAGTTCATTAATCAGGGGCCTGTGACTTTGAAATCTGTGCTCAACCACTTTCTCCCCAAGTTCCCCACCGCCCCCACATCACCACCACCACCACCACCACCACCACCACCACCACCACCAGGCCGAATCTGCATCAGTGTTCTCAGAGCTGCAGCCCCGAGGAGAATCAGGTGCCCTCGCCAATGTGGGGTCATGGGGCACACGAGACAATCCGGACATCGCCCACCACGTGGCTTGCTCTCTGCATACTGTGATTCATTAGTGAACACTCGACAGCACTGGGCTGGAACGCTCAAGTCCCCTGCTACCCACAACAGGGCAGGAGGTGCGACCGTCACTGTGACGAACCCTCGGTCAAAACGTACGATGATGCATCATGGACGACAAGAGCCCCGTGCCGCGGAGCCCCGCGACCCCCGTCGCCTCCGGGCCCTGCCCCGCCTCGTGCTCGGCGGGGTCGGCCCCGCTGGGCACACCCCCCGGGCCAGCTGGGTCCTACCTCCTTCGCTTGCTTCCCAGGGTGCTGCTGCTGCTGCTGCTGCTGCTGCTGTTGCTGCTGCTGCTGTTGCTGTTGCTGCTGCTGTTGTTGCTGCTGCTGCTGCTGTTGCTGCTGCTGCAAAAGCTGAAGATGTAACTGCTCTTGCTGTTTCTTGTAAAACTCTTGTAGTTGTTGCTGAATAAACCATTTTGACTTTAATAAATAAAGGCAAAAGTTGCATGGATTACAAATCTCCTACACTCTTCTAGACTGGCATACGGTAGAGTATCCATTAAGATCCGCCTCACAAGAACACCAGAAAAAAGTATGCATTGCTCTCAGGGAGACGCAGTTACACACACTGTTTATTCCCCAAGGCGGCTGAAATTTTCCAATCCAGAATCCAAACAATCCTAAACAGAAGGGTACAGGAAATCTGTATTCTAAAGGGCAAGAGCCAAATGAATATCCTCAATTACTGCATCTGAAGTCCCAATAGTGTGTCAAAACAGCTTAGACTCTACATACGTAAGACCCAAATACGTAGCTACCTAGAATCAGGTGGTTCAGTTCTTATGGGGGAAAAAGAAAGTAATCCATCAGACGTAGAGAAGAATATCAGACAGAAAGGTAAGCAACTGGCCTGGGGTCATCCTCATCGAAGACAGGAAAGTCATTAAATATATAAGAACTCAGGTGAAGCACGTCATTGTCTCTCTGATGAGCAAGCCTATAACATGAAGTCCACTTTATATATACTTGGCGTTCTAATGATGCACATAGTAGTTCTGTTACTCATTTTTTTGAAAGATAAATTTCATGAACTGGTGGCTTAGCTGTTTAACTTTGTTCTAAAGAGTAGGTATTTCTCTTTCTAAACAAAACATATTTTCAAAAGAAACAAACCTGGGATGTTACTGTCCCCGTTGTAACAAAGTGGCCAGCTCAAATGCCATGCTCATGTGAACTAAAAACTTGCTAAAACGATAGGAGTTTTCAAGGCAACAACTGTCTGTGAGTCTCTAGGCACCGCTATTGGTGAGTCTACAAAAGCAAAGGTACCTAAGTATTTGCATATTTAAATGTGATTCGTGCTACCTGGAAATTACACCTTTCTCTGCTCTTTTTCTAGACTTGAATGAAGGGAAAGACCAAGGGATCTACATCGCCTTCTGCAGCTCCGCAGTGAAAATGCTCCGTGCGTGCGCTGACGTGCAGACAGGCCGGCCCGGCAACGGAGCGCAAATGGTCCCCTAGGCCCACGCCACCGCCCACATGGCCGGTCCCTGGTGTACCGCGCTCCAACACCGAGGCAGGTGAGCCACATTACCTGCTGCAGCATGACGGCCTGCTGCTGCTGCAGAAGGGCCTGGAGCTGCTGTGGCGACAAGACCTGCTGCTGGAGGATCTGCTGCATCTGCTGTGGGGTGATCACCTGCGGCGTCATCATGGCCACCGACACGGGCACCTGGGCGGAGAGAGGAGGGGAGAGCGTGGTCGTGACGCCCGGCCGGCGGCGTGGCCCTCTGTGCGCCGGCTCCCAGGCATTCCTCAGCGGTGGGGACCGGTGCCTGCCGGTAACAGGCAACTGTTTGATCATACGTTAAAGTGCCACAGATGCATCGGGGACATCAGGTCTCGTCTTCCTGTTCCACACCTCTGCGTATTATGCAAAGATGCCTGAGCTGTGACTAGCATGGTTCACAATAAGCAATGACAAGTCCATGTTCTCAATAGGTGTAATCGATCGTCTCATCGTTGTCACAGTGCTAGAAATGGAGAGCCCTCTGGAAATGGTTTAAAGGTGTGCTTAAAATAAGTAACAAAGATTAACAACTGGAAGTAACACACCTCTAAACATCGTGATCAGAGCCAGTAAAAACAATGTGTATGGAGAATGTACTTAATCCTTAAACACAATCACCATCTTCAAAAGGTTACATATAAATATATAATAGCACTAGAAAAATACATACAATAATACACATTACGAGTACATGTAGTAACTCACATAGCAGAGCTATATGAGAGCTGTCCAGAAAGTCTCCAGCCTTGTAATATGAAAAACAGGCATTTATGGCTGCATTTTTTTCCGGACAGCCAAATACACACACACATGCATGCGCGCACGCACACAAACACACACACGGTACCAAAAAATGTAGACACATTTTAAGAAAGAAAAAATTGTATTAAAATTGTAATAACGTACACTGATGAGAGAAGATGAATACAAGTCACGTTTGACTTCTGTTACAAGAGGTGCTCACAGCGGTCACCATCGATATTCATGTAACACACAGATAACATCTCTTAAAATGTGTCTACATTTTGGGGCAACCCGTGAGGGGATACGGCAGAAGTAACGCCCTTTTTAAAGTAGTTATGTTAATGCAGTTATGATGTTGTTATGTTACAGAATTACATGCTTAGGATTTTGTAATAAAAGATTTGGTGTAGATTACCAGCTCTATACAAAAGGGGTATTATTTGTGCTGGACCCTGTGTGTGTATGCATGTGTGTCTGCATGTGTATGTATGTGTGTATGCATGTATGCATGTATGTGTATGCATGTGTGTATGTGTATGCGTGTATGTGTGTGCACGCATGTATGTGTGTATGTATGTATTTGTATATGTATGTGCGCACATGTGTGTTTGTGTGTGTATGTGTGTGCATATGTGTGTATGTGTGTGCGCGCCTGTGTGTGTGTGTCACCCAAAGTTGCTATTGGTACACAGATAGGTCCTGTCAAAGCAGGGGTCATAGCCGACTACCCTAGCTTCCTTGAACATTTGCTCATTTCAAGCTAAGTAAACTTATACCGGGAAGACCGTAAGCCTGACAGTTACTCAAAGGTGATTCATTAAACAGCAAAAGAAACAGTTCACCTAAAACTTCATTTCTACCTTTTCCTTTGCTCTCCAAGGGTCTGAGAATGAAAGAGTCAAGGAGGAAAAGGAAGGAGTGAGAGGAAGAGGAAAGGGGAGCGAGGGAACCGCGGCCTAAGGAGGAGCCGGGAAGAATGTTCCAGGGCAGGAGGGAGGGAGCGCTGACGGGGCAGGGCGTGGGCACGAGTGCAGGGCATGGGCACGAGCGCAGGGCGCGGGCACTGAGCGCAGGGCGTGGGCACGAGCGCAAGGCGGGTGCACGAGCGCAGAGCACAGGCACGAGCGCAGGGCGTGGGCACGAGCGCAGGGCGCGGGCACGAGCGCAAGGCGGGTGCACGAGCGCAAGGCGGGTGCACGAGCGCAGAGCACGGGCACGAGCGCAGGGCGCGGGCACGAGCGCAAGGCGGGTGCACGAGCACAGAGCACGGGCACGAGCGCAGGGCGCGGGCACGAGCGCAGGGCGCAGGCACGAGCGCAGGGCGGGCACACGAACACACGAGCGCCCCGCGTCAGGCAACGGGCAGCCCTAGCGTGGAGCGCAGCCCCGGGCGTGCAGGGCCCACCCGTCATCAGACGGGCCCATCGGCCACGTCTGCAACCTTTGAAACGGCAACCACCTTCCTCTCCTAGAACACTCACTTGGCTGTGACTGTAAATAAAAGCCGGATTTATGTAAATGCTGCTTGAGAACAAATTCTCAGGAAAACGTGTCTTTGGAAACAGGGAACGATGAACACACCTGGCCCGCGGCCTGGGCTAGTCATTTTTAAAGCAACTCAAACTCCCTGAGTCTGGCCCTTTGTGTTACAAAGAGAAATTAATAAGGAAGAAGTGAGGGGGGAAAACAAACTCAGGGTGGATTAATTCTCTCAAGAAAAACATTTCCTATTTAATACTAAGAAAGAGTTATGTCTTTTCCAGCACATGTTGATAACTGGAGTACGGAATAATTAAAACTAAATCTGTAAAAGGAAGAAAAAGAATCACATTATAACAGAAAGGAACTAAAGTAATTTTCAAAAATATTTCTAGATGTTTAAAGAACACACTGACACACCTATCTGTAGGTTACTGTATTAGAATTTATCATAACAAACGGCACTCTGAAATATATGCTGCAGAATTAATTCACCTAACAGGTGCCCAAGTGTTTAGTTGTTTAAACACTTAGGAGTCAGTTTACTTAACTGCTTGTTCTTTGACAAACAAATAGAATGGTTAAAACAAACAGTTTTGGGAAAAATGATCTATCTACAAAAACACCTTTTCTTCCAATCATCATTTACCGCCTACTGTCTCCAAATAACAAGGAATCAAACTGAAAGGATGGGACAGGGAAAGACAGACACGTGACACTTCAAAACAGCTGCCAATAAACAGATAGGTTTGTAGACAGATGGTACATGTATGTGGAGAGCTATATACATGCACGCACATAGACACACGAGCAGACACTCGCCTTCCCTGCCGTCTGTTATATGATGAGAAACTTGGCGCACTTCTCTCCGCTAACACACCCTGACCACCTTTTAGCATGTGGAGTGTTTCCGCTTCCTTATCTCTGTACCTACAGGGGCTGGGGGAAAAAATCCAGCCATACATGCCTCTATGTCTCGTATTATTAATCCACGGCTGGACATTTCCCCGACAGCCCCCGTAAAGGAACAGCACTCTGTGTGACTGATGACAAATGTACTTTATAGGAAACGTTTTATGAATGAAGGCATGCAATAGTACACTTCAAGTTTACAGTCAGACTTCAGCTTCTACAAGTTATATTACCCCATAGCCACAGCTTGTTGCTGCGCTGACTGATTTGGTGTACAGGCAAACCGAAGCGACCTGTCTACCTCTGCGTTCTTTAGAGTTCATTTTCCCTTTCACTGTGGTTGGATGAATTACCTTTTAGTCTTAAAATGGTTTGTATTTCCCTTACCGCGAAGTCTATGCCACAAAAATAGCCGTATCACTGTCATCCTAAAAGTCCTGTGAATCACATGTGTGTGATGGTCTGCAATTCGTAAGCGAACGCTGGCCTACCCGCTAAGGAAACTGCCTCCTAGACCTGACACCACACCGACACGCAGACATGCAGGAAGGTAAGGCCACTCGCACACCACCAAGTGGATCTCCTACTTCGGTACGACGCACACGAAAACCCCAAATTAAACGAGTCGTGTATGTGGGCAGGCACAGGTGCATCCTGAGGGACTTCTAACGAACAAGCCACGATCGTGTCTGAGTCCACGTGCATAAGCTCATCGGCATGGGACACGTGAGGCTCCTGAAAACGCCAACTAGTCTAATAAATAGGAAATTAGTTTTTCTTACAAGGGTCAGTTACGCGGGAGATGTGGACGGCTCCGCCCGGCCTGCTTAGCACTCAGCGTGTTCAAAATGCAGAACTTCCTCGCCTGGAACTGATTCATTTTAAGTGGCCACCTCCTTTTTCCCTCC
Organism: Lyroderma lyra; assembly: GCA_004026885.1. Lineage (NCBI taxonomy): Eukaryota > Metazoa > Chordata > Mammalia > Chiroptera > Megadermatidae > Lyroderma > Lyroderma lyra. The sequence continues at coordinate 200,836 of PVJL010001482.1, read as the reverse complement.
TCTATGGCTTTCTGTCACTGTCCCGTTGCGTTTCTTTGCGAGTGTGAGCTACTCTGGGAATTCACCGAAGAAGACGAATAGGGGCTACCTGAGCACATAATCCTTTTTGGGGCTCATACTCCTTTATCAATATTTAAACAGGCAAAACCAGCATCAGATGTGAAGTTCTAGAATAAACTTTCTAAGATGCACGAGAGCTGTCTGGGAAAAACCCAGCCACACAGGCCTGTTTCTCCTATTCCGTGGCTGGGTACTTTCCGGACGGCCCCCGTATATACCTTAGCAGGTTAGGTACCAGGCTTAAGGAAATACTTTCCACTAGATACATCATTTTATTCGTTCAAACGTTTTAATGAGGGACCACAATTTAGACGTGTGAGCGAGAAGGGCATTGGAGAACTCAGGTCAGGATTCCTCCGGTGGGAAGGGCAACACAAGCCTGGTTGGGTCGCAGGCGGCAGAACATATAGGATGCAGCTCCCCGGTGACATCAGGAGGCACCGCGGGCTCCACCGGGCGTCCCAGTGGAAACCATCGTCTCGTCATTAAAATCTTCAAATGGGAAGGAAGAAAGTAGAGCCAACTTTGATTGGTAGGTCTCTCTCTCTCTCTCTCTCTCTCTCTCTCTCTCTCTCTCTCTCTCTCGCTCCCTCTCTCTCTGTCTCTCTCTCTCTCTCTCGATGTCTACCACCCTGACAGACCTAACAGTCCCTCCAGCGATGCCTCAAATCAGTGCTTCTTCATTTACCCTATTTATTTTCTCATTAGACGAATTAAGCAGAAACGGATGTGCGTCCCTGTACACCGAGGAGAACTGGGTACGTGGACACAGAGACAGGGTTCCACGTTTTGAGATGAGAGACGGCAAGTTCTGAAACTTGAGTCAAAATAGTAAAAGTCAGAAGCATCCACACATTGCCTTGGAGTCCAGGTGACCTTAGATTTTGAGAAACAGATTATAAATGGGTTTACATTGACCTTCTAAGTGTGCCGCATTGAAAGGGTCAAAAAGTTACTGAGAGAATGCCCAGATCAGCCCCCGGCATGAATCGAAGCAGTGAGTGCAGCTGTGGGCACGGACCGCTTTCTGCTCGCTGTACACAGTGAGCGCAGCGTCTTTTCCTCAGCGGCTTTCAGCCGGGCTGTTCTGAAGGTGCTGGGCTTGCATGTTAAGTAAGCATGCCACGTCATTAAGCGTCCCGACGAGGTGTGGGAGATTGGAAAGGTTTGAGCATCGTGTCAATGCAATGCTGTCTTCACTGCGTGCGAACGACAACAACTACAGTCACAATCTGGAGAGGAGATTGACGGTGAAAAGCGCGACATCCTCCTTAACGGGGGTCTGCCAACTCCTGGCTCACGGGCCCCTTTATTTCTTTCCCTAAAATTTAAAGACAAAGGACACCCAGGCCCTGATACTTTAAAAAACAAAAAACGAAAAACAGGGGCTGTAGTGCTGTTAGGTTTAGCTGCAGCATAACAAATGAAAAACTTACTTTCATGTCACAGTGTCTGCCTGCATTCTCACAGACTATCGATAGGAAATATTGGGTTGTACACTCTGATAATTCCTTCTTTTTCTCTCTACACTCTCTGT
>PVJL010001482.1:189239-196739 GCA_004026885.1 Lyroderma lyra | reverse complement strand
GCCAAGTTCAAGGGAAGAAGGCCACGGGCAAAGGGAAAACTGGGGGACATTTGCTGAGTGCGTGGTACCGATGACTTAGCGGCTGTGTGTTGTGAGGGCCCAGATCACAGATGAGCCCGTGTCGCTCGGCTGTGGGCTGCCAGACACTCCCTTTTAGAGTACACAGCAGAAGCCACGTGTCCTGGCAGAAGAACCGTAGTGTGCCCAACGGCACTGTTTGCCGCACGCGACATGCAAATGCTATGTCCACCCGCAGGGTTAGAACCAAGTACTCTTAAGCCACCTGCCCAGGACGATTCTTTGTAGGTATCCAAAAGATACTACAATTAATTTTTTTTTTAAGATAAATTAAAAATATACTTACTGTCACCTCCAAAATGTGTAGCCCAAACAAATCCTTCAATCAGAGTGTCTTCGAAGCAGTTAGCCGTAACCTATTAGCTGGAGAACTAGTGTAAGTGCTTCATGCACAAGAACTGACACCCCAACTTTCGACACAGTACACAAAAGGGATGACGGTTTAGAATGTCATTGATGAACATGTAACGAGAATTCTCAAAGCAAAAACCTCAAAAAGATCTATGAAAAACATGTTAAGGCAAAGCCGCCCGTTTTAAACTAAGAATTGTATGGTAGGTGGTAGAGGTGTGCTGACAGTTCGTCCTCAGAACAATCTAGCCACTTGGTTACTAAAACACAGCCCTGTTTCAGTCACGCCTACAACATCTCCCTCGAACTCGTATGGAAGCCATATGCAAGTTCGGGGAGATGTCAAGTCCTCTGATTACGAAATACCACTTTTTATGAAAGCACAGGAATTTCTTCCATGAACGCTTACACCTGACGCAGTCTACAGCATTGAGGGTAGACGACGAAGCCACCCAGTTCCATTTATATCTTATACCTCTACTTAATTTCACGCTAGGAGCTAGCGCAGTGGTGTACACTGTTGGGACGCACACCAGCTTCCCCGAGTCGTGCCGCTTTGTTTAAGGACCGACTCCCCGTAAGACTCTCCTGCTGCGTGGGAGACAGGTTGGCCCCTCCACGTCTTACCAAGCGGCGCCGCGGAAAGGTTCCCAGCGTTCCAGGGAATGGGGAGTCCGTTAGGTCAGGCCCCTCGGAGCATGGCATGCAGTAAATGGTAAGGGCGTCTAGCAGCTCGGTGAGTTACAGCTCATCGCTTTGAGGGGTTCCCACCACGAGACCACAGACACCAGATCTGGCAGCGAGAATCCAGTTAACACCCCGTCGGCGTACTTGGACGGCGTGTGTACGACTGGGAGAATTCGCGGATTGCCTCCACGTGTCTTCCGTCTGTCTCAGAGCTTAGAGTCCGTATCTCCCTCGCCGTGAGGGGCCATTTCAAGTTCTTTCACAGGACAGCGACACGGTCCCCTCACTTCGGGGTGACAGCTGGAGAAGGGGTGTGTTTGGATAGCTTTGTTTTGTGCTCTTATCGTGTCATTACGTTCCTAGGAAAAAAAAACCGCTAGCAATTTTTACTGAGCACATTTTATTGGGTGTGTCAGAGATGGTTGTCTCCAACACGATCACTGTGAATCTTGCCTAACAGCCCCATACACCATAAATGATACACGCGATGACATTTACATGTGTACTGTCATACAAAGCCATTTCCTGCTACACTGAATGCAATACCAGGACTGAATGAAACAAAAATTCTGATTTGGCGGTCTCATTTTTCTAGCCATGGTCAGTTATTTAGAAGAGGTCCTTCAGGGAAAGACTAATAGAGAGAGAATATTATTCTCATCTTGGATAGTTTGGGCCAGTACTTAGGCAGCTGGTTTAGTCACACTTGCAAACATTATAGCTAACTGAATAGATATCTGGAAAGAATAATTTGACCCAAAGGATGATACAGTTTCTTTAAAAAAAAAAAAAGGATATACAAATTCCACCACTGCAATTTTTAAGCCACAGTGGCCTAATAAATTTTCATAAATAAAAAAAGCCTAATAACATTTCCTGAAAGAGCATCATATCCAATTCTCAGCGAGGCCTATTTGTAATAAATGACTGTTTCTTGATTCTTTTCTATATTATACGTAATGCAGATTTAAGTTCCCAGATTCAGAGCACGTGTTTCAAATTCAATACTAACTGTCGCAGCGCCGTGGAAACACAGTTAAACAAATTCTCCTTAGCAGATGGATTAAAAATGATTACTCTTTGTACGTGAACTCTAAGTGACAACAGTGGGCCTCCTGATTGAAGACATGTCTCGAGTTCAGTTTTACAAGGATAGCTGTTTAGTCAGTAGTGACGATAATACAACTGGTATTCATGTTTCCTTCCACAAGAGGTTATTTCATATATATATATATGTATGTATATAAAATGCAAATAAATGTGTTCTTATGATGAGAAGAGACAACGCTAACGAAGATATAGGTACCAACAAGAAGCCTGGTCACAGTGTGCGACCCTGAACCCAGAAAAACGCAAGCTGACGCGGGATCGCTCGGCGTGCACCTTGTCACTTTGGTGAAGCTATTCACTTTCTCTGAACCACTCCCCTCGGCAGGAACATCCGCTTCGCTCGGCTGTCCCAAGGGGGAATTGCGGTAACGCATGTGAAGACGGAGCACGCAGTAACCACTCGGAGGGTCCCCGTCCCCTTCCGGAGCTTCCCCTGCTGGGGACTTGATCACACGCCACCCGCCGCCCCGGTGAATGCGGCTGGACGTGAGGAGAGGCCACCCGCCCTGCAGCCTGTCCGCAAACCCCAACTGCAAACGCGTCGGGAAGTGTGGGGAGCTCCTCATCCACACTGAGTCCTGAGGGGTTCATATCACAAAGCCAACAGTGAAGCCAGGTGACACGCAGGATCTGGTAACAGCGTTCTCTGGGTGCATGTGCTCTAAAGGAATATTCTGGTGCGAAGTGTACGCCAAGCTGAAGTTCTCGCTTTTCTTTGTTGTGCTGCAGGCAGGCAGCGGGTCCTTGTCAGAGAGCGGGTCCTGTCCAAGCCCCGCCTGGACCGGTACCGGTGCCTCCTGGCGGGCTCTGCGGCTGCGTCCGGGCGGTCTGTCCTACTAATCGGTTCTCTGGTGGCTGGCTTTCCCTTCCTCCGAGCCTGCCTCTCGGTTCCGACCTTGGTTTCAGCTGGCCACCACACAACTCCTGCAGTCGCTCATCCCTCCGACCCCACCCGCCACCTTCTGGCGGTGGAGGGGAGGCCACGTGAAGGCACAAGGAAAGTCCCGTGGGACAAGCATCATGACAGGAGATGCCCGGGGCCGGGGAGGCTGCCCGGTGGAGGGACGGCTACGCTGAGCGTTAGGGACGTGCAACAAGTCAGAGCGCTGACCGGCAGGGGAGAGGCGGGGCAGGCCCGGCCTGTGCGAGGGCGTGACGACCCCTTGGAGAAGCGGAAAGCCCTTCCATCAGCGCTGCTTGGGCGCCAGGCAGGAAAACCTGGAGACCTGGAAGGGTCCGAGGACAGGGAGGTGCGCGGGTCTGAGCTGAGGAACACCCCCACAACAGTGCTGGCTGGGGGGTCACCATGGTAGGTGACGTGTGGGGCAGAGGGGGGTGTGTTGAGGCGCCGGAGCACGCGGGATGGGACCGATCGTCTGCAGAAACCGTGAAAGAAGGGGGGGGACGTGAGCTCAACGCCTGTGAGCGGATGACAGTCCCCTGCATTAAGGCACGAAGGTCCATGCGGGGCATGCTGAGCTCAGGGTGCAGGGACACCGCGAAGCAGGCATGTCCACGTGGTTGTCACACACCGGCTTCCTGAGCCTCGAGGGACGGACACGGTCTGGGAGTCACTGGCACGTAAGAAGCAGGTGGTGGTGGTGGTGGGGTTACCCGGGAATCTGCATGAAGGGGTGCAGTGAGAGCAGAGGGCTGGGCGCGGGGTTGGGGGGAGCTCGTTTCCTACACAAGTACTCCCTGGGTCCCCACGATGTGCAAGTCACTTGGCGACAAGTTGAGGGAAGACGGTGAGGCGTCCCATCAGCCTTCCGCCTCATTCCCACCTGCCTCCCTCCCCACTCCCGCCCTCCCCTGTGCGTCCGGCAGACGTTTGTTAGGCGCCTGCTGCACACCAGACACACGCTAGATGCTAATGATAATTGAAAGAGGACATACTTGGAAAGTTTATATTTTAATGAAGAAGAAACAAATTAGATCAGTAAACAGGTGCCATAGAATAATTGTCAGCTGACACGTTCTAGAAGAAAATAAAGGCTCACACAAGGAATAGTGAGGAAGATGGCCTTAAACAGCACAGTGAGGGAAGATCTCCTTGAAATACAGCCTTTAAGCTAAAGCCTGGTGGATAAGGAGGAGCCATGTGTGGATAGGATCCAAGAGGGTCCACACAAAGGAAGAAGCTCACACACACTTGAATGTGACCTGACCATGACCTTGAGCAAGAGAGTGAAGTCCAGGTGAGGCTGGAGAGCTCAGGGAGGGCGCGACGGAGCCCCTGCACATGCCCAGGGGAGGAGGCGGGCAGCGAGTCGTCAGCGAGGCAGCCCACGGCCTAGACAGGCGTCGCAGAAGGCGACATCACGGGGAACGGCCATGACAGACAGGCCTGTCATTGGAGAGCACGAAGAGGAGTCAGAGACCCTGACGGACACGGTGAAGGCCCCACTGGAGAAGGCTCGTGAGTAGCCAGGAGGATGGCGCCATCGCCTCAAGAAGAGAGCGTGTGGAAGGAAAGAAATCAGGATCAATTAAGTCGGATGAAACGAAGGGATTACGATAATGATAAGATAATGTTCTGTGTCTTGGTCAATATGGGGCTTAATGACATGGGCTAAAACAACTTCATGGGAGGGCTGAGTCCCGAGTCAGCTTGGAGGAGGAGGAGGAGTCAATGGGCCGTGATGGATGCGAGGAAGAAGACCATCCCTTTAAGTAAGCGGGTTATGCTGAGTGTGAGTGACAGAACCACCCAAGGGGACAGTGTGGGAACCCCACGTCGTCTTCATGTTTCAGAGACAAGACCGGAGCCGTGTCTCTCAGGTGAGGTGGAGAGCCGAGTAGCAGGGGGAGCGTGGTGGGGACAGGAGAAAACGGTGGAGCAGCACCCTTCCTGGCTAGGAGAGGCTACACGAAGCAACGGCGGTCCACCAGCAGGATGAGAAGGCAGCCTACGGAATGGCAGGAAACCCAGGAGGAGGTTCGAATCCTCAATACCCGAGCAACTCATACAATTCCATAGCAAAAACGATAATAACAAAAACATGAAACAAACCAATTAAAACATGGGCCAGGGCTCTGAATAGACATGTTTCCAAAGAAGACACACACGAACAACTTATACGTGAAAAGTTTCTCAACATCACTAATTATCAGAGAAGCGCAAATCAAAATGGTAATTAGATACCGTACCGCCTCATATGTGTTAGGAGATCTATTACTAAAAGGACCGATGACAAACGCAGCCGAGGATGCGGAGACAAGGGAACCCTGTGCACTGTGCACTGCTGGTGGGGACGTACACTGGTTAGTGTACGGAGGGTCCTCACAACACTAACCAAGGAACTCCCATGCGAGCCAGCAAGCCTGCTTCTGGGTCTGTATCCAAAGGAAATGTACTAAGTGCTTCGAAGAGTTGTCTGCATCCCCGTGCTCATTGTTACATTCTTCACAGCAGCCAAGACAAAGAAGCGATCTGGTGGCCATCAGCAGGCAAGCGGAAACAGAAAATGTGTTCTGCACATAAATAGTGGAATATTACTCAGTAGTAGAAAAGAAGAGAATCCTGCCATTTGGAACAGCCTGGAGGCACCTGGAGGGCACAGTGCCCAGTGGAATAAACCAGACAAAGACACACACTCCATGTCATCACCTGCATGTGTAAACTAAGGAAAAATAAAAAGTCAAAGTCATAGAAAACTGGGGGCCAGGGTCTGGAGGAGAGGGGGACTGGGAAGAGGCTGATTAAAAGGTTTGAACTTTCAGTTATCAGATGAATGAGATCTGAGGATCTAATGTGAAACATGGTGACGACAGTTGATAACACTGTGTCGTGTAATCAAAATTTACTAAAAGAATAGAACTTCGTTGTTCTTACACACACACACACACACACACACACACATACACACGGTAAATGTGTCAAGTGATGGATGTGTTAACTCAATGAGAGTACAGATTTTCAAAAGCTTACATGTATATCAAATCATGATTTTGTGCACTTTAAATAACACAAATTTAGGGAGTTCCCTGATGGTGTAGTGGCTTAAGGTTTCGGCGCTGGTGCTGTCAGCGCTGCGGCCTGGGTTCGATTCCCAGTTAGGGAGCTGCCCACATAACAAAAGAGCAAAAATAAATAAATAAATAAATAAATAAAATAAAACTAACACAATTTTACTTCTCCATTTTACCTCAATAAAGCAACAGGAAGGTAGACTAATCCTACATACAGAGGGTCCCAAAAATGTATACCCTGTATGCATTTAGGAAAGAAAAACTATTAAAACTGTCATGCTCAATACATATGAATAACAAAAGACAAATACAAGTCACGTGTGACTTCTGCAATGACAAGAGGTGCTCACAGTGGTCACCATCAGCGTGCAGACACTTCTGATGATGGCAAACTACTGCTCGAGCAGCGCTGACCACAGTGCCCACTTGTGTCACACTGCACGTGCCATTTCAATGTCCTCCCAAAGTCCCGCCAGTGTCACCGGTTTTCTAGGGGACACCACATCCTTTAAGGTCCCCCACAGGTGGAAGTCAAGGGGTGTTAAGTCAGGAGAACGTGGGGGAAACTCAAACAACGTTCTCGAATTCCAAACACCACTTCAAAATGGTCCCGCGCACCTCGAACTGTGATAACCGTGCTTCCGCCATTCTCTGTGACTGTCCTGCCTGTCGCACGGTGACACCAGCATTCACGTGATGAACGCCATCTTTTGATGGAACGTCATACTACACACTGCCACCGTGATTCAATTCAACTTCGAAAAGCCAGGCACAGATAATGTCTCAAACGTGCGCACACTTTTTGGCGGTCCCGTGTGTCCCTTCAGCTAGGTGTTGATGACAATCTTTCCTTCCGTCGTGTCTCGTGACTGAGTGCCGTGTGCGTGCAAGAGAAAACGGCTGCCCCCCCACACTTACATTGGGATAAAGTCCAACAGATCAAAGACTTGAAGGCAAAAAATAAAACGATAAAAATTATAGACAAAATACATGGGATAATTGTTTTATAATCTCGGAAGGGTAAAGCTGTACTAACAATGGCACAAAACCCGGAGACGGGAAACGCCAATACATCCGACTGCGGATAAAAGTCTGCGTATTAAAAACCAAAGTCAAAGACGAAGGTGAGCAAGAAACTGAGAATGATAACCGCACTCAGAACCTCCCTCGTATGGGCGGAGCCCCGACCGCACTCAGAACCCCCCTCGTGTGGGCGGAGCCCCTACCGCACTCAGAACCCCCCCTCGTATGGGCGGAGCCCCGACCGCACTCAGAACCCCCTCCTGTGGGCGGAGCCCCGAC
>PVJL010001482.1:127462-189139 GCA_004026885.1 Lyroderma lyra | reverse complement strand
GAACGATCAGGCTGTCGAACAACGCTGTGACCGTGAAGCGGTGGGAAGCCGACGTCCCACACAGCCACCACTTGGCAGACAGCATTTTGGCAGCATCACCCGGAAGGACACATAGCTGGACCCTCTGACCGAGGATTCCGGTTCTAGCAACTTCTCAGTTGCGTCGGCGCGCAGGGGAAATGACACGTGTCCCAGACTACTCACGGACGCGTTTTATTAGCGACCGTAAGTTAGAAGCATGTCGGTGCCGATCCGCAGGAGTCTGGAGGGGCGACACCGTCAAGCGCGCGCCCAGCCGCAGAGGTGCACGCGGAGGCTCGCTGTGCTCAGGCGCTGAGTGCCCAAGTGCACGTCTTAGCGCACAGAGGCGGGGTGCACAGCGGGGCTCGGCGCGCGCCCATCCGCGCGCGGGGCAGGCGGCCCGATGGCAGCAAAGTATCTCTGGGTGTTTATCCAAGAAGCTGGAAACGGAGGGGGTGCCCGTGCGCAAAACACGTTTGCTCTTTATGCCTTTCGAATTTTAAACCGTGTAAATATATTATTAATTCAAAATATTTTAATGCAGGTACAGGGCACATTAAGATTATAAATAATTCAGTTTTCTTAAAAAGGTATTTTCCAAGATTAACGCTTCAGAGTCAATCCAATGCAAACCTCACACTGATAAATACTTCCCACCGGTTTTAAATTATTATTTAAAAAATTCTCTAAGCAAAACCACCGGCATAGCAACACAAAGTGACTTTGCTGCGACCCTAACGCCGTGGTGGCGTCTAAAAGCCTGTGACAGGCCAGGGAGGTTCTGCAGTGCAATACAGGAAAAGGATTCGCTCACGAGTAGCATTAACACAGCCCGGGGTCCGAGTGGAAATAAACCCGGCGAGGGAGACACGTCAGATGTCCCCGATCTCTGTAGGGACACAACGGGAACGGACTTTATGTCCTCGCGCTGCTCTTCATCTGTGCAAAGGGTTATTTTACACGAGGGACAAGGGATCCACGGTCACTGGTCCCCAGTGAGGGGGCGGTGGGGCATGGCCTTCTGTCACTGAACAGCAGCATCGTGGGGTCGGGCTTCCTGGTGCCCTCAGACGAGGCTGCACCACCAAAGGCCCCCTCCTCCTCCCGAGCGCTGCTCCTCAATCCCCCGATCCGAGCGCTCGGCAAACCTCTGCTGACCCTCTGCTGACCCTCGTGGCTTCACTCACTCGCGCCCTGAGCGAGGACAGCGTGTCCCTGCCAACACGGAATTCATGAAGCTTCTAGGCCGCCAGCTGGGCCCACTCACCACCGCCGGCCCCGGCGGGCACGGGGGAGACGGGTCCCACGTCCCACCGCAGAGGGGGCCCCTGGGACAGTACTGGCCGCTGTCTCCATGGGGACGTGGGCGTGCCAGGTCCCTTTCCCTCTGGTCTCAGAATCTTCCAGATCTCATGCCGGAGGCGGAAGCCTGGGTTCCTGGGAGGCCGAGGTGCCCGTGTCCGTCTCTGCCGAGGGACACGGGGAAGGAGCAAGCACGCTCGTCAGAGCGGCGCCCGGCCCGGGCGTCTTGCAGCCCTTGGCCGCGGGGTGCTCTCACGGGGCTCCCTGTGGCACAGTCGCCGAGGAGCAGCTTCGGGAACGCTCCCCGGGTGGAGACGGGAATTGCGGTTCGTTCCCACCACGCGCTCCGGTCTGCGGGGGGCTCCCGGCCCCCAGTCCGCGCCCGCCCTCCACGCGAGCACCCCGACCCACGAGCGCAGGGCGGCGCCGGTTCGCGCCCACACAACGTGCCGGTGCCGTCACCATTGTGCCAGACCCAAACCCCTGGGGATGGGTCCCCGCGGCGCCCACGGTCTCCCTCGGGAACACCCACGGCCACCAACACCCTGAGTGTGGACGGGGGCTGCGACCTCACGCGGGGCGCTGCAGACTCGGGGCTTGGCGCAAGTCAAGTCTGTTCTGAGGAGCGACGGAAGGCAGGGCCACATCCCCACGTGCCAGCTGGCCCTCCCCCTCCGAGTGCACGCAGGAGACGAGAGAACCCCGCAGCGCAGCACGGGGCTCCCCCCAGGTCTCTCCTGGAGAACAGCCCTGAAATGCCAAACGGAAGGTGCACGCCGTTGGGACTCGATGAAAACGTGTGAAGTTGTCCGCCTGGGCGGCTCAGTGACAATCTCTGCTTCCAAATCAGAAAAAAAAAGGAAGAAAGATCAGAACTGGTGCCATGTCACCCGGTCGCAGTCACGCGAGCAGGGCCTGCAGACGCGCCTCTCCTGGCACGCCCAGCGAGGCACCCCAGAACTAGGTGACACCACGGGCTCTTCAGCTACTCTTGAAAAACTCACGCTGGGGGTCCGACGAGGATGGGTGGTCTCTTCCTTAGGCTGCACCCACCACATTTCGCACAGCTTATCTCCCACGACTTCTCCCCACAGGAATGTCAGCACCGAGAAGGGCGCGACGGCACAAGGAGGGGCGAGGGCAGCTGGGATGTAGGGGCCGACTTCGGTGCCGGTGAAGGAGCCCGAACCTGGACAGCTCTGATTCTTAGTTAGTTGTTGCCCAGTTCTCTGGGCTGCGGCAAAGCTACTCACGCTGTGCACCAAAGTCCCTGCACCCAAGTGTCGTCCCTCCTCGTCCCCGGGGAGGCCCTGCAGTGCAGAAAAGAATCAGCCTCCAGCATGTTGCTGGAGCACCGCAGGTCGTGACAAACGTTTATTGACTAAATTATGCCACAGACAGATGGAGAAAGGTTTACAAGGTAACCTTTCTTTGAAAACTGGTTAAGATTGTACGTATAATATATGCTCAATGTTGAAATTTAAAGATTAACGTATAAAAGAAAACTCGCCTGTGATTCCATTATCTTCACTACCATCAGAAATTGGTCTATTTTGGGTATTTTTAATACCCAACTTTAACATGAAATGTGTTTTCTTTGGTTTACAAGTTAATATATACTCATTAATGTTCATTTGAAAACTACAGGAAAAAAAAACAGAGAAAGAAATTTGTAAAGCCCTCCCTGTCCCCGTTTTTGTAGGCACAGACCGTCTTCGCTCTGTACGGTCTCAGATGTGCTAGAATTTCCGTCGCAGTGGTTTAGCTGGGTGACCTCTAAGTCCCACCACAACACAGTTCAGGTTTAGTTGCCACAGGATATTAACTACGAATAACTACGTAAAGTCTGAAGTTTAACGCTAGATCTTCAGTCCACACATCACTACACAGTAACGTGCCCCTAACGGTCCGCAGCAAGGACCCACGTGGTGCATACCCGCCGGAGCCGCGAAGACGACACATGTGCGTCGCTTCCACCTGCTAAGCTTTGGGAACTTGGTGGGCTGCCCCGAGGGCTGTCCAGGAGAAATCCGGCCATACTGCCTCCATCTTCCACGCTTTCCGGCCGGCCCTCGGGCATGACTCCCACACGTCCCCCTCGGCCCTCTGCGGGTCCTGCAGCACTGTCTGCAGGCATTTGGGGCAGCGGGGCGAGACCTGCAGTCAGTCGTTTTACCCACCTGATCTGTAGGAAACCTTTCCTCCCGTCTGAATAGTTACGAAATTATTTCCTTTGTGCTGATGAGAAATGTCTCTCCTCCTTTCCCTCTCTCCCTGTCCTTCTTGCTTTTATGCATGTGTTTTTAGGAATAATTTACTGGATTTTATGTTACTGTTTCTATTTCTAAATAGTCTGGTTTCCTCTCATTCAAGACGTGTTTGTGTTCAGGAATCCCCATTATTTTGAGGTTCGGGTTCCTTTCTCCGCCCTGCCTACTGTCATTGTCCCACACAGGCAAACCTTTGAACATTTCCTTCCTGTTCTGGGAAATAAACGCCCTTCCTCCCTGTCGGGTGTCGGCCTTACAGTGTCAGTGTTACCTCTAACTACTGTATCCCCAAACCAAGTCTAATTGTGGTCGTGCACCTTAATTTCCGGGCAATCTCCATTCCGTATTTCTACCTCACTGTCTTCAGACTCACACCACGTCCCCTCCGTCTCAATCTGTCCTGGCCATACCGCCGTCCGTCCCACACGAGGCGCGTCTGTGCTGAATCCACGTCTTGTGGATAATACGGGAAAGTGTCCTTTGAACGCATTCTAGCAGGAAGAATTCTTTCCCCTGGTTCTACATTTTCCCATCTTCTCCTTCTTAAATAATGACATAGCCAGCCTTGAACCTGCCAACAGAAAGGTTTGGTGGATTACAGGTGGATTTACCTGAGTCTCTATCCACATGGAACAAGATTGAATCTTTTTAGTTCTGCAACCACAGCTTTATAAAGCAAACAGACACTCCCCCAGTTCTCATCAGGCTGCCATCTAGTACGGCTCTGCTAGATCAAGGGAGAATCCTCCCCTCCTCCTCGCTGACATCTTCATACAACAATAGAGCACACGTGCTAGAAGGGTAGGTTCTAGAACCAGCTGGGTTGCGTAAAGGACCCGGGCCTCCCCGGCAGTGCTAATGTGGCCACATCATGTAGACTCTGTCCCTGTCAGACTCCTCACAGGTAAAGCCGGGGACAACCACACAGCCGTCCCCCAGTAGCTGCAGTTTTGCTCTCCATGGTTTCACTTACCCGTGGTCAACCGCGGTCTGAAGGTGTTACATGGAACATTCTGGAATTAAACAACCCAGAGGTTTCCAGGTGGGCTATGCTCTGAGCAGTGCTATGGAATCTCTGCCACCAGAGCGGAAGCAGAGCGACGCGGGGAGCCGGATTCGCCAGAGGTCGGTAAGCGGAAAGGTGACAGCTCTGGCTGGATGCGGACAGGACAGAGCGCGCACTGGGCGTGCAGCGACAGAGGCTGCGGGCGAGGCTTCCAGCCCCGAGACGGCGGGGAAGGGGGAGTCCGCCCGCGCCAGCTGCCAGGGGCGTGGGGGGTGCCCGCGGGCTGGACCAGGCCCGGGGCTCGCCCTGGGGCGTGCAGAGACACCTGCTCCGACGGGGACCCGAGCGCCGAGCCCACACCCCACCTCCAAAACAGGAGGCCCCCTTCGCCGAACCTTCACTGCTGTCTGCTGCTGCGATGGCTCCACCTGTCTTAGCTCCTGCTGTCCCTCTCCTACGGAGCCTCGTTTACAGCGTGAACGTCACCCTAAGTAACCAGGGCAAAACACAGTCCACGAGGGCTGTCCGGGAAGCATCCAGCCACGCGACGTGGCAAACAGGCTCGTCCCCAGGCCCTGGTGGTCCGCAGATCCAGGCACCTGGGGCGTCTGGGAGTGCGCCCCCCGCCCCTGTCCCGTGGCTGAGGCAGGGGACTGCTGGGCAGGAGTCTCGTTCATCGTCGCATTCTATACGACGATGCCTACGAAGAGCGTGGCACAGCACCTGCGCCTGTCAGCGCTCAGGGTGAGCCCTCCTCCCGTTTGGTTCCTAACGTGGCCCAGGAAACCCAGCTCCCTCTAAACCCGGTGTTCCCCAGGCTCTGGGGTCCCGCGCGCCTCCCCAGCTTGATCCGTGAGGTGCCCCATGCAGAACGCAGCGCGGGACGTTCACTCCCCGGAGCACCCCGTCCCTTCCCAGTCAGGTGGCTTTTCCCACATACCAAGGGCAAAGGGCAGAGGGCAAAGGGCACGGCAGGCAGTGAGGGACATAAGCCAGTTGGTTATCGGATTCCTACGGACTTCATGTCAGGATAAGGGGACAGATAGAGGCTGTCTTGTAGCTCAGGTGGGCCCCGAATTTCAGCAATTCGCAAAATCTTTCAAGTGTTCCTAGGTCTTGAGGACGGTAGAAGTTTCCTGAAAGTTTTAGGCCTAGTTTGAGTGTGAGTTGACTGTGGCCAATTCCTCTCTTGGGCTGTAAAGCACAGGTACCTCCTTCTCCAAGGTCAGCATCTGGAACGAAGCTGCTAGGAGAAGGCTCACAGCTCACCAGACGTCACCCGAGCTCCATGCTTCTCCCCGAGCCGGGCACAGCTCTGGTGTCCAGCGACACCACGTCTCATGGGCAGCCAAGCTCAGTACCCCAAGGCCGTTCCTCCTCCTCGCTCTACCTGAGTCCCCACTGTAGTCCACCGATGATGACTGCCCGGGGGGTCCACAAGGTCCCACAAGGCCTCTGTCATCCCACGACGTCTGTCCATTCGAGCCCCAGCTCAGACGCCACTGTTTCTCAATGGCCCTACTGTCACCGTCTTCGAAGTGGTCTCCCAGCCTCTAGTTCTCCCTTCTCCAGTCAATACCACTTATCGTTGCCAGAATTATCTATCCAAAACACACATCTCCTCATGTCACTACCTTGGTCAAACACTGAACATGGTTTCCCCACCCTGGAGAAGCATTGCCTCAGTTGAAATTCAAGGTCCATCACAACCTAACCCAGACCCCCGTCCGGGTTCATCTCCTCAGAGGCCTCTTCAAGCACTGTCACGACCAGCATCCGGGGACCCCTGCACCCCGCTGAGCACACAGGACACATCTGCTCTCCACCAGCGTGGCTTTCTCATCTCTCTCAGCCTGGAGCGTGAGCCCTTCCACCCCAACCTTCCTCACCATCCCCCAGAACGCTCAGAGTAGCAATGACCTGCTTCTATTCTATGTGGTCACTTCAGCTTGTTTACTGTAATTACCTCCCCTTCTGCCGTTTTATTAGGATTGTTTACACATTAACCAGACTAAAGAAATGATTTTGCTTCACTTACTCTGACCTTCCCCAATCCAGCAAAACATTTTTGCACAGAGCAGTCATTCAAAAATCAATTCCCTGTATGGGGAACACCAAGGAGACAGCAACGAAGCAACATAAACTCAAAGACACAACCACCAGCTTAGTGGCTACCTGAGTGTCAGAGGGTGGGAGGTGGGAGACAAGGGACAGGGTCTCAACTCTGGGGTGGTGGAAAGAGAACTGACTCTGGGGGACGAACACGTGATGCAACACGCAGACGACGTGTCGTGGAATTGTGCACCTGGAACCTGTGTGACTTTTACTAATCAATGTCACCCTGATAAATTTAACAATAAAAAAATGCATTAAAGTTCTACAAAAAATAAAAAGATAAATTCCCACAAGTGACCAGGATTAAAACCTGTTATATGCGAACACAGCTTTATCACAATCGCTGCATTAGAACAAGCACATGAAGTGCTCGTGTTTTCTATAGAAATGAAAATAAAATGAGACTGTAATTTTTACTTCCGGCATATCCTCCAGTATTTTGGGGTCACTCAATCTGCTGTGAGGATATAACAGCAAGATAAAATATGTAAAGGTGAGTTTCAAGGGTGCAGTTTGCCCTCTCGCATAATAATTACACTTAATTTAACTCTGTGTTCTTGACAAGTAAAACTTTGAGTTAAACCATACTGTAGGTTTGTTAATACTATTTGTATAGCATTTAAAAATTTACAAAGTGCTTTCGCATTTCTCATATCATTTCTTAGATACCATACTTCTTATTATCCATTTTTCATGGGCTCAGAAAGACCAAGACATGCAACAGAATAAAAGAACTGAAACTTGAATTAATTTTTAATTATTGCAAATCCAAGGGGTTGCTCATCACCTTTGCTGTGGTTTAATTCTGTCGAATCCTCCGTGTTCCTGAGGGCCCCATGCTCTGAGTGCTGGATTTATGGGAGCCTTCACTAGAGACCTAACCAGGCTTGACTGCCCAGTACGGGGACCACAGGATGGCCCCGCCGAGCGTGAGCGGCCACAGAGGCAATGCGGTGCTTGTCAGGGTTACAGACCGGGACAGTCCCCGGCTAACGGAAGCGTGCCACCTCCCGCCTGAACGCCGGGCAGAACGGTCCTTGGTACCCTCGTAAAGCCAAAGCACGGTCACTTACACGCTCTTTTATCTCGAAATATTTTAGTTTCCGTTGGAAAATTGCACTGGATAGCAACGATAGTTTTACAATCCGAACGGACTTATCTCCATAAATATTCAGTGGGAAACGAACTGCAAAAATGTTGAGGTGCCAGTGTGGGGCGGACGATCTCGCCCCTCCCCCAGGACGAGCGTAATAAGCATAAACGTGGCACGAGCACGCCGGAAGGAACGGAATCTTAGGTACGCGTGTTCTGTACCGACGCTGCCCACGTCGCTGGGGCCCGGCGGCACGTCCGCGGTCTCTCCCTCTCTCTGGTTTGCAGACCCATCGTTCCTTCATTTAGAGAACCTTAATTTTTCTTTATTTACCTTGGACAAGCAGAGGTGCATGTACGTCGGGTGTAAACCGTGACGCGCACGGCCACAATATAAGCAGCTAACCCCGCCCCCCCCGTTACCACGGTGCGCGCCCACCGTGCTGGTGGGTGCAGTCAGGACCGACGCTCTCGGCGGTGTCTCAGACACGACACTCACCTATACGCAGTCACCGCGCTGCACAGCTGGTCCCCAGGGCCGGTCCCTCTTGTAACTGGACGTTCAGACTCTTTGGCCAGTGTTATTTTTTTCTAATTCAGAACTTCTAAAGTACCACGCAGTGGAGCCAAAGGCTACAGGCTGGTTTACAGCAGATACCAGTGTACCTTCGGTGTTTGGAGTCTAAGGACTGCAAGGGAGTTTGCCTCACGGTTCCTTGGTAAAATTCAGGTCGCTTATGGTAGCCTAAATTTCTGTAAGTCCAACCAGTCATCTATTACACGAGGGCTGTCCGGAAAAAATCCAGCCATGGATACTCGATTCTTCACATGACACGGCTGGGTACTTTCCGGACAGCCCGCGTATGACACATCAACCACAGGCCCATCATCCTCACGGTAAAATCACTCAAATTTTTTAATTCTTTAACTTCATAGAATTCCAACTTGTCAGTTTATGTAGTACACTGAAACTGACCTGTTAACCCAAAATGAGAAAACGTCTTCAAGAAACTTTGCTCTCCGCCATCTAAATTTAGTCACCATCTAAATTCTCCCTAATATTCTCCCAATGACCAGTCAGGTGGTTCAAATCTCTTTGTTATCTGGTCAGGAGGCCCACAACATTTCCCGATGGCAGAAATGCCATCCATAAAAGGTCAGGGGTCCTTTTCATTCTCAGGACTCAAATCAGGTTTTCCTGAATTCCTTTAATCCCAGTTTGGAGAGGTAACTTGACAGCCAAACGATCATGGCGTTAAGGCAAGTGCTCTGAGAACATTTTGGATTCCTCAGCAATTCGAGGGCCCCTTCCCTGGTTTTACCGTCATGAGCCCAGTTTTGATATTAATGACCACAACTTTGATGGCTTGTCCCTGCACCTGGCCTTGGACGACCTCCCATCACCTGACTTACTCCTTGGCGCGGACTAGGAGCCACTGAAAAAACGGGCGTCATAGCTGAAGCTAATGATCCCTAAAACGAAACAAAACGAAACGAACACTGCAGAGAGTCATCGTTCTGCAACACAGTCTGGCCTGGTGATTCAACTCCAGGCCATGACGACACAAGACCCGAATCTTTCCCAGCTGCAACCTGGGCCACAAGGTGTTTGTGTAATTTGGGGGGTTAGTCACTCGTGTAGAAGTGAACTGTGGAGTAATGCCATACCGTCTTCACAACCGAATAGTTCTCTATTTTTGGAAACGAGTATGGGTTATTTACTGAACTGCATTTTTAGAACAATTCCAGATTCCTCGGATTTTTCTTTCCAATGCGATGACCTTTCATACAGTCACCTGAGACAACGAAAGGTGATGGGAATGAACACGTAAATGATAAACGGTTTCACTTGCCATTCCTGACTTCCGGGCTCCCTCACGAGCAGTGACATCGTCTCGTAATATTATTAGGGTTTTACTGTTCGCACGGCCACGGAAAACAGCGACCTGGTGGCCAGAGCTGCCGTAGGCCTCCAGGATGAAACCTGGGCTCTCCCCCGGAACACAGAGAGCACAGCACCCTGCTACGCCCAGTGCGATTCTGCCTCTAAGAAGCGATACGAAGACACAGCCAACAGTCCTTCCCAGGGGCCCAACTCAAGCTAATCATAGGGGTCCTTAGGACCCCACAAGCCGTAGTGAAAACCGTGGTCAGAAGGAGTCGAAGCTACGCACCAAGAGCTGCGTTGGACATCAAACCAGCCACATCTGCTGACGAGACGGGCAGAGAGGAACCCCCACTAAGAAATCACGACCCCCCAGTTCTAAGGCAGTATTCCTTCTAAGATGTATTATTGTTTTAGTCATAGTTTTGCGGCGACAAGCCCACCACATTTGTACTCACCCACAGAGATACCTGAAACATGAAAATGTGGGTACCGTACAAATTAGAGAAGTGGGGTGCTATAAAAATGAAGAAAGATAGACTGGGTTGCCTGTCCTTGGAGTGTAAATCCGTGCCTCAGGGTCAGACCACCCATCCCTTCTCCTTAAGGGATCGTGACCAAGAGCACTCGTGATTTTGACAACCACCAGCGTTACAGGGGAAGTTCATCCTAGCATGGGCTTATCTGCATAATGACTGAATAAACATGAACAGCGTTGTCATTAGTAGGCTAACCATTGGAGATAGAAGAATAAGAAGGTGGTGTCAGGCCCTGAAGAAGGCAGGGCTCACAGGGACATGTCTCCACGGTGACTGAGGTGCAGTCGCCCCAGCCCTATGTTGGCGGGACCGGGTGGGACGAGCATTCAGTCCCCAAGTGCGCATTTCCAGGGAGGGGACTCTCCTCAGGTCTTCCCGTACGCCTGAAGGCTATGGATGCCAGCCGAATGGCTGCCTCTAACCCACCAAGGTGTCTGGGCTCTCAGGGACATGTCCTGGGGGACGAAGGCAGGTGGGATGTTAGCCCCGGTGGGCCGATGACCCGGTGTCCTTGTGTAGGGCACAACCTACATCCGCGGGCGTATCCGGTCGCCTGGCCTGGACACACATTGTCCCAGGGATGAAACACAGTGGCCCCCTTTGCCGGTATTTGTGGTGATCCCGAAACTGTGAGAGCCCGCTACGCGAACCATCAGCATGTCATGATGGAGCCTAATGACGTGGCAAGGAGACAGAGGCTTGCAAGTGGACTGCGACGTACCTGACACCGAAAATAATGACTCCCTCTGCTCCAGAGCTGAACGGGGACTTTGTTTTTAAAGGGATTTTAAAACATGTCCCATGCCACTGTACTTGCGACACTTGAGTGGGTTTGCCCGCGAGGAATGGTATCCACTGAGGGAGGCGGTGGGCTTCCGGGCCCCGGCCAGGGGGACACGCCGACGAGTCCTGTCCCTCACTCCAACCTCTCAGGCTTCCATGTGACAACCTGAAGTTTTCTGAAAAGGCTGTACACAGAAATGCCACCTTACATTTGCAACGGCGCTTAAATTCTATCATTCATACCTTAAAAGCACGAGCAGAGAGAGAGCCCCCTCCCCACCGTTCTCATGGAAAACAAGGAAACAAACCGGGTTTATTTTCGAACTGCAGCGAGTCAGAACTATGTCTGATTAAGAAACAAAACGGTCCGTTTCTTCCGTGTCCAAGGGTTCATTACAGGGCAACGGGGAAGGGGCGCCGCTGGGTGCCTCGGAGGTCAGGCCTGACACGGTGGCACTCGGATTTGTTTATTAATGAGCCCGGAACCGGGCTCGTCGTCCAGGGTGTCAGCATCTATTAACGGACCGGGCCCTGACGCGCCGTTAAAGCCTTCAACGACCAGACTCCCTAAGAACGGCTTCCGACCGCCCCGCCTCTGACAAAAGCAGCCCGGGACACACCGGAGCGGAGGACGTCGTCGGGGGACTGTCGTGGTGTCAGCGGCAGCAGGAGGAAAACGGGGTACGCGGCGCACGGAGCCGCTGCCGGTGTAAGCGCCTTTCTGGCCCCGCTTTCTGATGAAGGAAACACTGCGCACAGCACTCGAGAATGTGCTCAACACACGTCACACCCGCGGTTGTTTATTCCCATGGTCAGGTACATAATGGCCCCAAGGGGGGCCTGCTTCAAAAACAGCCCCCTCCTGGGGAGGGGGGGACGTCTGACTTTCTAGCCAGTTTCCATTCCGCCCTTAAACACGGAGTCATGGACGTGCCTGGGCCCTGAAGCGGCGTCTTCCCAGCGTCCGTGCACAACCCGGGCATCCCCTCTGCAGGCGGGGACTCCTGGAGAAACGGGGCAACAGCTCGACACAAAGCCCCGCGTTCCAAGAAGCGGGAGCAGGTGGCCGAGGCCACGCCACTCCAAGAAAAGGGGGTCTTCACAAAGCAAGACCATTTCAAGGGGACCATGATTTCTCTCTGTAATAACGGGAGGAAAATGTAGTATTTCTGATGAGAAATAGTTAAGCTCACCGGACGTCCCATTTGAAAAGGGACAGAAAACAACGGTCCTGCCCTGCGTGAAGCGGTACGTTGGGTCGGCCCCCCGACGCCCTGAGTCCAGCCCCGTGAGGCCCAGCTGACCGGACGCCCGGTATGACACGGGGCGGGACCGCTGCTTTCTGTCTCGTCTCCAACGGGACGCGTGGTCCGCCGAGACGTGATTCGTGCCGACACCAGCACCTTGAGTCCCCGTGTTATGATGACGAGGTTACTTCCTCCACCTGGGACTGCACGAGATGCTCAGACGCGGGACGGGGCCTCACTATTAAGGGGAAGAAAAGTTCTTTTCTTTTGTCAGACAGGCTTCTTCCGGGGAAACTGGTCTTACCATTTCACTTCATGCTGTGCCTCCGTAATACCCCCGATTCCTGTGACTAACTCCTTCAAATTGACTTCAATTGTCACATGTTCTGGGAGGCTCCCCCACCCCGAACTCCTGGTCTCGATGTGCAATCCTCTTACACAGTAGCGTATGAACTTGAACCCTCCAGTACCACTGATTACACTGCACCGTGATGCTCAGGCCACCTGTAGCCCCTCACACCCTCTTTTCTGGTCGCCCAGCCTGGAGTCCCCTGGTGAAGAAACGGGCCTGAGGACTGTTTCCTCGCCTGTAAGCCGGACAGAACACGTGCCCCTTACCTGACATTCAACTAACGGCGAGTAGAAGAACCAAGTGCGTCCTGCCCACAAAGCAATTCACATTTCTGTTCCACGCCAACACAAATACCTTGTGAAACGTGACTTTGGTTATCTGTTTGTCTCTGTCTTGCCTTTCAGAGAGGAAATACATCAGATGGTGAGAAAAGGATCCTCACTACTTTGGGGTAGAAAGGTCTGAGCTCAGCACTAGTTCTTCGGAGCCACAGACCTGTGTCCGGGTAAGAGTTTAATACTTTTCTCTTTCTGGTAATAAAACAGAACGGGTTCGTGGATTCAAGAAAATAGAAAAATTAATACAGAAACGTAGTGGTCAACGACAGCACGGGAAGTCAATACTGTAAAGCCTGTAGCAAGAGAATATTCTAATTAAGACAGAGAAATTAAAATAGCATAGGATTTTCACCTTTCTACCAGTTACTAGGCAGGAATGCCCAATTAGGGCAAGTTTTAGCAGTTTTATGAATCATAAGAGAGCCTATTCATTATTATGGCTGCCTCCTCATAATATCACTTCATTATGTTGTAAATAATGTGCACTTGCTCGTTGCAAAAATGAACAGACTTTTAGAGGTCAAAGCACTGGATTTGAAATGACTGTTTTTAATAAGGTATATATGGCTTATTATGATGTCTGCGGCCTCTTGATTTTGTCTTTTCTTTTTGGTGCAAGAAGTTTACAACCCTGAGAAAAGGTATTTATCCAGTGAATATAAGAAACATGGCCACGTACACATCATGCGGATTTTATTCTACCTACTGATATTTAAAAACTAAGTCCACCTCAATTCAGTCTTCAGCATTTTCACAGAAGTGATGCTCAAATAGAAGGTGTCAATAATCATTTATTTCAACATATGCATACATACTCTTATAACTCTAGACTTCGCCTAAATCCCATCACCTTTTAGAAGCCTTCAATCAAAATCTGGAAGCAAAGGCTGCGCTCCCCTATGCTTGTGTTCTAAATAATCCCATTATTAGAACTGGCTCTCACTTGTTACTTTCTGCTTTTGCGAACTTCTCGTTTATTTAGTTCATCTTATTCATTTGCTTTAGGTATACGTTATGTGACAACGGCAGAGCTTCGAAGTGAGGATACAGCACACAGTCCCTGTTCAACAATACATTCAATCTGTCATCCATTTAATTGTGGTTGAAACAAAGCCCTGATCAGGCAGCTGTGAAAAATGTATAAAACTACTCATTGTGATTGACAGCCTAATTACGTGGAGGTGGGGGTGAGGGGTGGGCTCAGGAGCCCAATGTACATGATGTGCCTAAACCGAACCTATTGACCCCATGGGACACCTGGCAAATTTAATAGGTGGATTGGGGATTTTTTTCTTAAAAGAGTTTGTATTTTATACACCATTATATAGAGGAATTAAGTAGAAGTTATTTAAATATTATAATTAAACTCATTATTGGAGAATGTATGTTAATGTATATGGTTAAAAGAGGCAATATTTCGATACATGACAAATCACTTGTGTTATTATTTCTTCTCAGAAATGCGTGTACGAGTATATTGGTACCTTCCATTTTCTAAAAGACAGTTATTTTAAAAAATAGGTCCCTGCCACTTCATCCAATAGCAACATTTCCAAAATGAACACGAAACTTTTTTAGACAAAGTCAAGTGAAGACTTTCATAATATGACCTGCCAACGGGTCTATCAACTCGTAAATGTTTATTTAGTGTCTATATGTTTGTAGCACCATATAAATAATCAAGGATAGGACCTACTTGCTTTGTGACCTGCTTCACTACCATCTAGTGCATGTTATCTCTAGTTAAATTCCTTATAAAAATTCCCATAATTATATTTACTACATAGTGTATAACAGTATTTCCCAAAAGTCAATTACAAGAAACAAGGTACTCTGCACAAAAGAGGATCAGAGGCCAGTGCATACAGGAAATAGTATTATTTTTAAAGATTTCTATTGAAACACACCTAAAGTACAGTACTATATTAGTTTCAGGGGTACACCCCAGTTACTCAACATTCATATACCAACAGAAGTGACGGCCATGGTGAGTCCAGCGACCCTGTGACCCTGCAGCACACTGTCATGACGTCCTGACAGTCCTCCCTGTGCTGTGCACGACATCCCCATGGCTCATTTGTTTTACACCTAGAACCTCGAACCTCTCATTCCCCTTCTCCTTTTCTTCCCTTTTGCAATTTTTAAATGACGTTGATATTCACCATTATTTTATATTAGTTTCAGGTGCACTGCACAGTGGTCAGACATTTATGTGATTTACAAAGTGACTCCCCAATTAGTCTAGAACCCAACTGACCCCATGCACAGTCACTGCTGTGCTGGACTTGACATCCCCGTGACGACTGCTGAACTACCCAGCTGTAGTTCTTACTGCCTTCCCCTCAGCCCCCCAACCCTCCTCCCATGTGGCGACCATCAAAACGTCCTCTGTATCCGAGTTCGTTTCTGTGCTTCTTCCTTTATTTTGTTCTTTGGATTTCACATATAGGACAGATGGGGTGGTATTTGTTCTTTCTCTGATTTATTTCGCTTGGCATAATACCTTCCGGGTCTATCCATGTTGTTGCAAATGGTAAGATTTTGTTCATTGTTATGGCCGAGTAATATTCCATTGTGTCTACGTACCACGTCTGTCTCCGCTCGTCTGCTGAGGGGCACTTGGGTTGCTTCCACACCTTGGCTACTGTAAATAGTGCTGCGAGGAACACAGGGTGCACATGCCTTTCGAATTAGTGTTCTGGATTTCTTCAGATAAACAGACCCCAAAGTGGAATTACTGGGTCAGAAGATAGTTCTATTTTAACTTGTTGAGGAACCTCCATACTGGTTTCCACAGTGGCTGCGCCCATTCGCAGTCCTACCAACAGTGCACGAGGGTTCCCTTCCCTCCACATTCTTTGCTGTATCTCCCTGTGGTTTTAACTTGCATTCACCTGAGGATTAGTGATGTTGAGCATCTTTTCATATGTCTATTGGTCATCCGTATGTCCTCTTTTGAGAAATGTCTATTCAGATCCTATGCTCATTTTTTAACTGGATTGTTAGTTTTTTGGGTGTTGAGTTGTGTGAGTTCTTTATAAATTCTGGATATTAACTTCTTCTTGGATACATCATTGGTGGATATCTTCTCCCATTCAGTAGGTTGTCTTCCCATTTTGTTGATGTTTTCCTTTGCTGTGTAAAACCTTTTTCGTTTCATTGAGCCCCATTTGCTTATTTTTTCTTTTGTTTCTTTTGCCCGAGGAGACATGTCAGCAAATACATTTCTAAGAACAATGTCAGGGAGTTTACTCCCTACGTTTTCTTCCAAGAGTTTCATGGTTTCGGGTCTTACATATAAGTCTTAAATTCATTTTGAGTTTATTCTTGTATATGGTGTAAAAAGGTGGTCTGGCTTAATTATTATACATGTATCTGTTCAGTTTTCCTAAAAACGTTTATTGAAGAGACTGTCTTTACCCTACCCCATTGTATATTCTCGCCTCCTTCATTAATTGACCATATAGATGTGGGTTTATTTCTCGTCTCTCTTTTCTTTTCATTGATCTTTGGGTCTGTTTTTATGCCAGTATTGGGCTGTTTTGATTCTATGGCTTTGTAGTATAGTTTGATAGCAGGTATTGTGATTCCTCCAACTTGGTTCTTTCTCAAGATTGCTCGTGGCTATTCAGGATTTCTTATGGTCCCATATACATTTTAAGATTATTTGTCATTGGCATTTTGATAGGGATTGTATAGAATCTGTAGATCGCTCTGGGTGGTATGGATATTTGAATGATGTTAATTCTTCCTATCCATAAGCATAGAATATGCTTCCACTTATTTGTATCTTCAATTTTTTCCTCAATGGCTTATAATTTTCAGAGTACATGTCGTTTACCTCTTTATTTAAATTTATTCCTAGGTATTTTATTTGTTTGGGATGCAATTTTAATTTCTCTTTCCAATAATTCATTATGGGTGTATAAAAGTGCAACCACTTTCTGAATATTAATTTTGTATTCTGCTACTTTACTAAATTGTTGGTGATATCTTCAGGGTTCTCTCTGGTATCATGTCATCTGCAAATAAGGACAGTTTTACTTCTTCCTTTCCAATCTGGATGCTTTTTATTTCTTTTCTGTGTCTGAATGCTATGGCTAGGACTTCCAATACTATGAAAATAGAAATCATTGTCTTGTCCTCATCTTAAGGAAAACATTTTTAGCTTTTCACCATTGAGTATGATGTTAGCTGTGTGTTTGTCTTACATGGCTTGTATTGGGAAATACTTTATATGTAAAGATTCAAACTGCAGATTGCCACATAATTGACTGAACCAGAGAAAGAAACAGTCAATAAATGTGAAAAACTTTAACTTCTTCCATAGTCAGAAAAATCTATATTAAAGCAATAATAAGAAATCATTTTTTTTATTGATCATATTAGGGGAGATAGAAAAAAAAGATAGTCTTCAGTGTTGACAGAAAATGGGGAAATGGTCGTGGGCAAGCTTGCTTGGTTGTTCTGTGAATTGGTACTAACTTTCTGACTGGGAGTATGTACCAAAAATATGTTTACATTTTGATATATCAATTCTTTGATGATTGACCTCTAAAAAGATTAAGAATGTGAAAACAGACAGACAGACAGACAGACACACACACACACACACACACACACACACACACACACACAGTATCTAAGTTTGAAACTTCTTTCTAGGCTATCTTGAATTTGTGTGGTACAATGAGATAATTTTTTTTTCTTACCTCTATTTCCATTTTTCAAAATTGAAGTTTAAAAAAGGTACATAAAAATTTCTTGAAAACCTCTTTGAAACCATTTATCCTAATATTGAATAAAATGCTTTAACGTGTCTAGTTTCAAATAACTGGAAATAAAAACAAAGCAGAAAGTATTCAACTCTGATTTTTAACAGTTAATACTCTGGGCTTTATAGAATTTATCCGATACAGAATCCAAGGAAATGGACAAAGACAGGTATTTATAACCTCGTGACCAAAACCAAAGACAATAAAAACAAAGGTTGAAATCGCTCAAGATGACCCTCAAATCCATTTTATCACTCCGCCCACACGGCTGACTTTGGCGCCTCAATCTGTTACAAGGAAAGATGAGAGCTAACTCATTATTTGAAGAAATCACTTGAGGTGAATGGACATTCACAGAACTATCAAGCTGATGTCAAAAGATGCCAATTTTTAACATAATAGAATACTGCATTGCTTGTATCTCCTTAGATACGTTACTTGTGCTTTCATTATCATACTATCCATTGTTCTAAAACAATATATCCTTAACTGTAGAATCCTTAATAGTCCAAAGGGACAGATTTAAAGTAGTTACAGAGTATTACCACTACTTGAGAGTAAATCTAGAGAAGAAAGCTAATCAAGAAGGAGGGCAATATTTACAGATTTGGATTAAAATAGATCAGTAAAGAAAATAGAACCTGATAGATTCAATAGAAATGAGGAGTGATGCTATCTCCTGAGAGGTGAAGATGAGAATATAAATTAAGAATAACCATTTGTATCACAAAAAAGAAAAAAGAAAGAAAAAACTCTTCCTAAATAAAAGGTGTCATGTTTACAGGAACTCTTGGTTCCTATGCTATGTATTTCATTTGCAATCAAATGAAAGCACACAACAGATTATTCTAGTGATCAATGTATGCACATAGCTAAGCATGGGCTCAAAATAATAAAGTAAAACCATCACTGATAAGAATACATAAAAATTATTTTTAGAATTACAGAAATAATGAAGGGACAGCTCTACATGATTTGTCCACCAAGTATGACACATACAAGTAGAGCTGCTGTGTCATGAAGTCCTAACAAATTTAGCATGTATTTTTTTTAAATGCAGAGAACTGTCCTGGCATCTATATTATTATCTGACTCAAACCTCATACGAACTCTTCGTACCTGTGCTGAAGGAATACTTTAATAGCACCCAGTTATTTTTACCTTTTCCCTCTGGGGTCCAACAGGTAGCCGCTAGCCATGTATGCTATTTGAATTTAAGTTTAAATAACGTGAAATTATACATCAGTAAACGTTCGGTTCCTCTTGCACATTAACCATATTCACCATATTCACATGCTCAGTACGGCTAGCAGTTTCTCTGTTGGGCGGGGTGGGTCTAGAACATTCCCATCACTGACAAATGTTCCACGGACAGAGCTGCAGACAGCTGGCGCCTAAGCAGGCTGCACAAGAGAGACCCGCACCCACAACCCGGGCGCCACCTGTGCACGGCCCCCAGCCCCACAGCCCCCCGTGGTGCGTCCGTGCAGGAACGGCCGTCCCCGTGTTGTACTGTGAGGTCTGTGCCCAGGGGACGTCACGCAGGGGCACGAGGCAGACGCACGAGCTGGGTGACACGGCTAAGAACCACAGAGCTGCCGCCAACGTAATCTTACTTAAACCGACTGGTTTCTATAAACAATCTCCAAAAATACTCCGTACTGCATTTCAGTAAATGTTCAATGATGTATAGGACTAATAGAAAAAGTAACAATTCAGTAAATCAGCCCCCTAAAAAGTTCATTATTACCGGAGGGGAAGGGAGGCGGGGGGTGGTGGGAGAGGGTCATGGCGTCAGACATGGGGACGGAAGGAGGACTGACTCCGGACGGGGAGCACACAGATGATGCAGGGTAGAACTGAACACCTGGAGCCCATGTGACTTTACTAACCTACGTCACCCCGATCCATTTAAGCATGATAAAAAAGTAAAAGTAAATCAATAAAAACCTAATTAAGCAGAGAGAGAGTTCGGGTGAATGTGCTATAATTGTCAGGTTAGTCAGGGTCCGAGGTCTGGTCCGTATGCGGGAGGCCTAACGGAATGTGCCGTAACTCCACGTACTTTCAGGAGATCGCTGGCGTCCAAGGGACACGCACGAAGAGCACTGTGAAAAAGGCTCCGTGTTGACAGGGCCACAATTTGGGGCGTGTGAGTGCACTGAGTGACTCGGAACCTTACAGCTGCCTTTGTCGCTTGAGATTTCTGAGACTATGACTTCTAGAAAAAGCACCTAGTACAATCAGTGTCCTTTATTAAGAGTAAAATAATTACGCTTTACTTAAAATGGGGTGTCTGCATTTTGAACTCGTCTCCTCCTTGTCCAACTCAGTACCTCCGGTGTGACCAAGAAGAAGAGAACCCCCAAGCCTACCCTCTCCCTGCTTCTCCCTAGACGTTCATTCATTCTCCACCGTGGGGGCATTTCTGGCAAAGCACTGGTCAGCACTTCCACGGGCAAGGGACGGCAGAGCAAGAAAGGCCCGCAGTGGCCACGAGGGCTCTAACGGTTCCCTGCGTGCCTCCGCACGTGACACCACCACAGGAGAAACGGGCCTGGGGAGTTCACACAGGACGCCTGGGCAGCCCGCAGGCAGCAGGAGAAACCTGTGTGTCCGTGTCACCTGTGAGGGCCGTCCTTGTCCTGATCCATAGCTCGGAGAGTCAGCTTCAAGAAACAGCAGGCTGGGGGGTTTGCTGCAAAAAAAGAAAAACAGCAAAGCTCTTCTCTACAGTATTTGGTCAAGATCGCAGCTTTAAATTTTCATGAGAGCCTCTCTCACAGGCAGAATGTCTTCGGGTTGTATTTTTAATACTGGGGAAGAAAAAAAGTAACTCACATTGCTTTCGGTAGGAATCCAAACTACCTGAAACTAAGTGAATTAAATGCATCACAAGCAAAAATGCGCGTTAAAACCGATTTTGAGTATCTGCAAGCCAGACCGCACTGTGCTCGTCAGGTGGGGGAGTGAGCATGAGTATTTATTACCCTCGTGTATTATTATATTTAAAAAGATGTATTGACTTCTAGGTTATTATAAGAACCCAAATCTACTTCCCTTTCATCCCTTCGTTTTGAAATAATAAAAATTATAGAAATATATAATAAAATTATATAATAAAATGACAATTAAATAAAATAGTAAAATTAATAAAATTATGCAAGATGTGTGGGGTCAAAAACTATGGTGAATGTTTAAATAAAACATTTATTACAGCCAAAAACACATTGCCATAACCCCCCTTAAAATACACCCCCCTCTGCAAATGATGTGTCTTTTACTATAATAATTTTTTTTTTAATTTAAACATTCACCGTGGTGTTTGATCACACAGGAATCGATTCAGGTCACCCATGGCTTCTGTCAGATAGAACATGATGGCGAGTCCTCGTCCAGCTTAGTCACCGGATCCCACACCGTGCCACTTCTGTCTCTTCCCCAAAGCCAAAAGGACCACGAAAGGTCAACACTTTGAATCGACTCAGGACATCGAGGCGGCCACAACAGCGCAACTGAGGACACTCACGACAGAGGACTTCCGGAACCGCCTCAGAGAGTGGCGAGAACGAGGGGACACGCGTGTTCGAAGGGAGGGGGAGCGTTCTGAGGGGGATCGATGGCCAAGAGTCTTTTACTGTGATACGTGTTTTTAAACTTTCACTGTATCCTTTGATCACACCTCATATGCTGGAGGGAGAAAAGGAAAAGGAAAAGGCAAAGGCTCGGCGGAAGACCAGGCAG
The DNA here is from genome assembly GCA_004026885.1 of Lyroderma lyra. NCBI lineage: Eukaryota > Metazoa > Chordata > Mammalia > Chiroptera > Megadermatidae > Lyroderma > Lyroderma lyra. The sequence goes on along the minus strand of PVJL010001482.1, from coordinate 167,670 downwards.
TTTGAGACACCAGTAAGAGGCGAGCAGGTGACAGGGCACAGGCTGACATACAGGAGCGAGGACAAGCGCGCAGCCCCAGCCCGCAGCGTACATTCTCCCCCCGCACAGCACCGGCACCCCAGGAGTTAAGGCAGCTGCACTGAGAACACCTTCCCTCCCGCAGCGCCTCCTGGCACGGGGACACGGCACCGTGGGCCCCGGGATGAGGCCGGCCTGGGTGCGGGGGTGCGGAAGATCCACAGGGCTCAGCGCTCCCAGTCGGCCTGGGTGCCAGGCGGTGGGCCAGCCCAGCCGCACCAGGGTCGCGCCGCCTCGACTTCGGCCCGGGCAGCCATGCGCTGCTCTCCGTCCTCAAGTGAGGACCCTCAAGGCAGGCCTGCCCCCCGACACAGTCCCACCGAAGGGAGGAGCTCGTTACTGAAAGAAACCCGCACAGCCACACAGAAAACTTACCCCCGCTCCTGCTAATCAGCTGCCTCTTTCATCCATATATTGAACCAACAACCAAAAAAAAAATAAGCAAGAAAACCAACAGCCTAAAAAAGAACGAGAAAGACGACCCGACGTAGCAGGTCACCGAGACGCAACAGGCCACTCGGCGAACAGAAGGGAGCTTCCAGAGCCTCATCCGAAGCCCCAGAGAGCTTTGGTGCCAAGCCTGCTAGCTGGTTCGTCAAGTCGTATCGTTACAGTGGAGGATCGACAGGCAAAAAAAAAATAAGTTTATTATCTGAATAATCAGGGTAACCACAGGAAGAGCTCAAACTAAGCCGAACAAGCAGAAACGGACGGTGGTGAAACACCCCTGGATTTCTAACCTTTTTGTAGGAAGGTGTCAACATACTCCAAGGCTAGTAGACAAGTGAAGATACAGAAGTGACATGTTTCCGACGGGCACAGGCCGTACGAGTGCAGAGGCAGCCCTAGTTACTTGGGGGGGGGGGGCTTGCTTGAATTCAGTTCATTCCCACATCAACAGGCACACAGCCAACGTGCTTGGAAATCTTTGCAACGGCCGGTCTGAAGCAGTGACCAACCACGTGCTATAGAATGCTCCAGAAAAGCCATCCCCTTCAGATCCCAAAGAGGAACAGTCTTGGGAAAATACAAACTCTAAGTTTCTGGAGGGCAGAGAGTATGTCGTTTTCCATTTGCAAGAGACCTAGAAACACAGAAACTGTAAGAGGTGTTCTCTTCTGTCTCTGGGGACAAGAACCACCACTTCTTTCCGTGTCTGGAGCATTCGTACGTACTTTTTAAGTGCTGCGTGGGCATGATTTAATCCTACATTTAAAAACCATGGGGCTGAGACGAGGTTGTTAAAAAAGTCCGATGAGCTTAAAGTAAAGATTAAAGGCGCCTTCGAATGAAGATGAAGACATCGGGACTGTCAGTCAGACACTAAGAACAACTGATTTTGCTTCCCTCACATTCACCAAATCAGCGGCTGATGCAAACTTCCAGAAACGGCTGCATGACTACTGAGGGAATGCTCTCCTCTTCCCACACAGGTTTCGGAAATTCGGGCGTATTTCGACCCTTGGCTGTGCCTTTCCTGGAGTATTCTGATATCCATGTATTGCTAAAGATACTGACAATAGAAACAGTATCACCTAAACTGAACTGGTCGCAATCATTTTAAGAATGACTGTGTTTTTATGTGGTTCAAGTTGGGTTGTTCAACTCAGAAAGAATAAAGAAGCACCTAAGATCTTAATATGAATTAAATCATGAGTACCCACTAAACTCAACATTTAAACAGTAATGGTTATTAGGCTTTACTGATGCCAGTCCTAGTAGTACTTAGTTAGTAAAACTGCCTTTAATGGTACAAACTATGACTTATATAGGCATAGTGATAGCAAGAAATATTTTGGTAATTCAAGAGACATTGTTTATAGTAAGCAATATGTTGTTAGAGATACATTAGAGGATTAAATATAAGAACAAGAATCTGAACTATTTTTGGAATCCTGACATATTTCAGATGACTGGTCTGAGGGAAAGCGTCCTTCAAACAGCTCAGGAAAGATGGAAAGGCATCTGATCAAAGACGGACATACATCACCATTTCAGAATTAAGAAACAAGTAACTTTAAAGTAACATATGCAAGCACTTCTTTAAAAAACATACTAAAGAATATCAAAGAAACTGTTAACCACTTCACTATGACAAGTCATGATTGTATTATAATGTATTATTATCAGATGCAAATATTGTTAAAATATATATACATATTTCATGCACAAATTAAAGTCATCAAGCATCTGTAAAGTGTCATTTAACTGAACAAATGATAAGGTATTTATCAATAGAATCTTCAGAGAAGAGTAAACATCACTAAAATACTAGTACTTCCAATAACTCACACTATAGTAAATCTCCCTCCACCCTACAAATAATCTTTTACTCCCGAAATACGGGACACATCAAGACTAAATGATATAAAACTTTTTAAACATCATGTTATAATTAAACCTGTTTCAGTTCAACCATTGTATCTGATATTTGTAGGTTACCAGGTAAAAAAGTCCAGTCAAGCAAGTTAGTTGCATTTTGTAGACAAAACATAAAAAAAATACTACTGAAATTATCTTATTTTCAAACTCCATTTATTCAAAGCAATTGGTTTGCGCAGAAGTTTTTGTCTTTCATACACATATAAAACAGCCACTTAAATGCTACATATAATCACAGAGAATAAAACTGCATTTTCCTCATACTTAAATTATTGCATTAAACAGCATAGCAAACTATCAATAAGGATCCCCAATATTTCTTTAAATTACAAATGCATTTGCACATTATCTTCTAGCATTTAAAAAATCACACCCACACACACACACACACACACACCGCTTTTTGCTGGTGTGCTTCAGGACAGTGTGCTTCTTAACCTTCAGGAGCATTTACGGGACGAGCTCATTAGAATGCAGATTGGACTCAGGAGGTCTGGGTTGGGGCCCGAGACTCTGCATTGCTAACAGGTCCCCAGACGCCGCCACCAGCCGTGGAACCCACTGCGTGGACAGGCTCCTGAGCACGTGTTTCCTCATCTCCACCCATCCCCGGACTCTGGTGCGCTGGGCAGCAACACGGATTTGGTGACTCTTTCACTGCAAAGAACCAATCTCCACGTTTGGGGTGAGGAGATTCAGAAAACTGCGGCTCAAGTGACCTCCTCGGTGTGGTAAACGGATCTCCAGGCCGGTGCAAAGCCAACGAAAGCTGCGCTCCGTAGCGGCTCGCTGTCGCCGACGTGTGCATGCTTCAGAGACTTTCCCGGTCAGCACAGCACAAACAGGAACAAAACTACTGTCATCAGATGGTACAGGCAGGGAAAAAATGAACATCGCTTACCATCCCGTTCTCACTCAAAACCGTACTTCTGTGCTGATGCTGTGAGGGGACCGTCTGCAGAAGCACTACGAAGGACAAAAGAGAACGGAATCCCACAGACGTAAAGGCGGAGATGGCTCTCTAGAGTACTCGGTTTGCTCCGGACGTGCTGCAGGCGCTTCTCATTTTGTCGCACGGACAAACGAATTTCCCTCCAGAGTCACAATCTAGCAACGGAGAAGGTGGAGCTCTCTGTTCCACACAGACGTTGAGGTGGGCAGACGACACACTGTTAATGTCGGATGCACGGACCCTGCAAACTCGCCACCCCGGGAAGCAGCGGGAGGGAGACGGGAGGGGGCAAAGGCACGCGTGGGGGTGGGAGAGGTGTGGGCATATTTAGGGCACAATAAATCGTCTGATTGTTTTTGAGGGTCAGTTCAAAATAGGGAACAACAAGACACTTGGTAGGGAGGGGTGAGATTTTACAAAAACAGAACCATCTCAAGAACTCTGAACACGAGCGTTCCTGCTGTCCAACCGAACGGACATTTAACGAGAATGAAGGATTTAATGCGAGTGAAGTGTTGGTTAGAGGACAATAAAGAAATGTACACAAATGGGAGAAAGACAGGCCATCACCAGTTGAAAAAAAAAATCAGATTCTGAGAACGTAAGTTGAAACATTGTTCAGTGATTGTAAAGCCCCTTTTGTGCTCTTGTCGGAAGTGGGTGGATGCGAACATCCCTGGATGAAGACTGGAGAAGGGGGAAGTCAGGTGAGCAGGAGGCCGGAGTGACTCCCAGACTCGGGCACGTTTGTAGTGTGGCAGAGGCAGCTTCATTTTAAATGCTGTTTGCAGGGCAGTTTTTGAGAAGCCAGGATGATGCCACAGGTGGCGCGATGTAAGGGACAGATCTGAGGCAGACAGTCCTGAATTCGGGTCTCCACTCGGTCATCTACTGAAACGTGACCTTCGACAAGTTACTTTACGTCTCAGCTATGCTCATTGTCTTCAAGAGAGAAGGAATTGGGCTCTGCAGCTGTAATAGAAACTACTGCAAGGGGTTGCTGTACCCCACGTGTGGGTTTCTGTACCCCACGTGTGGGTTTCTGCCAATGTGACCTCATAGCCATTTTGTCTCATTGAAGCTGACATGCTCCACACTGGTCACTAAAACCCCAGTAAAGGACAAAACAGAGAAATGACTCAATTCAGTTTGGAGAGCTTCAACGAACTTGCTTAGCAGGACATTGAAAAGTAAAAGTTAAAAAATAAACAAACAAAAGACTGGAGAGAATATACTACTTGCCGTCACTTACCACCAATTCCTGAAATTCTACTAATTAAGGTCCACTTTGTAAAGCAGAAACACTAACTGCTGTCCACAGACTCCAAAAACAGGTCCCTATTTGTGACTTTTAATTTCTTAAAATTAATGACTGAATTAATATTGTTTTCCTCTTCACACTTTAGTTCTGATTTTATGAACAAGAAGTATGTGTGGTTTCCGGATATGTTGCCCTGTCATGGCTTTGTATCTGTACTGCACAGGGCTGAACCCAGAATGAAGCAGCCAAAGGTGCAACTAGAGGCAACTTCGGGGGTTGCTCTCACACCCTAACACGGCCAATACCGTGACATAGAGACCATCACGGTATTTCTACATATGCTTCATTCCATTTACAGTTTATGCTTTCACCAAAAGACTTTTTCTAAAAAGTTAAAAGCTTTACTTCATTAATTACTAAAAATTAACCAACTATTTAAAAAGTTCAAAGTCTTCATGTATCTAAGTGTTTCGTAAAACAATTAAGGTTCTTCCGGTTTACAGTAATCTGTCTTCATTTTCTGAGGGGAGGAAGAGAACGCTCATGTGGTAACTGTGTTATCAGAGTCCCTGATGAGAAAATAGTTGCTAAATTTTAACTCTGATAAGTAGCTATCCTTTTGCTTAATAAAATCATAAAAGTATAAAAAACACATGGTAAGAATACAACTTTCATAACTAGAAAACATGACCAGCCATGGCTATGGCCTCTTGTCCTTTCACACAGTTTGTCCTGAAGGCAGGAAACCCAAAGAGGTGACCCAGAGTTTAGAGTCAGACACGTTGGCACCGGGGAAGAGGGTCGGAGTGGTAGTCACATGGCATACACAGACTTGACAAATGATATAAAAGCGGTATTACAGTGATCCAGCTCTGGGTTTATGGATTCTGCAGTTTCCATGCAGGTGAAAGTGGGTGTCTCCTCCCTTAGCCCCTGACACCAGCACCCTACGCCCTCACCTTGCAGACCTTGTTTTAACTCTTCCTTCTCCTCTTGTCTGCATTTCTTTTTTTTTTTTTTTTTTTTTTTTTTTTTTTTTTTTTTTTTTTTTTTTTTTTTTTTTTTTTTTTTTTTTGCTTTTTGGTACGTGGGCAGCTCCCTAACTGGGAATCGAACCCAGGCCGCAGCACTGACAGCGCCAGCGCCGAAGCCTTAAGCCACTACACCATCAGGGAACTCCCTGCATTTCTAACCTTTGCGTCTCCACTGCGCCCTCTCCCCAAGACCTTCTCTACTCCCCTGCCTCTCAAACCCTCATCCTATCATCTCCCTCTTAATCAGCATGTCCCCCCAAAAGACTGGTGTGCACTGCCTTTCACCTCTATATACGAGGATACCTTTAAAGAAACTTAAGTCCTTTCTTCTAGTTGAAGTCCTAATAAACGAATGTAGGCAATAAATCAGTAGTCTAGGATTCACGATCCACTTTAAACTATTTCTGGGGGATTCACTGAAGATCACTGAATTCTTCTTTCCTTAAACCTCAATCTCTAAATAAAACTGTCTCACAGATCTGATTGAGATCAGATCTTAAAAGTGTGCTTAACAGACCAGGAGACGTCACGCAGCATGCCCGATAATTTTAAGAGCGACCATGGAATCTATCTGGATTCATACCTTTCCACAGGTGAATGTGATCAGCAGCATTTGGAAAAGCTGTGAGTTTTCCTTGTTTGATGGATATGCAGAATTACGATAACAAGCAGCGTGCCCCAATTATACTTACGACCCATGGCTCAAGGCTATCACATCTACAACAGCTTCTCCTTGCATTCAACAAATAACAGTGACATATTAAGGAAGTCACTTTAGATTGTTTGGTTTTCTCAACAATAACATGAAGAAGTTGAATTAGATGAACTGCGAGCCTCCCTACGGGGCAAACATTCTGTCAGTCCACACAGGATGGAAATGCACGTTGGGTAGACCTCCCCAAGTCTTTATTTTGGTGATGCAGTGACAGGACGCACCTTTCTAATAAAGCGGAATGACTACTCAGGTAACCAATGAAGAGACCAAGGTAAACGGGCAAAAAAAAACCCCCAAACACTTTTCTACTCTGAATATAAGAGAGTTAAGAGATATGCAATTTACAGTCAGGTTTTAGGGTTAAAACAGTAACACGTGTTATTCATATTATTTATTTATTTTAATTTTGTATCGATTATCAGAAAAAACATTCGTTAGGTATGCATAGATGATGCTTTAGAAACCTTACATTCCTAAACCTTTGACCTTGTTTATCACTTTTTTTTATTGTTAGACTTACCGGGGTGACACTGGTTAACAAGAATGCCACAGGTCCCAGGTGTGCAGTGCACAGTGCATCGTCTGTGTGCTGTGTGATGTGTCGGCGACCCAGAGTCAGTTCGCTGTTTATCGAATTTTGATGGCATCATTTTTATCAACACTCTCTACTTTCAAAATTATACAACCACATGTGTATTTATGAATTATGCTTAAGTGAATGAGAAGGTATCTCTGAGATATGTACTTGATGTGTCCCTGTCACTGTGACATCTCATAAGAGACCCTGACTTAAGTAAAAACTTTCCTAACTCTCACTCTATAATATACAGCCAGCTTTAAGCCAGGTGAAATACATTAGATATAAAATTCTGAATTAAAATTAAGATACTATGAAATATTAAGCATCTAACCTATGCAATCTGGAGTGTGATGTTATACCTGCTACTCTGGGTTGCAAAGGCAGATGACTTCTGCCAGTGCTACATCACAAATATCTCCCCCTTCCTCTGTGCTGGGACGGGGGCGGGACTTCCGGGGAAACAGTGTAGATGCATGGCGTCATTTCACGCCGTCCCTTAACGTTAAGTACCACGGAAGTTCTGTCTTGAAATACTTAACTTGGTATTGATAGAAGAGTTTATTCTTTTATCTTATCAGTAGCATGCAATCTATTTGCAGCAAATTTCTCATCATAAGGAATATGATAAGTAGGAAGTAAACGATCGCCATCTCATCTGAGTTGTACGATGCATTCTATGATCACAGCGAGACGGAGTTGCCTTAACAGTAAGCTTTCTGAGCTCTAACGGATCGAGAGTGAAAGCACAGCCTTCGGATTCGGGCTTACGTCTGAACGCCAATGGGGGTCGTGCTGCTTCGTGTAATGTCCTACGTACGTATTAAAATTATATGAGAAGTTCAGTAATTTACAAACACTTGAAGTAAATGTATTGCTGCATGCTTGTTTGCCAGTAACATTTGATTCCACACGTGTTAATCCTACGTGTCTGCCTAATGAAAATGACAAATTTAAAAATTTAACTTCAAAAACAAGAGAAAGAAAAGTGAATTGCAGATAGAACTCAATAAAAATGCATACACATTGTTTTACAAATCTGATCAGTTAGCTATGCATGCGTGTGCATGTTCACATGGGGGCACATTAGCTCACGAGCCACGAAGCTTCACACCCTCGGACGACGCGTTTCCTGTGCCTTTCGCTTCCCATTATACTAAAGCAAGACGGTACGGAAACAGGAACACAAATAATAAATATGGACTACACCTTTAACAAGTGATGTTCAGAAATACGCAAGGACAATCGAGTCAACTGTTGGGAGGGAATGCAGATTACGTTTCATATTTGTAAAGACTGCCATTAACAGCTCATTACAAATAACTTCATAACATGAAAAGAAAAACAGTCTGAATGGGCACCACAAATTCACATCATTGCCACATACATATTCTGGTGTGTGTATCAATTTATTTGATGAAAAATACATTAACCACAACAAAACCAGGTAACTAAATAAATAATCCTTTCATCAGCCCCTGATTTCTGCCATGCTAATGCTGTGCTGGATCGTCAAGGGGAGTGAATTATTCATTATACATTTCAAAGACAAGTCTCCACTGAAAGGGCTCTGCTACTGGTCCTGACTGGACCCAACATCAAGAGAATTCGGGGCGGTCTCAGGCACTGCAGGAAAATCGGGGGGTGAGAGGCAATCGCTCAGGAGGGCCATCTCCTAAGAATCCAGGGAGCTACCTCTCTGCTGAGTGAGGTGTACGAAGGTAATTATTCACACCTCGAATTACACTAGCAAAGAAGATGAATCAAGAAGTTGCATACAAATATCAGCCAAAGTTTGAGAACGGAAACCCTTATTCTAATTCCAATGAAGAATATGGAAGGTTTCAAAAGTAGCCCTAAATAAACATGGTCGATGTATTATGGCTTTATGGCATTTCCAATATCAACTGCAAGATAAGTGTTTAAAATATTGGATTATTTAAAGTTATTTCATACAGAAGGACCTAATATAGTACCAATACTATCATAATAATGAATACAAACTCTTCAAAATAAACATGATGAATTGACAAATCTAACCTGCACTGTTTCATAATAAATTCAGATCTATACTAACACAACTTTACAATAAGAGCCAAGTGTTAAATTTTGCAATATAGGTTTTATAGGAAGGACCTTCAGAAAAATTCACCATAGTACCCCTGGTTGATTGTCTCCAGCATGTTAATTAAAATGATCAATACTACTAATAAGCAGTCATTTATCTTTAACTTTCCGTTAGCCTCTGCCAATACAGTTATGACAGGGACAGGAAGAAAACCTCAGGGGCACTATGGCAACGCCACTGGAACTTCCTAATGTTGTGTCTCCATGTGTTCTAGCTGGAATCAGACAACTGACAGGTCAATCCCTTTCCTCATCCTTCCCTTGTCTTCTGGGACATCATTTATTAATAGGTCTGGGAAGCAGGGTTCTTTCTTTTCCACTTTGCTATCTTGCACTTAACAAATCTGAAAACACTGGGATTTTTGTGAGTCATTCAGTGGGTGTTCAACGTAGATTAGTGAATATAAAGACTTAACCCGCAGTGAGGAACATCTCCATCTGCCTGGGTCATGACCCAAGGTACAAAACCCAACGTCTCTTATTTAGTGTTGATACCAAATATATATTTAAATTTATGTAAAGCAGAATTGCCTCTTTGGTTCAAGCCAGAGTATATTAATGCTATTACCGATACTGACTCGAACTTCTGTTGCACACTTCCTATATGTTAGTCATCGGGCTAAATACTTTTTGGCGTTACCAAATGTAGTCCCATTACCCCATGAGAAAGATACATTATTGTCTGAATGTTTCAAATTGAGAGCATGAGGTTAAAAAAGATCAATAATTTGCCCAATATTTAATCTAGAAAGCTGACCTCAGAGTCCATGGGATAGATTATTTGATATTGGGCTCGATTTGCGTAAGGCCTAAAAGTAGCCATTATAAACGGGACACAAAACACTGGTACTGGCGCCCTGAACTTAGCCCAGCGGGACCAGGCGGACCACACGTACAGACAGACCACTGGAAATGGGACAGCGCTGTCTTCTGTCCCGTTTAAAACGGTAGGTCTCATCGGCCTGCCTAAAACGAGAGACGAATTTGAAGCAGAAAACAAGAAATTCTTAAAAACTGTCGCTATTGCCCTTTTTCTGATTCCCTCCAATCCACAATTCTCATCGAAATGACACACGCAGGAGTAAAGATCTGCAACATGGTCAATGGAACCGAATCCGAATGAGATACAACCCAGCCGGCCCTAGACCAGCTAACTGTTGTTTTTAGTTTGTAAGTCCCACAAATTTTGTTCATCCAAATAGGCATTTGACCCAATGCTAACGGTTTTGAAAATAAGACTCAAAAGACAAAGACTCTAAGCATGCAACATAATTGCCTTAGCACAGAGCTAATAGGCAAAGTCCTCTGTAAAACTGTGTTCACGAAGGTGTAAAAACCTGTAGGCGAGACTAACAACACATTATCTGCAGGTAGGTAGGTGTTAATGAGGCTGTTCAGGCAGATGAGGCACCCACAGGGTCTAGTTACCGAGGAGTGAGCTTGGGTTAGGACTGTGGGGCAGGGAAGCCCACGACCGTGGAATTGAGGGTCTTGATGGACATGGCCGTTATATCTGAGGGCCGTCCGGGAAGTGTCCAACAGTGTCCTGTGAAAACCAGAGGCGTTTATGGCCGGGTGTTTCCCGGACAGCCCTCGTGTACCAGGGGACAGCAGGGCAGCTGTCTTGTTACTGAAGTTTGAAAGAAAAGTAAAATAAGTGAAGGCTTTTTTTCCAGATTAGAGTTAAATAGCCATCATTTGAAGAAAAAACACAATTGAGTGTGAAAAGCCAGTATTGAAAGGTAATCTCTTGCTCTCACACTCAGGGCCTTCCCCAATAAAAGTCCAAGTTATATTAAGGATGTCATACAGTTACTCTCAGAATATTGAACATAGCACGCATGGAGTGCAAACATTTCTTTTAAACACAACAGGTAGATAGAAGTTACGATTACAATGTTCAGGTGAAGGTGCTCTGAGTCCATTTCCTGCCACCCAGTATTGCAGTGAACTGGTGGGGGCCCGACACAGGCTACAATCTATTTGTGGGAACATAAAAGTGTCACTAGTGTCACTACTGTTCAGCAACATAATAATAAGGAGCCACAATACTCAGGTGATGGCTAAAGTCTGATGGCCACTTCCACACCAAAGCACGAGAAAATACGCTTCTGAAATATGTTTTCTTGCATTTTTGTTAGGAACTCGATACAGTCAGGAACTTGGTACAGTCAGGAACTTGGTACAGTCAGGATACAGTCAGGAACTTGGTACAGTCAGGAACTTGATACAGTCAGGAACTTGGTACAGTCAGGATACAGTCAGGAACTTGGTACAGTCAGGATACAGTCAGGAACTTGATACAGTCAGGAACTTGGTACAGTCAGGATACAGTCAGGAACTTGATACAGTCAGGAACTTGGTACAGTCAGGATACAGTCAGGAACTTGGTACAGTCAGGAACTTGGTACAGTCAGGATACAGTCAGGAACTTGATACAGTCAGGAACTTGGTACAGCCAGGATACAGTCAGGAACCTGACACAGTCAGGATACAGTCAGGACACAGTCAGGGACTGCCAGTGGTATAAGATACGTAACGTTACTTACTTCCTCACGGTCACCAGACTGTAACCCGCATTTAGTAATTATAAGTGACTTCCCCCTGCAATTTATGGCACTTCAGGCTTATTAATAAGCTTATATAATAAGATTTTTATTGTTTTAAGGCAAGAGGAGGGCGAGGAAACATTTATCTGCCGATTTGGAAACGCGCCTCACAATTTTGGCTTTCTATTTGTGAAAGCTGGCCGACCATGGGGGTCGTAAGTGCGATACTAAATTAACCCACTGGTAGGACGTGATATAGGATCTCCTGCAAATGTGGGAACTCTTACAATGATCACAATTGATTATAAATGCCAGCTGTACAGACGATAAAACAACGTGGCTGGTGTTAACTACGATCCTTTCTACACCTCTCCTGCTCCTAACCTAGTAGTCGTCGGGGTCCTGCAGAAACGACGGCCGCGGCCACACGCCCTCCGCCCATGAACGACAGCAGAACTCACTCACTCTGCCTGCTGCCTTCTGTCTAACTGTGGCCTCAGACACAGGGAACCCCACCTCCCGCCCCCAGACTCCTAGTCAACTCGAAGCAGCCACGAAAACTGTGGCACACCTTGGCAAACACCAGGACTACTGCAATCGCAAACGTGGGCTATAAACGCAGCCTTGCCGGGAGGAATGACGCGGCCTGGGCGAGTCCCGAGTCACGTCAGTGAAAATACGAGGATCGGACCAGCGGGTTTCTTCTCACATCGGCCGGACAGGGAAGGGTAGAAGTCAGTTTCAGATAAACCACCACCATTATGAGTGGTGAGGCCAGTTCACGCTGCAGTCTAATGAAAACAATTGATCCACTGGGATTATTTCAGGAAAAAGTTTCACCAGCTCCATTTTTAATGCACTATTTCTTTAAAGTATACTTTCAGATGGATCTTCTTTATTAACTTAAAATACACAGTTATTTTCTAAGTTTAACTTGAATTTAGGTTCCTTCAGAACACAAAGAGAATGATTAGAAATTCAGATTGTTTCCATTTTGCACACAATTTATATCATTTCAGCACAACTTACCATTACTTTTAAATTGTTCTATTTTTTTCGAATGTTGTTATTGCAAAGAAAGCTTAGGAGGGGCAAACACTTTAAGATTAACATGAACCCAAACTACATCATCTCAGATCACTGGGAAGCCTGCTTTTATGTACAAAATTTATCACAGTCTCCTGCGTTCACTATTTCCATAAAATAATACGTTATTGCTGCTTCCACTTGTACGTCTGTTTTGCATCTAACATTTAAAACAATATTTCATGTTCATATATTTCTACAAAGAACAGCATTACATATTAATTTGACACCATTTTTATTGAGAAAAATCTCTCTTTTCTTAAACTAAGGTATGAAATTAGATATTTATTCTTCATTCGGGAAGACAGATTATTTGTTTCTAAGAGTTGTAACTGTGTTGTGTTCTACTAATTATACATTAGAAAACAGTATGTATAGGGTAGTAAAAATATAAATTTCAGGTGAGTCAATTTAGGAATACTCTAGTCCAAGGAAACTAAGTGAAAATTGCTTGAGGACACAAGCAAAAAATTCTACACATGAAAATTTGCGTGTGACTTCCATATTTAGATTCCTTAAGAATACAGGCAGTATCCATGCTCAACACAAACATAAAGTTGCTCTATTTAAACATTCTTAAATGGCTACTTCAGTATTGCTCCTCCTTTCCAAGGCTAACTGGTAAGGGAATTGGGTCATAAAAGCAATTTTCATTGACTATTATAATCTAAAGAGACAAACTACACTCCAGGACAGAATATGTTAGGAAAAAAAAAAAAGACCTTGGCATATTTGGCATATTTATATGGTAACTTGCAGAACATGGGACAGAAACTTTCCCCTAAAATCTGTATTGTATCTATCTATAATCTCTACCCATTTATTTTCGGCATCAAATTATTCCTAAAAGTTCAAGAGAAGTGTAGTGGTGGCACAGCCACATACAAGTAAGTCACAGAAACTGTGAACTGTGAACTCATATGTGATGAAATACGATGGAAGTGCGAATACAAGTCACAGAAAACCAACTAGTTACACCTGCATCTCCACATCAGTCCTCTCTCGGTCATCTGCACACCAGTGCAAGGGCGTGGCTACTAGAAAACTATCCACAGTCTACTCAGTGACATGCATTCAGTCTATGGCCTCGTGCGCAGTAGCTGGATTTCTAATTGCCCCACGTCACTTACTGCAAATGTGTTGTGAGGATGCCCATCACCAGAGGAGTGGCCACAGACACATAATTTTGTTTCTGGAAGCAATTCCTAGATTAAACAAAGAGAATCAGAAGTTGGCTTCTTTTTTTTTTTTCAATCTTACGGCATATGTTAATAATGTACATTATCATTTAAAAATGTTTTTGGATTATTATCTTGGTAAGTCAACATAAAAAGCTATTCCATCTTTATCTCACAGTAAATGATAGTATAGATTTTAAAAACAGAAATAATCTGATGGATGAAAAATTGAATATTTGAACACAATGAACACTAACCCCCCAAATTCATTGATTATCTACCATGATCTTGACTTAGGAACCTCATTTCCCGTTTCTAAGGTAAAAGTACGGCCAAAGTTACACGGATTTAAGTGGTACTGTGATTTCAGAGTATGGAATGCCATTTGTCCTTAAAACTTTACTTCTTTTTTGAAAAACCGTAACTGTTGACTTGTAGTCAATTATAACCAACACAAAGGAACATAAATCCTGTCTTGTCATAAAATGTGGGAACAATCACAAGAATCTCTTTAAATAAACTCTTTTGGCCATGTATTATTATAACACAAATATTGCCTTCAAACACATATTTAAGACTATGGATCCCAGATCCATCATCTCTGTTAAAACCTGTTGAATGCACCATTTGTATTGAAAACTACTCTACATACTCAAATGTATAGTTTGCACTTTCATCTGTAAAGGCAAAGTGATTATTTATTGATAAATGACATAGAATGTCATTTTTTACCTAAGTAGTGGTAGACATATCAAAGATTTCTGTCTGAAGGGCAAAAAGATTTCACTGCATTTGAACAGACCACGTGACGACACCTCCTTAGACGTGGTGTATGAAATGAAAGGATGAGCCCCATTCACGAGGTACACGAGGGAAATTATGAGGATATCAGAAAAGAAGAGAAGTGCGGAGGGATGTGGCTGGGGAGTCAGGGCGTATTTGTAGTGGTTTGATGCATGTAAATATTACATCTTATAAATAATTCTTTTCAAATGCATCTCTGAAGTTCAGGGACACTGTTTAAGAAGCAGACAGTATATGCTTTGCATGACTATGTGCCATTCTCTTCAAGATGAGAGCAACATTAATTCAAACAGGAGAAATGGCTTCCAAAACCTTCCTTTCTTGCCGTTGTCTACGAAGAACAGTGTCACCTGATGCTGGCAGACGAGGACCAGGGAAAACATGGTCACGTTACATTTTACTGTCAGAATCCAACTAACACGTCTTCATCTAAATTGTTTTGTCAACAGCCCTGGAGTGCCCTTGCAACCTTATGTGGCACCAGTGCATAATTAGATACACAGGGGTGTGACACCAATTGAAGGTGTTGGCATTGTAGCACTCTGTGAAAATATTAACTATGAGGTTAACTCCAATTTTCTCTTCTTTAATTAAATGCACATGGTACTAATGAGGGAACCTACTGTTCCTTGATAGCACTAATTAGCTAAGAGGAGAGTACACTCTCACACTGCAATTTAAACCTAAAAATAAGGTTGAAATATGCTAATTGCAGGCAATTTAAAACAGTACAAGTTGAAGAACTAGTCATAATAGGAGAAACTGACTGCTTTACAGCTAGGCAGCTGTAACTTTAGTTAAAATCAAAACAAGCTGCATGATTTCTGGCCTGCCATTTAATAAGGTCATAAGCACCCTAAAAAACATGAAATGCTGCTGCGGTGAGCCAGACGAACTCTCATCCACGCGTACAGAAAACCAAGAACATGTGGCATCACAAGAACATCCGAGGACTCACGCCACGACTTATATTTAACACTGAAGATTAAGCTCCATAAACAAGCACCACCACCTTGACCTCTTCTAAGAGCGCCCACAGTAGATAAAATATTGTACTTCGTGTCTCCAGCACAGACAAAACGTGTCCGTGTGAGGACGTGTCATTCTAGTCCCAGGGCTGGCAGGAGGGAGGCTACAGAGGGGAGTAGGTCTCAGCACCTGAGGACATCTCCAGACAATGTACAAGGACAGCGATAAAAATAGGCCACAGATGCTCTAGAATCAAACGGCACAGTTACCAGTGAAGGGGTGCCACAGCATCCACAGGCATTCGTTACATGGAGGTGATTTCCACTACATTTCTCCTACGGGATAGGGCTTTGGGGTGCAAGCAGCCTGCGGCCTCATGGACAGAGACTGTGTTCGCCACCATTCTTAGCTCAAGAGTCTCAGAAACGTGATTTCAGTGGCTCCAAGTGTAATCCAAACACACCTTCATTGTTTCTCAAACGTTTCCCCAAAGACATTTTAACTGGCAAACACTGAAATAACTTTTTACGTAAAGCAGGATCCTGAAGGACCTTCCGAACCATCAAAAAAAGAGACATGTACTACATTTCGATTGATGCAAAGTATATTTTCATTAATTTTTTGATTTTGTAAAGTCTATGATATATTTTTATTAGCCAGAAACTTTAACCAAAAACACTCATTGTCTGACAACGGGAAATTTTTCCTGTTACCACACGACAGAAATACAGCATGTTCAAATGATGGATTATTCTTTCTCATGATCATCTCTCCTTAGACAGACAGGGACTGTCCTGCACTGAGGATTCAAGGTGACATTTTTCTGCCCCTGTCACTTTGCATGCAAAATCCTAAAATACCTATAAGCAATAGAAAGAGTTGAACAAACTATAAAGAGTGAAAAAGCAACAATTGTGAAAATAAAAAGGCAGCTGACTGTTAAATCTACACAAGGGAGAAAACGGAAAGAAAGGCAACCATTTGCAAGGCCAAGGCAAAGGCTGGTAAGGAACCCCGAGGAGTAACTCCTGGAGTTGGAAGCCTGTGAGCACAAAGGCTGCTGCGCTCCCGAGAGCCCAGGCCCCGGTGGGAAGCACCCAGCTTCTCCTCCCGGCTGTGCCAGAGCTTTCCGCAGCAGAGAGAGGCGGCCGGCCGGTGCGAGAGGCTGATAGCCCCGGACCCGCCAGGCCGCACCGACCGCGCAGGAGCCATAAGGCCCGACCAAGTGGGTGTCCTGGCGGCAACCTGACAGCCGCCGGCACATCGCAGGGAAGCACAATGGAAATGGATGTTTTAAGTGCTGACATCTGTTTCGAATAAGGACCGAGGAAAGGTGTAACAGTGCGAAGGCCCAAGTCAACGGGCTGGGGCGGGCTTCCAGAAGGGGTCTGGTCTTCGGCGCAGATGGATCGCTGTCCTTTTCTGCGGAAATGATTCAAGAGTGCGTTGTTTTGTGTGGAAAGGAGAATGCTAGCTCCGGGGACTGTCTGTCCGGGTTCGGGTCCCGGCTAAGCACTTACCGGCGCTGTGACCCGGAGCCCTCACTTAGCCTCGCCTGGGCTCTCTCAGGAAAGGGGTGATGGCTAACGCTGTCAGGTGGTTGTTAAATACACGGATTTGTAAAGCACTTAGAATAGTGCTGCTACCCGTATATGTAAGGGTCATTTGCTGTGGACTTCAGGTTCATTAGCTACCAGTATGCTTTTTCCAATAAAAAAATTATTAAAGTTTTTCTACGTGGAAAACAATGTTACACACTGTAAAGGATGCAAACGTTCTCAACACATTCTATCTGCATCCAAGTCGCTCTCTCTCTGTCATCGGACTTCGTGACATTCATCCGAGCTACTTCCACACAGAAAGTTCTTTTTCTCGTCAGAGACCGAGTGCAGCAAATGAAGACGTTCATATGAGTCTGAGCCTGTATCCAGCGACGAGGTAAAAGGACTGCTAAGACAGAGCACATCGTGTTCAAAGTTGGCGTGCGTGTGTTTTCCGCAGAAAAGTAGATAAGCACTCTGTGTTACTCTGCCCAGACAAATGAAAATGTTTTGCGTTGTTGTGTGTTTATTCAGGTTGGCTGAAAGGATGTTCAAATTTTCCTTTCAGCAAAGAAAAAAGAAATGAACAAACAAATAACCCATGGACACAATCAATAGTTTAATGTTTATTTGGGGACGAGTGGGTTAGGGAGGGGAGAAAGGGGAGGGGGTGGGAGAGGAGGGGGGAGAAGCTAAATATAAGGGGATGGAGCGAGAAGTCACATGAGGTGGTGACCTTATTATACATCAAGCTGACAATGCACTGTAGAATTGTATGCCTGAAACCTATGTAATCCTTGCTAACAGATGTCACCCAATAAGTCTAACAATAAAAATGAATTTAAAAAAAAAATAAAAAAAAATTTTCCTTTCACGTGTTTGAAACGTGAGGGTCACACGCTTTGGGGCAGAATCGCGTCCACATGGAGCAGCGGCCTGCTTTAAAGGTGCCCACGTTTTAGAAAGTGCTCAGCTCGCCAGGCAAGACGGCGCTGGGGACACGCGGCGACAGCACGAAACGACTCGCGGGCGGCCCTTCTGCCACTCTGACTGTTCTGGTTCGAGGCTGGTCTGGCTGCTGCGGGGCCACCCCTCACACGCGACCACAGACACCGCTTCGGGGACGGCGTGGCCAGGGGTGCACGGGCTTCATGAATTCAAGCTCCTCCATCCCTCCCAACCCCATCTTCGAGAAGCTGCCCTGTTCCAACAGAGTGAGGGAACCCCCCCCCCCGCAAAAAAAAAATGCAAAAAACAAAACAGACCAATTCCTGGAAACCATGCTGAGCCTTTCTTAAGCCCGGCTCTTGGGGCCCTGGTGGCATCAGGGGATGAGCAGCAGGGACCAGGCATGTCGGAGGGGCCCGTGGGGCCGAGCCCGTGAGGACGAGCTGGGGCATGGGGACAAGCCTGTGGGGACAAGCCTGGATGTGGGGACGAGCCCATGGGGACGAGCGGGGCATGGGGATGGGCACGTGGGCACAAGCCCAAGTGTGGGGACATCTGCTCTTCACTCGGGAGAGGCGGGCGGCGCCCCCCGCCTCCCTTCTGGGGCCCGGACTGCACCCCCCCCACACCCGGGGACACGGAGGGCCCGTGGTGCGGCCACCAAGACCCACAAGGCAGAGGCGGGCAGCGGGGCCCCGGCGGTGGAGGGGGCCCCAGCGGTGTCCCCGCGGCGCATGGCCCGCCCCGCTGCACGGGCGTCGGCGTCAGCACGAGGGCCCTCCCGCACCAGCGGCTGCAGCCCCATGGCTTCCCTGAGGCTCAGGCTCAGGAGACCCAGGGTGCAGGCCGGGGACAGGCACTTTCACAAGCACCGCGGTGCCTGGGAGCCCACCCCCAGGGAACGCTGCTTTCCGTGCTCGGGATACCGGGGTGGCAGGCGCTTCTTCCGTTATTTCATTCTATTATCTGTTCGGCCAGTGAGCACGGTGTCAGTACCTATATGTGCTATAAACTGCATTAGCCACGTGCCTATAAAAATGAACAAAAACAGTCCTTGTCTCCAGAGAGAGTGGGAGAAACAGCCCCGTAAACAAGGATGCAACAAAGTGAGCGCCGGTTTCGGGGGGTCCCGGAATTTTCTGTATCTTGAACCCCTTTGGCAGCCTGGTAAAATCCTGAATTGACTTGACTACTTAGGAAAAAGTTAATTGCATAAAATGAAACATATGGAATTGGAGAGGAAATCCATTTTCCTGATTTTCTAATTCCAAATTTCAAGTCAGTTCTCAAAATAATGAAAAACCCACATTTGTGAAATATTAATAAATGTGCTTCTTTATTAATGCATTAATTAGAAGGTTCAGTGGCGAGTTTGATAACCACTATAATTTTAAAGCACTACTAAGCATTAATAATATTTGTAGATACTTTTGCCAACTGTGACATGATAGGAAAATATGTTTATTAGTGACAATGTCACAGATAACTGCTAATACTACTGTCGTTTGTTACCTACATGCAAAAATAAAAGAGAATAGATTTCTGGTCAAGATGGCAAAGTAGGTAAATGCTGTGTTCACCTCCTCTCACAACCACATCATAATTAAAACGAAATACAGAATAACCATCACTGACAATCACCTGAAGTCTAGCTGAACTGAAGCCCTACAACTAGGTACGTACCGAAGAAGCCACCGCGAGACTGGCAGGAGGGACGGAGGAGTGGATGGGCCGGTCCCACACCTGCTTGGGACTTGCCCTGCAGCAAGGCCCCTCCAAGGAAGCCCCAGGGCTGGCATTCCTGGCGGCCAGCTTCAGACCACGACAGAGCATCACCCGGTTGCCTCCAAGGACAGGATGCCCAGACAGCAGACCAGGCAGGCACCAGACCCCTGCTAAAGGGAACCCTGCTCCGTAGGGTCAGCCCCCTGCACCACAGCTCCTCAGGGCAGGTCCTCACAGCCCATCAGCCCAAGGGTGAACCCCTCTACTTGACGTGCAGACAGTACCACAAGGAGAAGAGAGAGAGCAAGGAATTGAAAACCTATTTGAAGAAATAATGACAGAAAACTCCCCTAACCTAACAAAGGAAGTAGACATACCAGCCCAAGAAGTGCAGAGAGATCCAAACAAAATGAACCGAATGAGGCCCACACCATTATTAAAATGCCAAAGATTACAGACACAGAGAATCTTAAGAGAAAAGCAGTTCCCTACAAGGGAGCTCCCCCAAGTCTGTGAGCTGATCTCTCAACAGAAACTTTTCAGGCCAGAAGGGAGTGGCAGGAAACATTCAACGTGATGAAAAGCAAGGACCTACGACCAAGAGCGCTCTACCCAGCAAGGCCGTCATTTAGAATCGAAGGGCAGATAAAGGAGTTCCCCGGACAAGAAGCTGAGGAGTTCACCACAGCCAAAGAGGAATTACAAAGACTCTTACAGGAACTTGAGCCAAATAAACACACACACACACACACACACACACACACGAATAATAATATGGCAATAACTACATATCTACCAACAATTATTTTAAATGTACTGAAATAAATGCTCCCATCGAAAGACAGGGTGGCTGAATAGGTAAGAAAACAAGACCCTTCCCCACGCTGCCTGCGGGGCTCCCTTCAGATCGAAGGACACACACAGACTCAAGTAAGGGATGGAAAAAGCTATTTCATACAAATGAAAACTAAAAGAAAAGAAAAAAGCTGAGGTAGCAATACTTATACCAGACAAAACAGACTTTAAAACAAAGGTTGTAACAAGAGACCAAGAAGGACCCTGTCACCCCACTTCTAGCCCCAAACGCTGCGTCGAGGGCACGTGCGCATCCACATGGGCACCGCAGCCTTGTTTACGGAGGCCACGACATGGCGGCAGCTGGGTGTCCGTGCCGGGTGACGGGTGATGGGTGACGAGGAGGTGGTGTGTGTACACCATGGAACACGGCTCGGCCACGGAGGGACCGGGCTCTCGCCATCTGTGACCGCGTGGACAGACCCGGAGGCTGTCGTGCTGCGTGGCGTGTGTCAGACAGAGAGACAGACACAGTGTGATGTCACTCACACGTGGGGCCTAACGCACAACACGAACAAGACAAACAGAAACGCGCAGACACAGATGGCACTTCCGTGGTTGCCAGAGGGTGGGGTGGGGGGAGGTAGAGGAGGGTAAGGGGGTCAAACACACGGTGACAGAAGGAGAGCTGGCTCTGGGCGGTGCGCACAGCACGCAGCACACAGATGACGCGCTGTAGAAAGGTGCACTCGAAACCTGCGTGATTTTACTCACCAATGTCACCTCAACAAATCCAGTGAAAACACAGTGCGTGTCTCTAACATCATCGTTCATCATGGGACACAGCCCGAGCCGGAGACGTGGGGGTGGGGGAGGGGTGGAGCTGGGGGGAGGGGTGCGGCTGGGGAGTCGTGCTCACGATCACGAAGGCTATTCCCAGAACCACCAGTTTGAGCTGATTTTAAAAAACTGGCCCAAGGCCATGGCGAATATTGTGAAAGGTACTGATTAGTAAGTATTTGTCATTTTTGACATTTTATGCTGTTTTCTTCATGGATTCAATGTTTAAAATAGTGTGTATTTTCTTTTCTTTGATCAACAGGTGTCCAACTGCTACCATTCATCGGTAACACACCCAATATGAAAATCCGAATTTATGGAATTAAATGAGAGATTATTATTTCTTTAGTAGAAGAATTATTTAAATTAAAAATGGGGGTAAGATTGTATTTATTTAACTAGAAAGCAAACTTATTTAAAATAAATTCAATTTTTATATAATCTTTAAAAGCATACATACTGCAGAGATTGAGTATAATTCCATAAATTAGCGCACCTTCACGTGCAAACGTGCTAGCTGGTGCTCTTATGTTTCTCAAAGAGAGAAAATCTGTGCACGTTTGTGTAAGCAGCATCTATTCCCCAAACAGCACCCCGAGTTTCCCTTTGAGACCACGCCCAGTTAGCACCCCAGCTTTAATCTTCATACACAAATTGGTGGGACGTACTCAAGGGTGGGTGCATGACACCAGCAGGCCCCTCAGGCTCTGCCTCCCAGGTGGTGACTCTCCAGGTGCGTCGTCTGTGACATAAACAGGAGCCCAAGCAAGCCAGGCCTGTGGCCCAAGGCGCCCGCCCATCCCACCCTGCTTCACTTCCAGGCCTTCGGGCGACTGCCCTTTTGTTTAGCTTTTCTTTGTACTCTGAGCAGCTCTGCATCCTTTGGGTGGATTCCACTTTTCTGTTTATGTGTTACGTGTGTTTCCGTAACTTGAAACCAAAGATACAAACAAGGCTATTTAAAAGTATTTTAATCCATGGCTCAGTGGCCAAAGTTAGGATTAAACTTTGATAGTTTTTCAGGTATGTTTTGGAGCATTTTTGAGTACAATCAACCCATTGTCAGAGAGCAGGCCAAAGCTAGGGCTGAAAGGCATGCCCTTGGCCTCGTCTCCCACGGGGGGCCAAGTTCAGTGGTCACAGATCGCTGCTGGAATTGCAGCCTTATCAATGCACCATTCCTTTTCTCTGAAATGTCAGCTTCTGTAACCAGAGGATACATCCCACAAAGCACAATGTAATATGTAAAGTGGCGAAACAAAACATTAGGTTGAATAAAAAATATCAATACAGGCACAGTTCATTGCTGTGGGCATCAGCATCTCTTATTTTTTTCTCATAATTTAAGACTACATACTGATTTATGTTTCCTTCCTGTTCAACAGATTCTAAATTTAAATATCTATATCTATATATATATATATATATATAGATATAGATATATAGAGAGATATATTTAAAGGGAGTCTAAGTAAACTTTTCTTAGCCTTAAAGAAAGTTTAGTAGTGGTCATTGTCTCAATCCATAGACCACAGATATTTGAAGGATCTGAGATTTTAAAATCCTTAATATTAAGCAATTAAATCCACTGACATTTCTAAAATGACAATCCCCATTTCCTGGTTAAAAAGTCCTAAAGAATGAACATAAATGACAGACTATAGGGTGGCCCAAAAGTAGGTCTACAGTACAGCTGATGTGCATTTCATTACAGGGTTTTATGACATTTACATTTGTTTAACACTGGTGCATTTCATTGATTCCACTGCATGCCTACTTTCGGGCCACCCTGTGTAATGATACCGACGTCACATGTTTTGCCCTGTTTTGAGTCCATCTGCTCATTCACCTCAGAAAGTGGCCGTCGTGACTGGCACTAACTGGCACCCCTGCTGGGGATCTCAGCGGACGGTCTAGGAACGGAGGGGGCACGGACACCTTTCCCCCACCGGAGCCCCGCTGTCTGCGTGACGTGTGAAGCCCACACCTGCTCCCTGGCTGGGGGGGACCACTGGAATCCCCGGGGACGCTAATCAAGTGGCGTGCTTGTGCCTAAAGTCACCGAAAAACAAAAGATGCCCGTGTGCCCCTAACAAGTGAAGGAGTCACCACATCCTGAGAGGGAAGGGAGGCACGGTGCCGGGGGACCACCGTCGTTTTGCGTTCGAATTGTGTGCTTATTTGCCTCGATCGAGAGACTTGTGTAAGCTCCTCGGAGACATAAACAGGGAGCTGGGTTCCTCACGGGCACGCGGAGAGTGGGGGACGAATTTTAAGTACATAATAATTATTTCATACAGGTGAAAGCAGACAGGGTCTACGTACAGGATTCGTTCCTCCTGAGCAGACTGGGGCGAGGAAGAGACAAACACCTTACGCTCACATCAGCGTCACAGCCCCGTTTCCTGTCTTCCTTCTCCGTCGCGCTCACAAGAGAACAGAGATGTGTCTGTGCCCTGAGGAGGTGGGGTGCGGCAACACAAAGGATCATGCCACGCTCAGACACTTCCTTCATGAAATGGAATAGCGCAGAGCATGGGGTACAGGATACGGAGGTGCTTAAAATACATCTGTTATGATAGGAAGGCTATGGTTCACTATGTTATTCGCTGAGTATTTAATGAACACCTACTTCATGTCACCTTACAAGGGAGTCTGACTCCATTTTTCGTTTTGACTGCTGACTTCTGTCTAAGCCGCAGCCTCCTTGTCCTGTGGCCGCACATGGGCAGGAAGCTGTGAGTGCACCTCCCCCTCTGCCCCAGGACCCACCATAAAGACCCAACTTAATTCCACTTTCCCAAGCCAGGAGTCTCCGGATGGCTCATAAAACTTCTCTCAAATTCTCTATGTGTGGAGTGTCATCAGCTTTGACACCTGAGCCAGATTTGGGTGGGGGTCCCGCTCGCTTGTGCAGGGCACTAAGAACACTACTTAGGAGGTAAAGAATTGAGATACAAGGTCAAGTAGGAGGTCCTCTCCCCAAACCGGGGGGGGGGGGGTAACGGGTGTGGTGATGAGTGCTGTGACAGCTGCACACACAGGGTGCTACAGGAGCCGAGGAGAGAGGCCCTTAAGTGGCAGGCGGGGAACAGGAAAAGGTTTTAAACCAGGTGACAATGAAGGGACATCGGTACACAACGGGGCGAGGCGGGGTGGGGCTGGAGCACTCTCAGGACCCAAGCACGCCCAGAACAAAGTGTGGAAGGTCTGTGTCCACTGCCGCGGTCAGAGGAGCCCAGACGGTGCAGCAGGGTCAGGGGAAGCGTACGGGGAGGAGAGGGTGGCAGGGTGGGGACAGAGGGAAGCAGCGGCCACGACCCGCCCCACCCCCGAGGGCCCCGTGCCAAGCACAGCGGCCAGATTGCTCTGGCGCACGTGTGCACCACCGGTCTCTCTCGGAGGACCCCGTGAGGGGTAAGACAGACAGGAGCATCTCTGAGGCACGTAGAGCCACATCGCTGCATTCCCGAGGACGGGACCGCAACACATGCAGCCCGGTGCAGGACACTCCTTTACATCTTCCTGGCGGTAGGAAGTGACGCCTCCTTCTCCTCCCCCCCAATCAGCTGCTTCCCCGGACGCTGCCTGTGTCTATTCCCGAATTCCCTCTCCCTAATTCCGTAAGAGCCCTCGCGATGAGGCGTGCGTAAAGTCAGTCTAGGATCAAAGTTCATCTCAGGAAACTCCCCGTGCCAGGACACAGTGCACTGATGTTAGCTGTAATGTATTTTAATTAAAATCTTTTAAAAAGAATACAGTGTACTAAAATTCAACTTATCTAAATTGTATTGCCATAGAAGTACAAAACTAAATTAACTTAAATTTTGTATTACCAAGCAGAAAATAACTTAATTTGACACAGCCGTACATTTGCATCTTCGGGAAAGTTTTGTGGTCAACGAAACTGAAGGCCTGGGAAAGCGAGAGACCTCGGGTTCGATCTTACAGTGCGGCACTGCCACACGTCAAATAAATATTGTTAAATTGGGGGTTCACACACACAAAGGAATGCTTCGTACCAGAGGTGACTGGGTAACACCCCTTTCTTTGCTATTTGGGGCATTGAGAATATAATTTCACAGATGAAACGTGTTCCTCAATGTGACTTTGGGACTACGAGACACAGTACAGATGTTAAACCACATTTGCATGCAGTTATGTTGAAAACAAACACCCGGGTACAGAATCTACGGAAATGGCTTTCAGGACGCCTAGCACAACGCCTTAAACCGGCCCCCAGTCTCTGGGTAAGTCTGTCTTCTGAGCATTTCAAATCAAACAAGTGAGCAGGGAATGAGCCTTAAATTCTTCACCTTGACTCACTGTCCAAGGACGTACAGACACAGGGTGAGAGCCCACGGATTCAGGGTGGGGGTAGTATTTTTTAAAGCAAACATCTTTCTCACTTAATATAAAAACAGTACTTTCTGTGTTAATTTCCACAGTTGAAACCAATCAAAACTACCACAAAACAAGTTGAAATAATAATTTAATACCTGGAACAAAACGGAGTTATCGTATGCATGTACTGTGTCACCTTCAACTTCTTGAAAGGTATTTTCTTCATGAAGTAGTAAAAGGACCCATACGTCATTAAATGTTTGGTTAGCAGAAACTTTACTTGAGCTGACGGACTTGTACCGATAGACTCTCAGACGTCAAACAAGCCCTTGTAAGAAACTCTTGGTCTAAGTACAGTAGACTCTCCGTCAACCAGAACTCAAGCGACCAGGGAAAAAAATGAAGAAACAATGTCGCATTTACCCGGCTTGGGTGCTGGTTAACGGAGAGACTACTTCCATTTATCCAGCATCTCCCGGTCCCCACGGCGCCGGTTCACGGAGCCTCCTGTATTCTGAAATGCAGCTGTCATCGGAAATCCCAAAAGCAGCCCGTGGTAGGACCCAAAGGCAGCATCCCCTGCTTTGGTTATGTGGGGCATGGGGGCTCAGAGGTCCTGGGAGTGTGTGGACTGGCCAGGCCCTTCGGCTCTGCCTTTTTGTGATCTTTCCCAGGAGAATGCAGCTTTGGATTGGGACTCGATTGAACGCACGAAGCCTGAGGAGCCACCGCTGTATTAACAGCCATCGGGATGAAGCCCTGTCATCCCTTCACTTGTGCAAATTCAGAGAGGGCCACCGCCCCCTGACTGCAGCCTTCCCTCCCCGGGGGGCGCCTTTCAGATCACAGCCGCCCCAGGGAGGGACGAGGGGGGCAGCAGATGTGGCCGTGCCCTCTCTGATCCCCGCAGGGGCTGCGGCAGCAGGCTGGGATGGGCCCTGGCGGCAGCGGCCCTCCCTGCCCTGCAGCCCCTCTGCCGGGAACCAGAAGCCTGTCCCGCTGCGTCCCCGGGGAGGATGGGCCCCCTCCCAAGCCCTTCCCCATGCTGATGGCGCCGGGAGCAGCAGCGCCCAGACCTGAAGAAAGACGCGCGATCACCAAACAGCAGCGCTCCTGCCGACCATGGACCTCTTGCCACTCAGCAAGCGAACGTGCAGGATGCCAGGGAGACCACCACACGTGCCACGCGTCTGACTGCATTCCCAAGTCACGGCCTTCTCAGCCTGGGGACCACGAGGTACCGGAGAGGAGGGAGTACAGGAGGCAGGTCCCCTCCAGGTAGGGGTGACAGAGACCCCGCCCTGGGGGCACAGAGAGCCCACGCCTTCCCCCGCGCTCTCCTAGGCACCAACGGACCCGACTTCCATACAACGAAGGCGTTCAGGCAAAGGGAGCGCTCACCTGTGAGTACCTAGTCCTCCCCTTCGTGCTACCTCATTTTCCCCCATGACGGACATTTAAGGGATTCTGACCAGCAGTTGCTCTGAGGCTGCGTGCTATCGGTGATGAAGGGCAGGGGAACCAGAAGGGACAACCCGAATTCACGTTCCGGCCACAAATACCAGCTGCGTGACCCGGACGATGTCATCTGCGAAGCCTCGGTTTCCCAGCCTGTGGAAGGGGACAGCAGAAACAAACACGCCACCAGGCGCACAAAGGAAGCCGTGCGAGTCTGCCAGCCACGTGCAGACGGCGCACAGGCTGTAGGGTCCGGCCGTTGTTAGAGGGAGAGGGGGTTTACAGAAGCAAGGCGCCGTGAGAAACGGGACTTCTGAGACACCCCTGGTCGCCTCCTTGGCCTCCCTGTCACTGGCCTGTCGCCCGTTTGGATTAATGACCCACAAATGCTTGTCACTAGGGGCCTTGGAGACCCACGAGGGATGGGGACGACGCCTCCGGGTGGCAGACGCATCTGCGCCATGCCGTGGGACAAGTTCCCACTCCGCACACGGGGGCACGGGTGAGCGGTCGTAAAAGGTCGCGCCAGTCACACAACGTGGCCTAAAACGCCAGGGTTTGCGTTCAACCATTTCCAGCATTCAAACCCAATCGAAGGTGACAACCACAGTTTGCCGGGTACAGTGTGCTCCCATGTATAACACGCACCAACGTTTTTGGCTCAAACTTTCAGGGGAAAAAAACCTTTCATTTTAATTTATTTTTATTGTTAAGGGAAGAACTGACTCTGGGTGGTGAACACACAAGGCAACACGCAGATGACGTATTATAGAATTGTACACCGGGACCCTATGTAATTTTTACTCACCAATGTCACCCAATAAATTTAACAATAAAAAAACTGCTTATCGTATTCCAGGGTATTATTTTGCATATGGATATTGTTATTAATTTCTAGAGTTACACTTTTAACTCCTAAGCATAAATAAAAGAATTAAAACCATGTATACAGATACGGAGTTCATACCACCCATGTACAATGCGCGTCCCTTATTTTTCCCTCACAAATTTGGGCCAAACAGTGTGCAATATACACAGCAAGACCTGGTCCCTTCCACAAGGTAGGATAAATGTAATGCAATTTCTCGCCGGAGAGTTTAGATCCGTTAAGGACGAAAAGCTGAGATGACCTCCGAGTTAGGAAAGATGGAAGGGGACCAAAAGCAATCCTCGAAGTCACCCTGCACCGCCATAAAACGGAGCATGTGAGCCCAGGGCCACAGCCAACTCCAAGTTTCACAAGGCCGCCATGACAACACGCACCTGGGTACGAAAAACAGTCCAAAACGGCAATTGTTTTTTTAGTATGTGAAAGGGTATACCGAGACAGGGGATGTCACATTCTAAAACTGTGTCGCTGTCTATTAGAAATTATTCATCTCTAAGCCAGGACCAAGTTTCATTACCCAATAGCTGCTCTCAAGAAGGAAAGCAATTTACATTTAAAATAGGAGCGCCGTCTACTCCTTAAGAGCACAATGGCAAACACACCAATTTGACAATTACATTAATATGAGCATTTGCATAATCTGTCTCCCACACCTGGTCTTAATTTCAAGCAGCTGCAGGCCACATCTCACGACACCCATCCCAGTCGGGGTGAGGGTGGGGGGCGGGTGTGTTCCAAACAGGAAGCACAGGTGTCGTCTTCTGCAGGTATTTTAGTTTCCTAACTTTAGAAACACCAGTGAAGTTGGGTGGATGCCATGTCATTTATTTGGCTAATATTAGTGAGTAGAATAAGCACCAAATAACGCCATCCATCCCTTACATTTTTGACCTCCTGTTGTTGACATGACTTCATTGATTCTATCGCTGGAGTTATTTTGTTTTTAATAACATATTTTATTGACACAGAAAACGATGAAGAAAAGATACAAGTAAAAAAAAAAAGTACTCCAATAAGAAACATAATCGGAGCATTAACAGGACATGCATTAACAGAGAAGCCACAGGGGTCCATCCGCTGGCGTGTGTCTGCAGAGGTGACCGTGGCCACTCGGGGACACCGCTTCTACACTGGGTTCCATCTGTGTCTTACAACACGCGTTCGTGACCTGGACGAGCAGATGTTTACTTCCGCCTCCCGGAGGTCCGGCTCGTGCGGGCGCGTCCTCACGCACGTGCTCAGCGCCTCGGGAGGGAATCGGTCCATTGCTGTCACAAACTCCACAGCTTCGTGTGTTCAGAGGCTCCAGCTAGCTCCCATGGGGTGGGACAGGGGATACCCGGGCAGTCTGTCTGCTACGATGAGTGCGAACTTACGTTGGAGCTCCCTAAAGACGTTACTTGCTCCCCGAAACACGTGTGAGCGCACGCAGGGGAGCAAGCCACAGCAGGCAGGCAGGCAGCCTGTTCCGTTCAGGCGCCGCCCGAGACGTGCACGTCTGGATTCTCAGCGCCGTGTGTGCTCCAGAATTCTGTTTTTCATAGGTGCTTCCATTACACAGAAGAAAACTATTAAAAAGTTCATTGTCACTTCCATTTTATTACACGTTCCTGCGTACCATTTAGCAACTCTCACTAGGCTGACCCGACGTCCCATTTTAAAACACCAGGCCTGTCCTGTGTCCAACGGGATGTCGGGTCAGCTGCACTCTCACCCCATAAGAGAAACTGAGGCTGAGGAGGGTGAGAGGAGTGGCCCAAGTTCTCAGAAATTGTGTTGTGGCCCAGGGCTGCTGACCCCAGATCTATACCCCTTCCCATAATTCACGGATTTGATTTGAACGAAGGAGCACCGTTATGGTAAAGAAACAGGAGCCAGCGTTTTAGCTAACAGAGTTCTTGCAAGTTGTTTTGTATCTGAGACATTTCAACTCCTGGCTTCCAATGTTACTAGAGGACACTGTTTCAAACGTGGCTGTAATAAACGAAGAGAATTCTTTTCTATTTAGATAAATATATTGCGAATTCTTACCAAGAACCAGATTGGTTGCTCCAGGAGTATAAAAATAATTTTTATTACTATATAATTTAGGCAATAAAGCTAAGTTATAGTGATTGTGAGAAAAGCAATTTTCACAGCTGTGACCTCTATATAATTATATTTCTAAATATTCCTTATTTTATTTTTCATCATTAAAAACCTTACGCATCTAATGGAGCACAGAGACGGGTACTCTAAACAGATATGCTGGCATGTCACGGGGCACAGGGACCATAATGAAAGGAAAACTCTATTTGTATGGAATGAACGTGCACACGGTGTAACAGTCCAACAAATTTCACGTCTTCTCCGGGTATCAGGAGTAGTTTAACCTCTGTAAATGAGTTACAAATTTCCACGTTTTCAAGTAATCTTGTTTCTTTTTGTTTTCGCTTTTAAGGCAAAAACTCATTATCCAAGTTAAAAGTTTCTGACATGTAACCTATACAGAAAGCGAACTTTTTTGTAACTAGGAAGCTACTGACAGGCATGTTCTCCTGATTAAAGTAAAGCGTCAGAAGCACACATTTTTAGAGCTAGCGAAGGGGACAGAAACGGGGGGCTCCCCCAAGGGACCTGTTCTCCTCAAGGTCAACTAGCAAGTGGCGGGGAGTCAGTCCTTGAACCCCCAAACTCCCCCATACTTCACGGAGCCTGGCCTCTTGCCTTTATTAGGAAGCACAGCATGACCGCTGACGGGCCACCTACAACATGCTTTCCTGTGGTCCTAAACGAGCTACGCTCCAGTGAGTGGACATACAAATGAATCTTCAGTTCAGAAAGAACTATGAAATGTAAAACTGCATGCATTTCTGGGCTGACATGACGACGCCACGTGAACGCAAGCTTACATGCAGGTGAGCACACACGCACGTGTGGTAACAGATCACTGAGAGGCTGGAGTTCAGGTGAGTTTCAATTGTTCAGACCTTTCGGTAGGGCCTGGATTATCTGTGACAGCACACACTGCTCTAATCATTCAAAACAAGGCTACTCGTAAACCAGAAGGAGAACTTAGGACAGTAGTTTTAAGTGTCTGTCATAAAACCATACTAACGCTTCAGAACCTTCACTGACACAAAGTTCCAGCTTGTAAGTTCTGACTTTTCTCAGGAAGACGGAGAACTTACTACTCTTTCCTTAGTCTTAGTAAGGCAGAGAGATAAAGGCCTACTAGCCTTGGCATGATAATGGTTTTAAGGTGAGAAAAATCATGAGAATGCTTCCTTCTCCTTTCTCCTTTTCTATCTGGGTGAAACCCTTCATGACAGGCTCTCCCGTCTCCTCGTCACCATCTGTCATGTGACTGCTATCCCTAGACATCCTTACACACTTTAATATTCCCCTTTGATTCTGGAACTCAGACCTACATACATTTTATAGAGCCACAAACAAAGCGTCAAGAGGCATAAAAACAAAGAAAATCCTTATCTGCTCAGTCTAAGTGATGGCTGATTCATTGAATGTTTAGAAAAGAAAAAGACAAAACACCCAATTTAGGCCATGGAATGCTCTAGAAAGCTACCATGACTGTTGGTCCGCCCCCTCCCCCCCCCCAAACCACTGAATTTTGTTTACTGTAGCTCAAAAGGACGCTTATTACCCTGTCTGGTCACCAAGGACCACTGCACACGCACAGTATCTCCGCCCAAACTGACGCCCAGATTCTCACTCCCACGGCTCCCCAGCTCAGTGACAGCCGACACCATGTGAAGGACCCCGGTTCAGTGGGGTGGAATGCCCTGCGGCATCGGGACCCCCATCTCCATGCCCCTGGCACACTCCGCTTCAAGGGGTGAGCCATGTCTTCCTTTCCTGCCCTCCCGCCCATCCCCCAAACAGAAGTTCCAAGAAAAGGATTCATGAAGTTTCAAGCAGACCGGGTGCCAGGAAAAAGTTCAGCAAGACGGACCTGACACTGAGCCCTGGGCCCTTGGGCAAGTTCATGAACCTTCCTGACTCTCCGATTCCTCGCAGGAGAAGAAGGGGACAGTCATAGCCGATTCTGGGATTCCCGTGGGGGCACAATGACCGCCTGGGGCCAAGTGGCTGGACCTCAGGGGGTGTTGGCGAGAGGTGAGTCAAGGGGCAGCGAGCAGGCTTCCTTGGAACTTCTAGACGCCCCACGAGGCACCTGTGCACGACGCAGAGCTCCGCAGGAACTGCCCAAGTGGTGTGGATGACGGCTTTGTCTCCGCTATAGCTGGGAGGAACGTGGAGTTACTTTCACAGCTACGCCACAACCCCATCTGTAGCAGCCAAAGGAAAACGGTTCTTCTGACCTTAACTTGTTTACAAATCAGCTGCTGTGACTATTTTTTCTTTGTTTGCAGCATCCTGTGAAAACCACTTACTTCTGTATTTGGACATGCACACACTTCACTTATTTCAGCTTCTCTGGGTCTGTCACACCACCTGTGTCGTCCCTGCAGGGTGGGCCACCCCATTGCTACACTCAGGAGGGACTACTTACAGGGGGACAGTCACGCCTACATTGTTCTTTACCTCGTATCTCATATACATGGAGTCGTTACTAACATTTTTGTTGTAATTAAATATATGAAAACTTAGAAAAAAGCCCTACGACCCACCGGCATTTAGTCACATTCACGCAGGTTTGTGTACGTCCACATTTTCCTGGGAGAAACCACCATGACAAAGACAACACGATCTTGTCACTGAAGTATCTCAAGTCACAGGCTTGCTTTTCACATGTCCCCTGGCCCTCGGGAGTCGGTCCTAACACCTGCGGCGAACTGTCGGGGGCAGACAATGAGTTGTCATCCCCGTACCCACACTTGCCTTCTTCTGGACCGAAAGGGAAGGACCGCTGTTCCCTGCAACAAGGCACCTGGCTAAACGTGCACAGCTCCATGGACTTGGGTGGCCATGAGGGCTTATGGGATGCTGCTCAGGAAGGTGAGAGGGACCACCTTTCAGCTGGCACGCACTCATTTATATGTCGCCTTCCCTCTCTTTCTAGCTGGAGCACAAGTGTGATGGCTGGAGGACAGGCAGCTGTCTTGAGGGCATGAAGGCAAAGGCGACACTGGGTCAGAGCAGGGGGCTGAAAGCAATGCTGGTCTTTTTTGTCATCCTTGGGCAGCTCCACCTGCCACATCTGGACTGCCTGTGATACATGGAGGCCATTTTTTCACAGGAAAAATTTATTCACAATATATTCCTACATAGAGCAGCTGATAAACCCCCAAGTAAATTTAGATAGTATGTTAGTGGAAAATATCCAAAATTCACATGGCTAAAGCAACAGATGTAATTAACTCATAAAATTTGTAAACCAGTAAACCATGTAGGAAGTATAGTCCTCAATGACATCTGAGAAATCTTCACATCTCATCTGTAATCCTGTGCAGTTCCAATATTGCTTTATTAAGGAGAATTCTAACTTCCAGTTCCATTGGTGTTCGGTGGGCTTGGATGCATGACTAACACAGAATAATGAAGCAGTATGTGTTGATAGAAAGAAACAGACTCAATATGGGTGCAGGGCTTATTGTAGATGAAATATATACGTGTGTATAAACTTCATGGACCAGAGAGGGGATTAGAAAGATACTATTTAGGTAAAGATAAAAGGACAAATCATTGTTACTGTTAAGTAGGTAGATTACATGTGTTCTCCCCAGGGAAAAGAATTGACTGAAGTAGTTTTCACACACACAGATGCCTAACGAGAGCACAGACAAGGTACATCAGCAACGTGAAGGGGCGTGGACAATGCGACCCCACGTGTCTGGTCACGATATTCATGTCCGCTTGGAAGTTCTTTTCTACGAAAAATACAAAAGCAGGTCAATGCCCTCACTTCACACTTGTTTTTATCAGGTCGAATAATAGTAATACCCAGGACTTAATGTGACAGAGAGCAGTTCAGTCTGCAAAATTCCAGTGAATTTAGCCAAGATTTATTTAGCATCCACCAATGTGCCAGGCACCGTGCTAGAAATAGAATGTGACCTCTGACCTGCAAAGGTTTATGGTCTGAGACGGAACTAGAGACATAGTTAAGGAACGATAACAAAATACACTGTCGTCTTTGTAACTGATACAGCTAGGATAATAAAATAAAAATATGTCACTTACAGGTTCTAGAAATAGACACAGATGAGGGATTGTTTCTCTTTGAAAGCCAAAAAAGACTCTAGAAGTAGAGCCTTGAAATGTGTCTAGGAATTTGGCAGCTAAATAAGGAGTGGGGGTGGCAATGACCTTCTAAGTAAATGGAGAAATAGGGACGAAGGCAAGTAGGTACCAAAGTTCTTCCAGTTCACAGTGCCCTGTAATGAGTCTGACATGTAAGAAACAACCTATGAACACATGAGAAGGAAGAACAGCACACGCGGAAAGCAGTGAGGACTGAGTCACGGTTATAATGTGTCAGGTGGCTGATGGCAGATGGCCTCTCAGGCCCTGCTGAGAGAGCCTAATGAACAAGGTGGTGGTCACATTAGGGCAGAGAAATATGACGCAATCAGATGAGAAGGGTGTACAGCTGCAGGCTGTGGGCTGGGATTCTAAAAAAGCAATGGAAACACTGAACAACTTAAGCTTGAAAGGAGGTGGTGGGGACAGAGATGCACCAGGAGGTGACTGAGAAAACATGCCTGGAGTCTGAGCGAAAGGAGCAGCCCGATTGGGCTGCACAGCAGCAGTGGTCCACAGACCCCCACGTGTGTACGCGACACCCGCCATGTGCCTGACTGGGCTGCACAGCAGCAGTGGTCCACGGACCCCACATGCGTACACGACACCTGCCATGTGCCCGACACTGGAAATATGGAGACGGGTGAGACACAGCCTGGGCCTCAAGGAGTTTCCAGGAATTACGATTCCCTGTGATGCACACAAGAACCAAAGTATGTGTAAGACCTAGAAGCGTATAAAGAACAGGATGATGAGTTCCACAGTGTGTGTGTGTGTGTGTGTGTGTGTGTGCGTGTGTGTTTGTGTGGCAGGGGCAGTGTCAGAGGAGACAGCACAGAAAGCTGGCAGTGGACAGTTAAAAGCCGCGCAGAAGTTTCCTAGATGGAAAGGTGGAGAAGGGCGTGTGGAGAAGGGTGCATGGCGAGTCAGCGACACGGGGCACGGCGTAACGTCGGGGAACCGGACATAAACCGGCTGACACCGCAGCTCCCGTAAGACAGGAGGGGTGGGGGCGGACAGTGAGGTCAGGGTGGCCAGGGCCTCTGCAGCAGATGCCTGTCTCTGAAGAAATGAGTGGTTTTTCTTCTTAAGGTTTCTAATATCTAAAGGGAGGCCAGTCG
This sequence comes from Lyroderma lyra, assembly GCA_004026885.1. Lineage (NCBI taxonomy): Eukaryota > Metazoa > Chordata > Mammalia > Chiroptera > Megadermatidae > Lyroderma > Lyroderma lyra. Next base: position 132,093 of record PVJL010001482.1, on the reverse strand, counting down.
CACCGTGGACAGTATGCTGAGGTCCTCAGAAAGCGGGTATTAGTTTTACAAAAATCAAAGAGGAGAAGGGAGCGAGTGCGCCACCGAAAATTTTACATGAAAACGAAGAACGGTAAAGACAACATCCCGACGATGTTGTCAGAAATGATCCTGCAGAGAATGAACACAGAAAAAGCCACGTCAAGAAATCTGCCCAGGGGCCTTTGTGAGTCGCTCAGAGTCAGAGACTTACAGGAACACACACACACACCCCCACGCACACCCCCCAAATAAACACACACACACACACCCAAATATACACACACACACACACACACCAAATAAACACACACCCCCCAAATAAACACCCCACCAAAATACACACACTCCAAATAAACATACACACCCCAAATAAACACACCCCCCAAATACACAACCAAATAAACACACACACATCCCCCAAATAAACACACACACACACACACACACACACACACACACACACAACCAACGCAGGAGTGAGATTTCAAGGCTGTCAGATCGGGAAGGGACCTATGGCTCATGGGGGGTTTTAAACGGGACAGAAAATGACGATCCTGTCCCAGGTCAAACTGTCCGTGTGGTCGGCCTCCAGACACCTCGAAGTTAGCCGGGCGGGACCAGGCTGAGCCTACGTGCTGTTGGAAACGGGATGCGGGGTCCCCTGCCCGGGGCGCTAAGTGCCCAGCACACGAGTAGAACTCAGAGGCGGGGCTTCCGCTGACGGGAACCCATCTCGGGGGTACAAAGGAGGGCGAGCTCCCCACACACGGCTCCGTGGACCACCCGCGTTAGAATCTCTTCGAGAGTTTAAAATATTTTGATTTGCGAAGATGTCATCCCCTTGAATTGTAACGCAATGGTCTGGGGTGGATCCAAGGTGCTCCATTTGGAAAAGATGTTTCAAGTACCGTTTCAGACTCGGAAACTATGGGCACTTCGTAGGGGAGGGATGATGGTTATTGATTCAGGAAAACACATTCATGAGGAATACAGGGAAAACTGTAAATGATGCCTACGTTTTTGAGAAACTAAAACTTCATTTATATGTTAATCACGAACTAATGTTTTAAATGTCGATCACAGGCTTGTTTCTTTGGAAAGAAGGTGGGATAGAGAGAGAATGATTTTATTCTTTGCAGGGTATTTCTTTGCTTTGCTTCTACAAAGATAGCCTACTGAAGAGTTTACTACAGTCTTCAGTGAGACAACAGACTTTCCCCACGTCAGCACCTCATAATGCTCGACGTGTTCCTTTCTTTGTCACTTAACATGCAGCAGCATGAGCAACAGAAGATACTAAGGTGGCAGTTTTTACAGCAACCCAAGTGTTAGCAGTAGAAGTGTAAGAATTTATAGACTGTGCAGAGGAACTTTCTGTCTAGTCTGTGATATCGAAAGTCTTAAATACTAGGCACCACAGGTTCTGTGCCGATACTCATTGAACTGTAAAAACTGGCAGGATCAAACATCAACATTAAAAACAAACAAACACACCCAGTACTTTTAGCCAAGCTGGATGCAACTGAAGACCTTCAACTGTGAACGGAATCTGAACAGAGATCTCTCATCTGAGGGATCAAATGCCAAGCTCAGCATGCCTGGGACAAAGGAACCCACAATCCACCAGCATTAACATTAAGGCCCCTACTAATTACTGACCTTCTGTGAGGTCTCTTCATCCCCAAGACACCGTCTTCCCCAGGCCCTGGACTCCTACGCCAGGAGACTTCTACTTTCAAGAAGTACATCGAGTCATCTATTGATGTCACTGGAGATCCACAACTAAGGAGGAAAATATTAATACTAATATGGAGTGCCTCTCAATTCTCCAGATGAAGTATCAGCCAGGGAAGTAGTTTCTTCACATTGGGTTTTCCTCATGGGTACCAGGATCGCAAGATCTCCTAGAGTGGGCCCTTCAAATTCAGAGGTAGAGGATTGCTCCTGATGATTTCTGAATTACTCTGAGGTTCCAAGACATCACACCTCTGTCATTTGTCAAGCCTGTGACCCTGAGTCAGGCATGCTGGGTGGGGCCCCAGTCATAGACGTCAGGCTTCTCACATGTATGAACGAACTCACACACGCCTGTGCCTTCCTCTATCGTGAGGGAGCTTTGCTGTCCTATCCCTGTTCTCACCTATGTAGAAAAAAGTGATGTGAAAACAATGGTTTTGTTGTAAAAAACAAAACAGCACTCACACTGATAGTAGATCAATTTTATTCAAAGTTGGAAGTTGTCAACCTGTGTTACACATGATGAGGGCTGCGCAGGCCTCTCTGTATTTCTGAACGGGCCACTCCTTGAGTTGGAAGCTTCACGAAGATCTCAGGTTCATACCTTGCAGATGTCAGGGGTCTACGATGATTAGTCCTTGTGAGTGGTTTCCCCTCACCTAACCAGAGGACATCTTAAAAAATCTCCGGCACTAATGATTTGTTAATTTTTCCCAAATGCCTTTAGGAAAAGTAACTTAGTGGCCAACTATGATTTAAGATAAAATAATGTTCAAGTCTTATAAAAACACTCGTGTGATTTTCGTGTTAAGGTACAATGAATTCTTTTTTGAAAGAACAATTCATTATACTTGCGTTTGATCATTTCAAAGTCTGTGCCTCCAAATTCAACATTACAAAAATAATCAAACTCAGGACAGCCCAAGATCTGCTTCGAAGACCAGGCTGTCTCATACCACCATCCCTGGGGGTTCTAGTTTAAATACTCATTTCTTAGTAAGTGTTCTAGGAAATCTGACAAAAGAATTTTAAGAAACGACAAAACCATTGTGCTGGTAACTTTACAGGAGCCGCCTCTAAGTGCCATCAGTAACAGGAGATTTCTAGCACTACATGAAATTCTTCAGGGTTCTAGGTCCTTCTAAGTACTCAGATATTCAAGAGTAGACTTGCTTTCATTCTAAAACTACAACTTAAAATAGCATAAAGGAAGCTATTCTTAGAGTAAGTCAAGAACTAAAAACATCCAATATTGGATGGTAAGAAGCAGCACAGCTTTCCTATTTTGTTAGTGAAATTATATGCTAGAATATCAGGTTCAAGGCAGAATTAAATAATTACAGGCATTTAAAATAACGCTCTTCTCAGTATGGGAATGAAGGGACCGAGATTCAGTGGAACGAGCAAGATTACGTGATGAGGGAAAAGAACAGGAATGATTAGGACAAGTTTGCCAGAGGGGGGAAGGCAGCAGAGAAAGGAGCAGAAACGAGGAAAAACGTGGAAGGCCGGGTGGCGGCGCGGTACACATAGGCTCCGCCGAGAACCCCCCCACCCCGTGACTCTTAAATGGAAGCGAATTTCAAAACAATGTCACGTTGTGGCTCCCATCACACTGACACGGTTCTCCACGTCACCATTCAGGCTAGCTTGCACGGGCCTTCCCAACGTCTCACGGCAAAAGTCACCGCCTAAGTCTTAAATGGCGACGGAGAGCTCCCTCAGCAATAGGAACGTTCCTTCTTCCTCCCATTAGGTGGACACCTGGAGGGAACATGTACTTAACAGCCTGATGGACTGTCCAGACAGAAGCAAGTGCCCGGCTAGCGAGGCCAAGACAGCATCCGACCTACTGGGACGGTCTCCCTCCCGAGGGAGCCCGGCCGCTCCCGGGTCGTGCGCTCACACCCCGGAGGCCCGGCCCGCAGAGGAGCAGGGGTGTGGGGTTAATTCTCCTTTTCCTGTTCAGCGTCCGTGTTACAGGGTCGTTTCTCCCCATTAACGATCGGTCCCGTTAGGACCGCAGGTGCTAAGAGTTACTGGTGAACGACACAGAGGGGAAGTGACAATCATCAGCGTTGCCACTCGCCGTGGCAGGCGTGGCAGAGTGCCCCTCGGGGACGTGCGCGACGCGGTTGACGAGTCCCGCCTTTTTAGCACCCCCCTTTCCTCAACCAAGTGCACGGTGACGCGGCGCTTCCCCTCAGCCCAGCTTTCTCCTGCTTCCGTTCCTTCCGAGTCTAAAACATGTGCATGGTCCTGAGCTCCTCTTTGCACCTGGCATCCTCCAGAGATGGCCTCCAAGCCAGGGCGGCCCTTCCCCGCGCGGACGGCTTCAGGCACTTCGGGCTGCAGCCCCGACCTCTCGGTCAAGCTCTCCGTCAGGCTCCAGAAGTTTGCTGCTTGGGCGAACGTCCCTTGCCGTCGCCGCCAACCCGACATGCAGAAAGCGCAGTTCAGCAGATACCGAACAAAACCCTGATTTTTACACCATTGCCCTTTTGCCAGATTCCTCTCGCCGACGCCCAGCCCCCCGAAACATCCTCCGAGTGCCTCGCTGCTGAGGACCCCGTCATCGGACGCGGCTGCGACCACGTCCCGTCCTCACCAACACGCCTTGGCCGCCCCGCCTCCGGGACCAGGAAGCGCGGCCCCCACGCGCGGCCCTCCCCCTAGTACCACGACCAGGCACGTCACGCGGCCCTCCCGCGGCCCTCCCGCGGCCCTCCCCGTACGTACCACGACCAGGCACGTCACGGGCCCCCCCCTCCTACGTACCACAACCAGGCACGTCACACGGCCCTGCCCCTAGTACCACGACCAGGCACGTCACGGGGCCCTCCCTCTAGTACCACGACCAGGCACGTCACGCG